>JAQMCX010000032.1:2164467-2179496 GCA_029814765.1 Acanthurus leucopareius
ATGGCAAGATACTACATTTGTGTTTGTGTGCGTTTACACTGTTATAACTATTTAAAACAGTATGCAAGAAGCCACCGGCCATTGTTATGACTAAATATTTTCAATATTTTCTCTGATGCAGTTTAAGTTCTCTTTACATCACTTATGTTTATAAATGCTGGATGATCAGTTGAAAAAAACACAGCATGCTCATTTTCGTTCTACATGTTAAACTCTTTAATTATCGAAATGGATCTGTCTGCAATGTTTAGTCTAAAAACAGGAACAGTAGTGGGTTTTTTTATGTCAGTGTGTGAAGGTTCTGAGGTAGCCATGTGCTCACCTCTAACTCGTATCACTTTCATATGTTTGTCTTCAGGGTGTTGCAGTGCAGAGGCTATAGCATCCTGCAACCAAGATGCTGAGCAAGCGCGTCTGAGCCTCACCAGCACACTGCAGGTTGCGTTTCTAAAAAGTATACAAACACTGTGAGGAGCAATATGAATTAAATGAAAAAATAAAAAATAATCAACATGCTGCTACCCTTCGTTTTCATTTTCGTTTTCATTTTCTTTTATCTTGCAGTTCACTCGCACGGCCTGAGGAGAAAAAAAGAGTGAGAAAGATTGCAGTCATTTGCCCGCCTGACTTTTTATTCAGAAAAATGACAGGGTGTCGTCTGTTACTGGATCAGACTGATCTCAAGTTGTTCATTTACCTTCAAGCGTTTTAAACATGTTGGTTTATTGACTTTGTCATCATGGTCACGAAGTGCCTTTGACACCTAGGTGACAGGTGGAGGGACAAAGGCAGACAGATGCTGATACTCTGAAGGACATGACTGGAACTAAACACATTCAGTTTAAATACCAGATCGGTGACGAAAGTTTTCTGTGTTTCCTTCGTGCTCTCTGACTTGAATAAAAAAAATGAAACAATGACTGACTTTCAGCTTGAATTTGTGGATGTTTATCCACATCAGATGCACTTTGTAGAAAATGACCCCCATTTCTTAGTTAGAATGTCAAACACTGAATGAAAAATTTTTCTTATAGCTTTCGTTTGTATGAAGAAAAGACAAGCTATCCATGTTTTGATTTCAGTTATTCTTTCTCCATTCATAGCACCAGTTTCAGGACACCAGCAATTCCTTTGCACTCAAAGACATGACATGATGCCTAAAGCCAAGTCTGCTGTGTTTGAACTCCACATGACCCCTACCCCCATCCAGACGGTGCTCATGTCACTTACTGGCAAAGCACAACAGAATGCATTTTCCATTTGTAAACTGCTAAAGAGCTTCTCTCTCCCACATGCTATTAAATCCAAATAAAAAGTCCATCACCCAAATTTAAATACACTTAGTAGTTTGTATAAAAGTCTAATACAAAGCCTCCTCTGGTAAATGATGGGAGAACAACAAAAAACACATCAAAAAGAACAAAATATGTTTTCATTGTGGGGCAAGAGGTTAAATTTTTTTTTTTTAAAGTTTTTATGGACTCAAAAAATTCTGTGTTAAGTTTTCACAATTACATATTTTTGACAAATAATCTCCCCCCTGATGTCAGCAGCCCTGCCTACAGATGGTCAGTAAGGTCAGTACATGATTATTTAATCCTCACCCATTGTTGGACATCGTTTTCATTTTTTTTTTCTGCACCTTCCACTTTCACACTTATGAGCATCCAAAAGTGAGCATCTGTTGAAAAAATTTAAATTATAAGACCACATAAATGAGTAATTAAAATACTCAGATTGGTAAAAAGGTGAATAATTCTTACTTTCATTGGGACATAGTTGGCTGATGCCACAATATACATTGGACCCTAAAAGAACATAAAAAACAGAGTCTTTCACCACAAACATAAAGAAGAGGTTGGGTTGAAATACATTTTTTTTTTTTTTGTTTTTCAACAGTGGCAGATTGCTTTATAAAGTGTCTAACTATATGTCCACATCAGAATGCACTAAATGTGTTTGAGTCAGTGGCATCTAACATGACACATCTTATTACCTGTTATATCAGCTATTGTAATATCACAAGCCAGAAATATTTCCAAAGTTCACTGACATGTTTTGTCATCGTAACTTGATGTAAGTATTGTTATTTGATATCATTTTTGTCTGAAAGAGACACTTACCAGTTGAGGTTGTGCGACTCCGTCCAGCTCCAGGTTGAGGTGCTAAAACAGCAGATTTAAATTAGGAGTTTGGTGTACTTGCAAGTTAAAATAAATCTTTCTCATTGTTACACTGACTTTTTAGTGCAGTTGCATAACCTTTTCTATACCAAAAAAAAAATGTATCAAATAAGAAGCTTTATTTTGGCTCCTAATTTTGGCCATGACTTACTTGAAAAGCATATATAAATGTCAGGAAGCCTTACTGGTATTTAAAAGTGCTGCTTTTTTATGTTCTCTCATCTATTTTTAATGTTCCTAGGTTATGCCTTTTTACAGTCCTAAATGGACATTTAAGTTTCTTCATTCATTTTACACTGTTCTTGGTACTTCAATCTGTCCCAATCTTAATCCCCTATAATGTACATACAAGCAAGCTTGCAAAAAGTACACACACACATTGAGACAAATCTACACAGCATGCATGTAAGTATGTAATTCATTTAAATACACACCAGGAACGTCTCTCTGAACTCGAACCCCATGTCTCAACCATCTGTGTTCTACAAGACACATGAAAACATGCAGCAGCATTCATCTTCTAACAACATGCACAACTACAGTATGAGAGAGAGTGTTAGAGGTGCAGCCACTACAAACGTGCAATATTCTGCATTCACTATTATTACTTGCAACCCAAGAATTTGATTTTAAACTATACCATTTTTTTAGTTTCTCGGCAGCTCTAGGGAGCCTTGAAAAAAAAGTGCAATATGTGATTTAGAAGAGTCAAAATTTATGTTAAAATAGTCAACTACATCAATGATAGACCAGGCGAAAGAAATCATGCATACGCTGCTATGTTTTAGCAAGAATTAAGGTCCTTTCAATTCATAAAACATGAATTTTGTTTGTTATTAATAAGTACATTTATTCATGCACAAGATCTCAGCTTGAACACATTTAAACTGCTACATTTTGAATAAATAAACAGGTAAAGACAGGCTTATGCATGTCTGTCTCACCACACAGAAGACTGGGGTCAGTCTGTCTGGCCTTGGGACTGGTCAGACCCCAGTACCGACTGTTCCAGCCAATCACAGTGCCGTCCTCACAGAGACCGTGGTCACCCAGGTCCGGCCACATGCGGAACAGGTACAGCTCCACTTCTCCAAGCGCGGTTCCTGGGGGTCGGTCTCTGGGACGGCAGCCCAGCCAGAGGGAGCCGGAGGGGGGAATGGCTCGAGCAATGACCGTCCTCTCTGACACCGCTCTCCCATCAACCTGAGAAATTTAATCGTGAAACAAATGAAGTATGTTGATCAGATTAAAGTTTAATCACTGCAATTTCTAAGATCATAGTACCACCAAATTTTATTACTACTCAGGTTTTTATTTGATTTCCTAGCACCTTATTAGATTTCCTTTGACTAGGATTTGTGTAGTAATATAAAGCTCACACTGGGAAAAATTAGCATTAGCACAGTGACGTGCGGTGAGGTTTGTGGTTGGGAGGGCACTGACTTTCAAAGTCAGACTTACAAACATATAATTCTAATAAAATAGCATAAATTCACAATTCAGACGAAGAATTTTAAACTTATAGCGGCTCAGAGGAAGAAACTTTGCTCTTGCAATTCCACAGCTCGGGTGAAGGGGTGCTTAAGGGGACTAAATTTGGGGGTAGGTAGGTAGGTAAGACTTTCCTTTTTTACACTCTTTTTTATGAATAAAAGTTAATAATGCGCAAATAAATTCAGAGAATCCTTTTAATAAATGTAAATTTGTTTCCATTTCTTTATCCATGACCATAGTTAAAGGCAGCCAGATCTTTTCTCCATACCTTTTCTCTTTACCACTCCGTTTGAAAAGAGCGAGTTACTCCCGTTGTTTGAAGCAAACCTCGTAGGTCAGGCGTCTGTCTCTCATTTTTTATTAATTCTTGCTTTGCTTGAAAGTCCAGTTTTGAAAAATTTCTTAGGTTTGAAATCAAATCTTCCATTTCTAGCTAGCGCGAAAAAAAAACAGTGTATTGGATTGTTTGGTTGTTGTTGTTTTAACTTTAGCAAGAGTAAACCGCGGATTAAACTCTTGACCTTCAGGCTCACTATCCCTAGCCCCCATCTGTGAGGCGGAGGTACTGCAACCTCACGGCGAAGTTTTCCCTTGTGGATTTTTGTCTGATCAACAAGACTTAAATATTACACACATACGTGAAATACATTACCGAACACTATGGCAATAAAGACGTATAATAAAAGTGTCTTCAAGCAGGATATCGGAAACATACAAATAAAGGCAACAAGCACGCGCCAAGTGCACGCGCTCAATCCACTTTGTGAGGGATTGCGCCACCTGGGGTGAGGCATGCGTTGCTCATTTGAACAGGAAATACAGGATTTCAGCGATTTTGACTATTAAAATGATCAAAACTTGCCGAAATTTCATTAAAGCACAGGCAAGTGGAAAAATATTAATAGTTATTTTATTTTTTTGTATTATTTCTTTTTTTCATGATCCCCTGACTGCACGTATTTGCATTAGCATTACCTCCAGGCTGAAGGAGTTGTGCAGTACGTCCCTCCTCAGACACACCCTGTGCCAGTGTTTTGGGGACAACCGGACAGGAAATCGGTGTCGGACCCTCAGGAGCCACCCATACAGGGCCTCATCATCTCCTTCCAGACCAAGCTCAGGTCTGGGTGCATAGATGGAGCTGTAAGAGAAGGCCACCCAGGCTCCAGGGACTACCACACGAATGTCGACACACACAGTCATCTGAAAGAGCAGCGGCATGGCAGTCCTGTCTTGCAGGGTCCAGTGGTCCCCACAGCCATTTAACACAGCCTTCGTGTCTCCCAAGAAATATCCAAGAGCTGCGATGGATACATTTGTATATATTATTCCTGTGTGTGTGCGTGTGTGCATGATGTGGGTGTTGGCTGTTTCAAATTAAAAGCTTCTTCATTTGCATAAAACATCCAGTTTCTCTTAGTTTAAAAATTCAAATCAACTTTTTAAACTATTTGTCTCATCTTTTTCATGTGAATCTGTATTTACCTTTGGGTGAAGCAGGTGCCAGCAGCCAAAGCCAGAAGACTGAAAGGAGATGTGTCCATCTCAACTGTCTTTCAAAGCAAAGGCAATGCATCCTCCTGGAAATAGATAGTGACAGCAATTCACAAGAAATGAAACATTCTACACTTCTGTTTTTATTTTAGTCCATTTGTCTTTGCATAGTTGCTTGCATCAGCTCATTCTCTGGCAAACATTCAAGGCTCTGGCCGATATTTGAATTTATTGTCAAGCTTTGTCACTGAGACAAAAACACAAAATTTGTTTATTTGCCCACTTCCTCTTCCAATACTTCTGTAATCTTCTTCCCTTTCGTGTTTAGGAACACAGCGCATCATTGTTTTCAGTGGTGAGGTTAAAGTTTCAGCTGGTAAACCAAAAGCATCTAATATTATCTGGGACCGTATTCACGCTAACAGATGACCGCAGGGCTGGGGTGGGCACAGCAGATTGGGTTTCATCTCACCGCATTCACATCTTCATAAAGTACAGGTTACTGTTGCATCTGCTATGCTTGTAAAGTTTACACGTTAAAACCACATGAGGTAAACCAATGGCTTAAAAAGGCAAACACAAAGCATTAAGAGGAAAAAAATACTGGAATACCACATTATGTTCTGTGATGTGTGTATGTGTGTCAGTGTAGGAATCAATTTAGTCATCTATCTTTATTAATTTTTGTGTATTCAAATTTATAGATTTTTTAGCCAATTAAAAACACAACATTTGTATACTTTACCTTTATATAACTGATACCTTTTTGCAAACCTGTTCAGCGGATTCGCAGATGTGCGGCTGTCCACTAAGCAAGTCCAACACTGGCTATTGTTTAAGCTCAGTTTTGGTTTAAACTATATTCTAAAGTAAATACTTAACTCCTAAGCTGCTTATTGATACATGTGGTTCACCATGTTGTCATTTATTTTGAATATTGACGGTTAATTGCTAGGCAGGTAGTGTACAGACGTCAGACTTTCTGCAGCATCATCTGCTGTTTGCTTGCACACTATAAAACTTTAGTGCCATGCTAAAGGGCCATTATATCAGACCACACAGGTATGAATAGACAGGATGAACCAGGGCTGCTTATGCTTATTTACACTTTATAACAAGAGCAAGTCACTTCACAGTGTCACTTTGTTTCCACACCCAGCTGATCTAAGTTTACTTTCACCAACGACAGAAAACACTATACAATTATTAATATAATATATGTAACCTGGCAGCTGAACTGTATTTGGTTTTTCAAAATTTACAGAGTTTTTAAGAAACCTCAGCCGTCTGATTGAGGATGTAAAGCTATGCAGCGTTAGTATTTATCTGCTGTAAAGTGATTGTGTATTGCGTGTCACCTCAGAAAAAGAAACAGTATCTGTAAAAAGCCTCAAGGCTACACACAGAAGCCATAATGTTACTATCATTCACAATCTCAGGTTCCCACAGTCTCACGGTTTTGTCTTTGAACTCAACAGTATCCAGATATTTGGAGAACTTCTCTGTCTGTCCTGTTCCTCTTTCATCAGGGCTTCTTCCGACTTTGGTTGTAAAGGTCCATAGTCACAATAACACTACAAAAATCTGATCTTAAAAATATTCAAATCATCTTTATGTTTTTGTCTTAAATTCAGTGTGCAAAGCGAGATGGATCATTTAGACTGATAAAATAATTTAAAGGAATCTTTAGGTTGCTTACCTGTTGCTTTTCAAAAGCATCTGCAGAATCTGTGTAAGTTTTAAAATGTGAATTATGTATCTGTGCATCCTATGGAGGACTTTTCCTCTTCACTCTGATCAGACCGCGAACGTGTCCCTTCATCATAACCACATTACAATTCATCCATAACTCATAATACGTCCAAAAAGTGTTGAAATGTCTCAAAACTTGTCTTAATGTTTTCCTCTTGTGCTCTTTCTTCTTCTCTCCTCTTCTGTCTCCTCTTCTCTTTTGCTCAGTCGCTCCCCGTCATTCCTCTAGTGTCCAACTGTCTCTTACATAAGAGCATCATCTGTAGGATCAGGTGCCTAAGTTTGTGCGTGACAACGTCGAGGTGTGTTCAGGAAATCAGACATTCTGAAATGTAACGTGAGGTTCTGCCTGCAGGACAGGAGACCAAATACTGACACACCTCCAGAGGAGAGCAGAGGGAGGAGCCAAGAGATAATAAACAATCACATCTATCCATCCATCCATCCATCCATCCATCCATCCATCCATCCATCCGTCCATCCATCCATCCGTCCGTCCGTCTGTCTGTCTGTCTGTCTGTGTTTTTCTGCCTTGGTATGACCGGAGGGCAGCAGCTGGTATTACAGGATACAGGACCAGACAGTTCCTGGACAGAGTATTAGCCTTTATCTGTTTTTGTGTGTGTTTCTGTGTGTGTAGTTGTGCACGTGTGTATCTGTGTGTGAGCACACACACGCATATTTGTGTGTGTTTTTATGTGTTCATATACACAGGTATGCAGGATGCAAAAATTGCACAAACAGGCAAAAAATTACATAGTTGGCTGAAATCTGATATATTGGATTCAATTTGAGAAACCGGTCGAACATCTTCTCTTACTCACTTACTCCATCTATATCTTTCTCTCTCTTACACACACACACACACACACACACACACACACACTACACACACACAGTTTAGTGGCTGTGCTGTGAATGTGAGGAATGACATCTGACGTCAGATTTAAAATGAATAAAAACAAGACAAGAGCAGCCTCGGGGCAACATGGCTCTTCAAAACTCAGTGTGTCTTTACTTGTCCCACACTTTTGTGTGCGAGAATAAATGTGTGTGTGTGTGTGTGTGTTTGCATGTGAGTGACAGTGGTGTTGAGGGATATAGATAATTAAGTAGACACTGACCACAAGGGGGCAATAAAGACTGTAGTGAGTTTCGAACTGGAGATCAAGTGTCAGCCTTTGTTCATTTTTACAGACGATAACAAAACAGTATCAGATCGGTGGAGCGAAGCAGGACAGCTCCTCTTCAGTGACACAGCAATTTTAGGTGAGTTAGTTGTGTATGTGTGTGTGTGAGAGAGAGAGAGTGTGTGTGGGACCTCAACTGACTCAAAATCCCACCGGCAACCTCTTCTCTCTGACCTTGTTTTTGCAAAGGGACAGCAAGAGATGGCAGGTTATTCGAGTGAAAACTCATCATGTCTTCGCAAAAATGGTCTTTTTTTTCACTCTCAGAAGAGCTTTTGGGTCTTGTCTTGTGTGACGATATTATTGAGCTCAAAAGTCTATGTGAGATGTTGGGACAGTTCCCCCACACAATATAGAAAATAACTCAGCTTTACAGAAAACTAAATCGCAATGGAAGTTCGCAATATTGACAATTAACTTTACATGTAGTTTAATTCTGAGGGATGGAATTTATGACCTGTTCTGCAGCCAAACACTGGGGGGGGGTCAAATTGTTGTAGCTTCACTTTGCTGTTGTGTTATCCATCTTTATTTACCTTTATGTTTTGGAGTCAACCTCAAGTGGCCATTTGTGAAACTGCAGTTTTTGGCTCTCAGCTTCAATTTGATGCATCTACGGTTCTTGCTTGATGCTAACATAACAAATATGATCCAAATATTGCCCAGTTTATGGTTTCAGCAACATACAAACCAACGAAAAATACATTCAGCTTCAGATTCTCAATTCACCTCCATCCCCCTTTAATGACCTCTATTCCTAACATTTTCTTTGTTTCTCTTACACTACAAACCTTGTGCATTTATTGAAAATAGACATAAATTACAGCGCATCATTTTAAATCTAACACTAGAACTCCACACCTCCCACAGTGGTTTACTTAACTTGCATAAAGTAAACAGCCATGCAGAGGACGCAGCTGTAATCTGGGTTTGGATTGACAGCATTATTGATTTGTTCACGAGCAACTGGGTGTAGGAGGTGTCTGTGGTTCCTGGTGTTCCTGTTGCATCCCATGTGTTTCTACCCCGAGAGCTCAATCAAAAGTATAAACCAATAGGCAATTAGTTATTCAAAGAAATGACTGATTTTGACTTAAAAAGAAGAGAAACGGTTGGGATTGTTAAAGATTTTACTGACTTTATTGGTGATACTTATGCGCTGAAGATGCACGTTTTGTTTCATAGTTTGCAGAAATGTATTCAGCTGTGTAATTGTGTTAGAGTCACGTTTTACAAAAGATGATGCAGCCTGCAGTTTAAGGTACTTCCTGTTTGGATGCTGTAAACATGCTGTCACCAACTGACAGTGCTCATGAGTAGGAAGCTGGTGAGAGATCATGTCCACCTTTTGCTGATGATTGTGGCTCCTGCAAAGAGCACGAACAATACGTTCATTCAAGTGTCAGAAAAGGGGCCTGGACTGACAATAGGAAGCACTCCCACACACACACACATACACACACACACAGACCTTTAACCACAGGATGAATTCAGGAATAAAATGGGCCACAAGCTCCCTCTCCCTTCAGGGGGAGAAATGTAGGTGTTAAAAGAGAACAATACATTCATTCAAAAAGATTTACAGATCCGCAAGACAGAGATGGAAACTCTCGCTAGCATTTCCTGATTATAGCTATTATTGTGATTGAGTAAAGCTTTTAGCACTTTCAAAGCTCTAAGTAATCAGATATTATTAGAATGAAACTATTATCTGTATGCATTACAAGTTTCGAAAGAAAAATACAAAAGTAGGCTATGTTACGTGGCAGTGTGGTGAATTTTTAAAAATAGATTCTTTGTATTATTGTGTTTCTCTCAGGAGATATTATGGGTTTTTTTGCTGTTCACAAAGGGTTGTTAACTGATTTATATTCAGTTACAGATACATCTGCATTTGATTTAATACTGATATGTTTACAAATAATCTGTGTTCTTATTGGACAAAAACACCAGCAAGCTTGTCTGAGCTGGAGATAATGTTTGACTGCCGTCACAACACCTCTGTTTTCCTGAAATACTAGAATTCTGTTTATTCACCGTCGTATTAAGCAGACAGTGACTGTTCAAACAAATCCACGTCTGCTCTGATAAACTATTTCCATGCTATTGATTGTAGTCGAGCGCTGGGACACACAGCCACGGCTCTGTTTGCCTCGTGCTGTTTTAGCAGCTCGCACTGAACAGTGTTTGAGTCATCTACGGCTATTTTTGACATCTGAACAACAACAACTACCCACAATGCCCCCAGGTGCACATCCTTGTTGATGTTATCGCTGCTCCATTACTACACCATGCCGAAACCACAGATGAGTGATTAGTCTACAACAACGCTCAGTGTGGACTGGTTTTGATCGTCCACTGGTTGACTGGTCGATCAGTCTGTGAAACCACAGGTCTTTATTGCATTATTGTACAAGACAGAGATATTTGAGTGGCTTCAGGTTGTCGGTCAGGTTTGTACCAAAAACTGTGCTACTTGATTGTCTCTGCAAAGACTGAAACGCATCAAACCTGGTCAGAGAAAATGTCGGGTCACTAAGGTGACAGTACTCAATTACTTTGGTGGTTCAAGAGACGTGGAGGAGAGTCATGCCTGTCAGATCAACACAGATTGTACTGAAAGCATCGTTAGCATCTCAGTTGAGAGCTGTAAAGACTGTTGTGTTTGGATTGAAGTGATTTGAGTATTATGGATAATGAATAAAAACCATCCAGAGCTCAATGTCAAGAGTGTTCGTAGGAGCTGTGATCATTCCAATAGTTCTTATTAAAATTAAAATTGTTGACAGCATGTTCTGTGGATTATACAAAGAGAGACTGGCACGCTGCTTCAGGAAAGCCAAGTTTCCATGACAAACAAAGTCCCATTTACTGACACTGACTTGGGCTGATAACACCCACCACCATCTGCATGGCTGGAAACCACCACAGAGGCAAGAGAGGAAATGGTTTTTTTATTGTGCATTTTGCTTTTTAATGCAGCTTGTGAGCAACTGTTGAATATTTTTCTAAATGAATCAAACTAAATGTAATGTTTTCTCCATGACCCCAATGTTGTGGTATATATAAAAGTGCTTGCACCCTTAATTTTAGTTCCTGATGCTGCATTACTGAATTGCAGATCTTTTTTCAGAGGCAGAGCACTCTGCAAAAGGTTGGCTGTCCTTTTCAGGTGTCTTAAAACTCATTAAAAATCCATTTGCAACAGTGAAAGACCAGACTAAAGATATTATAACCTCCATCAGATTCAAAACCACCAAGAGCAAGTTTTCTTAATTTGACTTTATTTGTCCAGCATTAAAGTAGAAATACTCAAGTCATACAGATGATTGCCTCATGTCATCGTAGCTGTATTTGTGCAACTTGGTATGAAGAACAGATAGCAGGAGCCAAACGATGTGGTAAGATCTAAAGCAAGTTTTGTAGACGTGAAAAACGGGGCACTTCCTCTGTGAAAATGTCACATCCCTGCCTGTCCTCAGCTGATCCCTTTAACTTCAAACTGGCTGTTTCATTCGCGAGCCATACAGCACTAGTAACAAGCAGGTAACCATGGATACACTGCATCAGAAACCTGTCTTTCTCTCTTCTTGTCTTTACCAGCCTCCCTATCATTAAAGCTGCTTCTTCTTGTCCCTGTACATATATTTTTCTCCCTGTCTTTCCCTCTGTGACACTCTCCTTTTCTTCATCTCTTCTCGAGGATCAGCACTCTTGTCTGCAGCATGCACAGTGGCTGCTCTGGCTGAAATGAACCGATTCTCCACCGGCAGTCGACATACTCAGACTGTGGTGATCTGGTCAACCACTCGAGTGCTGTCGTTCATCTCAACACACTCCACCTCCTGCCTTTGCCCTTCACCTTCAGGCTGGTGTCCCCGGCTCTTGGAGGGAGGCAGGAAGGTCAAGAGGGTGGGCAGGAAAGCAAGCGTGTGCAGAGCAGAGCAGCCGGCCGTGAGGGTGAGGCAACGAAATAGTGTCCGTGTGAGGTTGGAGCGCACAGAGCCGATAGGCACCAGAGCAGCGCTGTAGCAGATGAGTGTCTGCAGGGAGGGAACTCCGTGTCTTTCCAGCGCCACCCTCACCCAACGAGTCCTGCTATCACCCCGACCTGAGGCGAACCCGCAGAGGAGGGGGCCGCTGCAGTCTGCTGAGTGCCCCAAGGCTGAAATCAGACACAGCACAGACATGCAGTCCAGCTCCACACCCCACAGGGTCATAAAGCCCACCACACCGAACTGGACGGAGAGCAGGGTGAGGCCGAGCCACACGGAAACTAACGGCTCCACGACAGCCAGCGAGGACAGACCCAACAGGAAGAGCACCGCCAGCAGTGAGTGTCTGAGGGGAGAGCTGACCGCTGCAGCGTAGCGGTCCAGGTAAACGAAGGAGGGGTTGAAGATCAGAAAGCGGACGCGAGAGGTCAATGACAGGCGTCGCAGCGTGTCCAGCAGCACTGACATCTCCTCGCGCTTGTTCTCCGTCGTCTTGGCCACCAGGAAGATGCGGGACGCTGCCACATCTGGCTCCTCCCCCTGACTGCGCTCTGCAAATATAATGTCGTCAGCAAAGTGGGCAAACTGAGGCTCACGGAGAAAAGAGTGACGGAGTGTGCGGGTGAAGTTTTCCCGCGGCTGGCTGGTTGACTGGTTGCGATCTGACAAATAGTTCAAGTAAGCTTCCAGCCAGCTGATTCGCTGGAAGCCTTTGGCGTATTCCAGCAGGTCCCGCTGCACTGAGGCATTCCAGTAGGGGGCACTCTCATAGATGTAAAATCCAATCACAGGGGAGTAGGAGCTAAAGTAACGCTGCTGAGCACGGGTGTATAATACTGTCGCTGTATCCATGGCAACCAGTGCACTGGGGTCTGAACCCTGGGTCACCTGTTGACAACAGAAACACACTTGTTAGAGGTCTGCAGGTCACTCACATTATTTATAATGTTTTTACAACAGAAATCTGTAATTTTATCAAAGGAAACGGTAAATTAAATTTTTGCTTTGAATGGATCCATAAATTGTCTAAATGAGGATTGTGTTGTGATATGCAGATGATATTATACTGTTCTAAACACACTGTGATAAAGACTTCAGCCTAAAATTCTCAATAAATGTGTTTGTGCAGTCAAGTATGTCAAAACTCTACCAGTTCAGCAGCTCTCTATATTTTTTTTCCTCCATTTAAATGTTTTCTGGCAGATTCATGAAATAAGAAAACAAGATGTCTACATCTTGTAAACGGCAAAATGATGGTTGCTGTGTTGCTTCCTCACCTGTAGAAAGCCCATCAGTCCAAAGGAGATGTAAACCAAATACAGCAGGACCACAAAGGGTTTGACATAGGTGTTTGTGATCCAGTCTCCATAGCAACGCCTCACACACCCCAGCAAAAGGTGAGAGTCCTGAGGGTAGGGGTCCATATTAACAGTGGACGGTGTGTGTGGGTGTGTGTGCGTAAGCGTGGAGTTAGCGACATGACTGTGTCCATGTGCAGCAGGGTTGTTCGCCGCATGTGGATGTGAGTGTGCATGTGTGTGAGTTAGGGTGGGGTTTGGCGTGTGTGCATGGCTGTGACCGACCCCATGTGGCGGGTTGGTGGTTTGAGTCTCATCCTGGTATCGTGTGTACATTAGACACCTGTACCACGCAGGTTTAGAGTCCAGCCGGTCCGGTTTGGGGACTCGCCGGCAGAAGCAGCCGTGTCTGTACCCGGTCTCTAAGTATCCAGTGAAAACCAGGCAGGAACTGTAGAAAGACAACATGTAAACGTAGCTGATGGTGACGGCCAGGGCGGCAGTGCGGCAGAAGAGCCGGACAGCCTCCATGTTGGTGAGCGGAGAGGCGGCCAGGCCCAGGGTCATTAGGTGGAGCATGGTGGAGCCGGAGAAACGGAGCATGACGTCCTCGAAGACGCTCGCCACACGCTCCTTCACATGCTGGTCTTCTCTGGTTCGCCTCCACGATGAGAGCATCTCAAAGGAGCCAAAGAGCCCATGGCCTGATGGGAAACAGAATAAAGACAGTTAAACCAGGACCGTTTCTGTTGTTCTGCACAGTAATGTGCATGTAGTAGGTAAAGCAGTAACTTTTATAAGAAAGTACAATTACATCTCTTGATCAGCATCAGCGTTACATGTGTTGCTAAGCTATGCTAACAGAAGTGTCTACAGTTCTTTCTATCTGCACAGAAACTAAACCTAGGTGTCAGGTTTGCAGGATTTAATAGGAAAAAGGCAGATTTCCTAAAAAAAAATGCATTTTTTCCTTTAAAAGACATAAAAGACTAATTAATTAAATTCAAGCCAACTGTTCCCTTAAATGCTTTGATTGCTTCCCACTTGGCTTCTATTAATTAATTTTGATGAAACACAGTCTTGCACAGGGAGGTAAAATAATCAGTCTGCTTTTGAACAGTCCTCTCTGCACACCTCAATTCCGTTTGACCTGGAAATTTTCTTGTAACCTTAATAATCCCAGTTAAGAAATTAGAGCACAGCAGCAGTGGGACATAAAAATTCAACTTATTAACATTTTGCAATAAAGATAAGTAAAAAAATTTAATAAGATATTATATTTTTAGAATAGGACTAATTATAAACCAACTGATGCATTAAAAATTTCTAACTGATTATAATCTAACTTCAAACATGGATGACGTCATGTAAAGAATAAGGTTTTAATACATATATGACTCAATAATACACGTCAAAGTGCATTTCAGGTGACTGACTGCATCACCAGTCCGGTCTCATGTGCATGCACATACATGTTTATCTGCAGCAGATGGTTTTAAATGGTTTCCTCTTCCGTGGTTTCCATGGCACCCGTGAGTCACCCGTGACACACAAGGGGGGGGGGGGGGGGGGGGGGGGGGGGGGGGGGGGGGGGGGGGGGGGGGGGGGGGGGGGGGGGGGGGG
>JAQMCX010000032.1:2180735-2203415 GCA_029814765.1 Acanthurus leucopareius
TTACGGCCCCCTTTTGTTTTAAATGTTTTCCAATTCCGTGGTTTCCCTGGCCCCCGTTTCTCCCCCTTTCACAAAAACCCCCCCCCCCCCCCCCCCCTCTCCACAGTGACCTCAGCATGGTGAAATACTTAACACCTTAGCAGAGGCACAACGTACCAACACTTCAAGCGTGGGCTGCAACTGAGAAAGTCTGCAGATCTGTGATGTGTATGTGAGAGTGTGTGTGTGTGTGAGAGAGAGAGTGTGTGTGTGTGTGTGTGTGTGTTGGAAAGAGAGGGAATCAGACAGTGAATGACAGTAAAAGAGGTGGAAAGGTTCAAGTTGCAGATAGAAGATGTGAACAGATTTTTGATATTTACCAGCAAAGAGGCAGGCTAATGGGAACTCAAGGACAAACACACACACACACACACACACACACACGGACACACATATGCAGGTGCTAATACAAAAGATAATAAAGCCAACCAAACAACATATCCTGCCACCTGATTGATGCAGGATTTTTCTATTCAACCATTTCCACATGATAATCTTGACTTCTATCAGTTTAAATATTTAAAAAATGGACAATGTTGTTAGTAAATTAACTCACAGACTAAGACATAACAAACTGATTAAATAAATAAACAAAAAAAAACATATTTATTTACATAATAAGTTTCCCCCTCTTTGTACAGAAACAATCCCCAACAAAAAAACATTAATTTCAGGCTAAATTTTTGCTATTTTTTCCCCCAATATCACTTTTGTCTCTGCAGGTTAAAGTGGAAACACTTTGATTCCCTTCTGAAATGGAAAAGATGCAAACTTTACACACAAATGCACATTTATAAAAACACCCAATATAAACTAAAGTCCTCCCTCTTCTTTCCCTTCATGCCACCTCTTTCTCTGCTGTGTAACCAAATCCTTCACTCTCTCCTCACACTTCCTCCCACCTTTTTCCTGTCTGCCTACTTGATTTTGAAAAATCCTCCCAGCCTGCCCGTCTTTCCTCTAACTACAGTTTAACTCCATTTTCTGCTCTTAGAATCCTTCTCTCAGCTCCCATTTAGGTTTATATTTCATTTAACCCCCTCTCTTCTCTATTCCTGTCTTTTCTTCTCTCTCTGCAGTTATTTTAAGACTCAAAGCAGCTTCTCCTCCCCCACATCACAGCGTAATTATGGTATAGATTACTCTGTGTGTGTGTGTGTGTGTGTGTGTGTGTGTGAGTGTGTGTTTGTGTGTGTGTGTGTGTGTGTGTGTGTATGCATGTGTGTGGCCATACAAGCATCCCACACTACTTAGGCATGCATGGACTCAAGATAAAGTAGAGTACCTCAATACAATTAATATGAGTTTTTTTCATTTTGTTATAAAATTTTTTGATTCTTATTTTATGTATTTAACTTTTTTTTTTACTGTTTGCTTGATTTGAATTATCACTGTACAATTAATTAACCTAATTTACTATTTAAAGTAATATTTTAGTCACTATTCCACAAGCTTACTGTTACTTTCATAGTTGGTGCATATTTCACAGCCACACTGAACTGCTGAAACAACAAATTTAATTCCAAAATACTAATCGACACATTTGTTAATGACACATCAAAAAATTGCCTCAGGCTCCTTTAACACAGTTGCAGCATGTAAGACTTACTTACTCATTAAAGCATTTTATTTCCAATAATAAACTTAAATCAGATTAGTGTTTTGGCCCATTGAGGATTTGGTTATGATTTCTATGACGTAAAGTCTGCAGTTTTTCTATGAAATATGGTTATCTTTCCAAGCAAACTCTGGAAAAGCCTCCGATCGAATGGTCAAGCAACACCCACCTACTTAAGGCCTTGATGTGATCGATCCACAACATTAACAGTTTTTTTCATTGCTTTATAATAGCAATGCTATGATTTACATCAACTGAGTCACACTTGGCCAATGACTCAACTTTTGGCGCCACAAAAATCCCTGTCCTAATGTCACCTTTAATAAAAAATAATCCACTGAGCTTCACACAGTCAGTTAATGTATATTTAATCCTTACTTTGGTCTTACATCCTGTATTAGAACTTATATGACTAAAGTTTCTCAAGTTCAGTGCTGTTATGGGACCAGTTAATGGTTCTTGTGGTTTGTTGTCTGATCACGTCTGTAAAAGAGCCGTCCACTTTACAGTTTTTGGACAGTCTTTCCTCGAGGACGTTCATGGTGTTGTACTCATTTGTTCTGTGAGTGATAGAAATGCAGAACTTGTGGAGGAGTAATGGTGTGAAAAAAGTCTGACAGAGAAGAGAAGTTGCTACCATTTACTTTCTCATCCCAGCACACACAATCAATGAGGTGGCATAAAATAGTTTGGACCATCGGACTGCTGGTTTCAGAAGAGGGTTACAGAAACTCTGACAATTAAAAAAGCAATTAAATTAAAGTATTAAGGAACTCAGGAATATCGATGGCTTAAATTTGTCCTTTCATTGAAATATTCTGTAGGTTTGAAACTTACTTTTCAGAGTATCAGGGTTAAGTTTGGTGCCATGAGTCACAAAATGCATTGTCGGCACCATCACCGCCCCCCTTAGTCAAGTCAAGTTCATGCCCCTTCACTTGTCAGTCATTTTGATGATCTGTCAACTTGAAATGGCTTTCAGCCTGAGGCTGACATTTGCAAAACCCATCACAGGTTCTGAAAAAACAGTGGGCTCACAGATGCAGTCTAAGATATAAAAGAAATGGCAATGTTCACTGCAGCTCCCACCTGCCATATGTTAGCTTCTCTGATTTCTCTGTGCTTCTCTGTGTTTTTTCACAGATTTCTCTGCATTCATGAACTGTAAGTTCTCAAAAGGTTTACATCCAAAAATATCCTGATATAACAGGTTAGTTCCAGACAAACGGAGGGTGATTTCAAGCGATTCAGAGATAAGAAATCATGTAACTTGTGAATGCATTGCATTAATACCAAAATATTATTTTTAACCTACCGAGCATGACGAAAGGGATGCCCAGGTACGTAGAGTTGTAGGTCGCTCCCGTCAGGTTGAGTATCCCAGCAGCAGTTAGGCCTGACAGTGTGATTGACAGCAGAGCTAGCAGTCCCAGCCAGGGTTTAGATCTCACACAATCCCTCATAGAGCAGCAGAGGACGGCCAACACACTGCACGCCCCCAAGCTGGCCAACAGGGGGCGGCGTGCCAGCACTGAGGAGAACTGGAAATCTGTCCTCAGAGAGGAGGAAGTGGAAGGGTAGAGTCCCAGTTTGGGGTGCAACGCTGCAAAGTGCTGCAACTCAGCACAGAAGGCCTTTTCCCATTGGCTGGCCACGCGATCCATCAGACCGCCACGGGCTTGGAGGTAGTAGGTGAGCTGCAATGCCCTGGCTGAACGTACACCTTCTCCCCTGGTTCCTGTCCCTGGACCTCGCACCGCCCCGCTGGGACCCCAGCCCTGCACCCCCCCCAGCTGGTGGCCGATATACGCCTGTCGACCGTCTGCCAGCTGTGTGATCGGATACCTCAGGACCGGGACGGAGCGGTTGGAGGTGCGAGCTGACTGGATCTCCTCCATGGCGCGGATGATGTCATCTATGATGCAGACGTTTTTGTCGTCGGGGAGACAGAGGTAGGAGAAGGAGTAGTTGTAGCTGTTGAAGCCTGTGGCCGGGACCGTCACCTGCATCTGGTAGATCCGTCTGTGGAGCTGTGAGGCAAAAAAACAACCCAAACAAGACGAAGTTAGCTTCCGAGTTAGCCTCCCAGTCTTGCTAAGTGTAGCTTTGTTATGAACTTTATTATTGATTCTTTACACACAATTAGCACCAATTTAAAGTGATTAAAACTCTTTTTTGAGCTGTGTATTATTCAAAATTGTTGCTGAATGCAGCTATTTATGTCCTATTCTGCATTTTCATTTAACCTAATTTGCATTTGATGACCTCCCAGTGTCAGTGTTTATCTATGCAGTAAAGGCAGGGGGGAGGGGATGTAATGTAATATACCCTATGCTGAAAATTGTAAAACATAATAAAGGGCGTTTTTTTTTTTTTTTAATTAAAGTTTCTTGCACGGAGTTTGAGAAGGCGGTGTTGTTGACTTCCATTTCATTAGTATTTGACATTTAGGGAATAATGTTAAAAAAGCTATCAGATCTGAAGCCAGAGGGGAACTGAGGACAAACAGGATGCTGAATAGAGCAGTGACGGCTGAGCTCAATAAATGTCCCAAGTTTTCAAAATCAATGTCCAGCAGTTTTGCAGAGATGCATGACACCAAAACATGTGCACATGCTTAGCAGGTTTTTGAGGAGGTGAAAGTGGTCGTACTGTCAGATTACCCAACTTTGGTCTGATGAGTGCAGGGAACAACTTCACAAAAAAAAAAAAAACAGCTCAAGTTTGCAGACAGATGAGGCTGTTTAAGAACATCTCCTCCCCCAAGTCCTTCTACCTTCTAGCTGTTTATTTGTAGGATTAGAAGAAAGAAGATATGTGAGGGTGTATGTGTATGTGTGTGTGGTTGTGTGTGTGTTTTCTTGACAAAGTAACAATGAATCCTCCCTCAGTTTCTATGGAGAGAGGACAACAGTGCCAGCATCCACAGTGCTGGTTACTAAGCAACAGAACTGATGCCAGTCTGTGCCATAGCGAACATGGGCAGAGCTGCCTCCTTCCTCAGAGTACTGCATTGACTTCGGAGAGGGAGGGTGTGTGTGTGTGTGTGTGTGTGTGTGTGTGTGTGTGTGTGTGTGTCGCAATGTCGCCTGAAAAACAATTAGTTTTAAAAGTTGGTTTCTTGCACCATCCTACAGTGAGATTCACCGAAAATCATTTCATTTTCATTTGATTTACTAAAGATATCTGTCATTATTATTATTATTAGCAATTTCCTGACAGGACTCTGAAATTCCCAACTGAGGAGATTCACTGAATTAACTTTAATTGCCCATTTGTAATTTATTTTAGAACATTAACCCTTTAACATCCAGCTTTTAGCATCTCTTTGAAATAGCTAAATGAAAAAGCTTTTAAGAGAAAACTGTTAGTCTAGAAACGCACATATGCATTAGTACATTTGTTAATGGATAATGAAATAAATCAAAAAAATGTCTAACATGTCCAAAAAAAGGCCTTAATTTAAACACTTAAATCTTGAGTTGTGCTTAGTCAGTGGCTTCAGTGGATCACTGGGGATCCAGTGACTGTGAACAAGTTAATTGCAGTTACGCTGACATTATCTATATTCAACTGTGAATTTATATATATAATTACATTTATGAGAACTTTGGTCATGGTTGAAAATACAGTCATCAGAAAACTTTAATAACACAGATTCACTTTGCATCTGGTGATAATTCCTGTTTTATAAGACCTGGATTTGAGAGTTAGAGGTTTTAATTCTGTTTTTTAATTTGGATGAATGATAGCACTTATAACTCAGACTCAGATTTGTGCTTGAAAGGTTTTACGATGGTTACAGTAAAACATCAGATCCTACAGCAAGTGATCATAAATACACTTAATTCAGACTAAAATCCAAAATATAACCCTGAACTGATGTGCACACAGGCAGCTGCGGACACAACCGACACAAAGTTGTTCTCTTTAAACTACTTCATGGAGGCCACTTGGAGGACATGTTGCACAGGAATCGCTCAGCTTGTTGTAGCACCATAGAAGAAGAGTTCCTTCACCAACCAAAGCTTGAATAGTGAAGAACTGAATGCAGTCACCGGGTGTGACTCACAGTTCGTAGTCTGGTTTCAAGTGGAACTCCTGGCTATCACCAGCCTTGCTCTCCCATGCAACAAGTTCACACCTAATCTGACACGGTTGTTTGCTGGCATTTTGAGGAAAGTAGAAACTCTCAGACAGATGAACAATTAGACAAGGCTGACTGGGAGTGTAAGATTATGTAACAGTATTTTTTTTTTTTATCCTTTCACAGCATTCTCTCTGTTATGCACCAACGTGTGTGTGTCTCGCAGCTTGTTCACGGTAAATGATTCACACAGCTCTAAAGGAGCTTGACTCGAACTGTGGCAGTCCTCTATGGGATGAGCTCTGGTTATATATAAAGTGGGTCACAATAGACATATTTAACATACACATACAGACTCACAGAAACAAGCTATGGACAAAACACACACACACACACACACATGCACACACACAACAGAGTTAAGTGTCTCCTGTTTGCTAGTCAGCGAGCTTTAATTACAACCATGTTACTTCATGAAATGATTTGGCTTAAGGCTCCGGGGAGTCAAGCTCATACTCATAAATCCATTCATGAACACCAACACGATGTCAGAGGCCTCCGAGCTCCTGCTACGTCCAGTTTGTAATTATAAAATGCTGTGCATCATAACTAAAGAGGTTGCTGGGGGGGGTCATTTGAAACAGGACTGTGTTCTGCTCAATGACCATCAATCACTGTGAAGGAGCAGGGAGACAGCTTGCATATGTGCCTCGGCCTGCAGATGCTGACCTTTACCTCTTTGTGTGTGTTTCTAAACGTGGCTTGGAATTGATTTGTTTCATTAAAAAAAAGACTTTGTAGATGCATTGCAGCTTCACTTTGTGGTGTGTATGCTGGGACTTCAAAAGAAAGAGAAGCTACTTTTTTCAGGTACAGTACAGGCACAGGTCAAGTGTATAAATGTGTCCCAACTGGGTCAAAGTTTAGGCCACAAGTGGGCCGTTACAAGTATTTAAATGAAGTCCTGTACTACAAGCATTTGTCCTGTTTGCAGCCTATTTTTAAGCGGCCTGTCTGGATATTTTAAGGGCGATACTCTATCATTAATTTCATGCTCTTAATTAAAAGACTTTAATTGATTCCACTGTATAATTTATAAATAATATACTCTATAGTATTATTTCTGTGTATGTGCGCGTGCTGTGAGTGTGCAAACCTTCAGTATAGTGTCCAGGTGAACCGGGTCCAGCACGCTTCCCTTCCGGGTGGTGACAATCACGCGCCCGTAGCGACCTGGCGTTTGCAAGTCAGAGTAGAGCGCGTGCTTGGAGCGGTTCACGGGAAACAGGCTGTCCACCAGGTTGCCCTCTATCTTGGCTAGGCTGTGCTTGGGTGCGAGCAGGCTCTCCACGTCCTCCTCCACGCGGTACCGGCTGAAGCTGGCCCCCAGCAGGATGGAGAGGAGCACGGGCGCAGAGGCGAAGAACACCGGGTGGCTCGCCACGAACCGGCCCAGCGCGTGGAAGGAGGTCCTCAGGCCCGCGTGCAACACCTGGCGCAGCATCCTAGCGCGCGGCCGCGGCTCGAGCCTCTCCCACCGACCGGAATGCCCCGGAGCACTGCCGAGCATCAGGGGCTGTCGGACGCATCGGTGGAGTCCGTCGCTCTCGGTCTGATGCAGGAGAGGTGACGCCGGTTGGTGGGAGGATTTGTCCCCCGGAGCAGGAGGTCACCAGCCGGTGAGAATCCAACCCCCCTCCGGTCAAAGGTGCGCCGCTTTCCCAGGGTTTCGCTCATCCGCTGAAATAGCGTAAAGGACAGAAAGCTATGAAATGAGCCAGCGTTTCTCAGCCCTGCAGTTTGAACGCATACTAATGGTATACTTTATATACAGGAGCCAGTATCCTGCTGCGTTCAGTGCCTTCTGCAAGCTGCATGGCTCAGCGCGCAACAGAAAAACCACAGAGTAAGTGGTGTCATGATTGGAAATGTGAAGCTGTCCCTTAAAACTGACCAGTAAATAGACTGCTCCTGTTCCTGTTCCTGCACTCACACAGGTTGCAGAGGAGGCACGGTGTACGCAATCTGCACAAGACTGAGCCCAGGCTGCACATACCTAAGCAGGTACCGGACCCCGGTGAAGACGCAGTCACATCAAGATGTTAATCCTGCGTGCTGTCCGCGCGTCCAGCTCCACCCTACATCACCGAGCCACCTCACGACCGCACGGGTGGTCCGGTTGGGTGGGTTAGGTGGGAGTCGCGGGATAGGCGGCGCGGTGTGCATGCACAGGGGGGGATGCGGGGCAGAGCTGCTCGTCAGATCAACCTGATCTGGCTCTCCTTTGCGGCAGAAGCTTTCCTGTCGTCTCCTCCTCTTCTCTCCTCATTGCCCCGGTGGTTTGACGGAGTCCCCGTTCATCCGCCACCGGGCTGCTCTCTCAGCAGCGACTGCTCTGCTCATTGGGAAGGCACGTCACTAATTACCGGCTTTTCAAACCGGGGACCGTCTCTATCTCTCTCTCTCTCTCTCTAACTCACTCCTTCCCTCTCTCTATCTCTGTTTTTTTTCTTTTGCACCGCCCTCACGGCCCCGCCTCTTGCCGTTCCGCGCCGCCACAATGCAGAGAAACGGTCAGTCCATACCGAGTGAGTGTGGCAGCGTGTGTGTGTGTGTGTGTGTGTGTGTGACAGAGTGACTGAGAGATTCACAAGATTTAAACACATCTGAAGTGCAAACAGCATTAATGTCAAAGATGCTTTAAGCTGCAGATGACAGCTCAATATCTTCATAAATCATGTTTTTCACAAAACTATATCTAAATTAATTCTTTACTGTATAAGATTATAGTTGTTTGTTTGTAGTCTATAGTGTTTGTTTCAAAGATTATCTATTCATATTAGAGTGCATGCATGACAGTCTGTAGAAATCAGCAGTATAACAACATATTTAGCTCTTTTCTTGCATAATTAAAGGTGTTATTGGTGTTTTAAGTATTTCTTAGGGTTTGCTGTTGTGTAGCAGGGTTGCCATGGAAACCCATCAAATTACTTTCCTTTCTCACAAACCCTGGTTCCCATGGCAATAGTGATGCCACCCATCCCCCCCCAAAACACACGCACACACACACACACACACAACACAACACAACACAACACAACACACACCTGCTGACTCCCAATCTGCTGATGGTGTGGAGGTGTTTGACACTGACAGAGAGAGAAGGGAGTGGACAAAATAATGAGTGCAGACGGGCCGAGATCTCATTCCTTCTGTCTGTTTGTCTTCGGATGAGGACCCATGAAATCAAATAGGCAAACAGCCTTTTGTTTGTCCGCATGGGTCAAACTAATGGCTCCGTCCTCTCCACAGATATCATAAATTATAGGATTAAAACAGAAAATAAAACTTTCTCCATACTGTATTATGCTCGGATTTATAAAGAGGAAAAAGTTTCACAACTAAACTGTTGTGACTTTTCAGCTGGACAGCTTTTTGCTTAACTTATTGCCTCGGTCCATGTGTTTTGCATGCAAAGACCAACTGTCCATCCACAGGCTTGCAGTTGAACAAAAGAGAAAAATACATTTGTTATAGTTAGAAACGTCCACATCAATTTTATCTGTGAGATAAAGTCATGAGAAGCATTAATGTTCTGATAATGGCAAACAGATCTATTTTGGTCCATGTATCTTTATGTTGGTAATGAGCCAATATAATTCATTTATTCAATTACAAAAAATGATTAGCCTGTCAAGCAGGAAGACGTCTGGTTTTCTCTTCCGGATCTTAAGAGAATTTTTCCCCTAAATGGGATGTTTTTCAGCCAAAATAGCTTTACTGACATGGTGCTCCTTGTTTTTTTTTTTTGCAGAGAAAAACAATATTCCCATGACCAATGTGTGCTTGAGAAAGTTAAATAAAAACTAAGGAAAAAAAAAAATCTGTGCTTATGCATGTTCTAATCCATTATTCAATTAAGCCTCAATTAGCCTTTAATCCCCATTACCAGTCCAGTGAGAGATGAGCAGCTAAGGAATGAAAGAGTAAGTGTCTCCCCGGGGAGGAAGGAAGAGCAGAATGGAAAATGAGGCACTGTGGAGATATAGGGGGCTCGGGGCAGTTTCTGATAACAAAAGTACTAATTAGTGTCGCTAAAGGATTTATAGAAATCAGAATAGTATGTGAGTGTGTGTGTGTTTGTGTGGGATGGAAAAGAAGAAGGTTGAGAGAATGAATGGAGTCCTCTGAAAGCGTGCCAGGCTATTTTCTGCACCTACACAGTCGAAGGAGGGCAGCAAAGACGGAAAACCTCCAGGGGGTTCAAATCTGCAGACATCAAATACACTTGTGCACACACACACACACACAAACACACACTCAGGCATACAAGATGGACAGATGAGGGAAAGCGTATAGGCAGCGAGGAGGAGGAGGAGAGTTTCTCTTATGGCTTGACTTCTGATGTGCTGTCACTCCGTTTTCAGCCTCCTTGTGTCATTCGCTCAGCTGTCATGAGACGTTCCCTCCATAATTAAAGAGATCTATATGGATGCAGAGTCGCTCCCGTAGTCATGAGTTAAGACTTCTCTCTTTTCTTTTAGCTCGTACTTCTGCGAACCCGCCTACCCTCCTTGTCTTCCACCCCTCCCATCCCCCAATCCATCTGTTTTGGTGGAGGCCATCCATTAATAAAGACTCTGTCCTTTCATTTCTATTTCCCTTCCTTCTGTATTATTTATTTACCAATCTATCCACAGTTATGGCGAGCACGTATGGTTGCCAGATTGGGGATGCAGCAGATCCGCCTTCCTCTCGGTTAGCAACAGACAGGAAACCAGAGGGGGGTTTTTTTCAGATTTTATAAAACTCTTATCACAACTGAAAACTTGAGTCACAGAGCAGAAGAAGTCAGACAGAGCAGAGGATGTCAGACAGACAGTCACGTCTCCTCAGAAAGATAGAAAATATAGCTCAGATTTTAAACGTCTATAATTCTGCTGCTTTTATCCTCTGCATCTCTCCATATCATTTCGTCCATTTATCCACCCTCATTTGATCTGTTCTCTGCATCCTGTGGTGGTCAGCAGCATGCGTAATTTCTAAATGTCATTTGGACATTAGCTCATGAGGCCAGGAAGGATGCTGTAAATGTGTGTGTGTGTGTGTGTGAATGAGTTTGTCTGGGGAGGGATGATGGAAGAGGGAGTTCGTCAGCAGGGGCATGAGATGAGAAATACAGTAAAGTCGTCTTCATGGCCTCATGGGGACTCAGAGATTTGATTACCGTTACAGGCCATAAACAAAGAAGACAGATGCAGACGGATGCAGATAAAAAGCCTTTTCACAATTTGTGGGAGAAGGAGACAGAAAAAAGATGAAGAATGAAGCAGCAAAGTGCAACAAATCTGACGACTAAAACTTGAAAAGGCCCAATGATTTCAGCAGAGCCTGAGGAAAACCCGATTTGCTAAAAGGTCAGAGTGTGAAATCTAAGAGGAACCATTTTCACCTCTCGGAAAGCTAAATTTAATCTGTGTGATTATTAGCTCCATCAGTAATCTGTACACCACCTCAAAAAAGCCCTCAAGGCACACATTCCCTGCCCTCTATTGGACAGAAACTGAACTGCATGACTGGACTGTATGTGCCAGATAGAGATTTGCATCCATATGAGTGAGTTTGTGTGTGTTGAGTGGGTTTCTGCTTCACCTTTGTCATCACCTCCACACAGGGAGAACTTGGAGGTTACAAAAGACAAAAGGATTCTTGGTCTGGGCTTCAGACCAAGTGTGAGTCTGTGATGGAAGAAAGAGCTGCTGCCTTCTGATCTGATGTTGCATCTAACAACCACTCGCTTGCCACTCGCTGCTTGGTTTGACAAATCTGCAGAGGTTTATGTAATGGATTGACAAAATGTGGACACTTCATGGGATAAATATGACATTTAGGTTTTAAAAAATACTCAGACATGACAAAGGATGCCTCTGCACACTGTTAGAGGTCCAGTTTAAAGTATCTAATAATAAAGCCAAGCAAAAGGGAGTCCTTATTTTAACCAGAGCGTATGTTTAATATTTAATGGAGGTCAAATAATTAAGTTCTCAGGTCAAAAATCCAAATTTGGACCCGTGCACCATTCTCACTCACTCTTTAAACAAAGTCTTGTGCATGCTCAAGACCCTGCAGAATACCACACAGAGTACAGCTGCTTTGAAACAAAAAAAGTTTTGCTAAATCAACGGCACCATCTGTGCAGCAACAAATAGCAGACAAAGCAAACAACAAGCTTATGAGCATAGTAAATATTATGCATGTTGAGCCAGATAGTCTTTCTGAGGTTGGTGGAGATCAAAACAGAGGCAGAAGAAGAATGAGAATTAAACTTGGCGCACAGTTAACAAGTGGACAGAAACACGAGTCCAAATTAAAGCTTATGTTGCTGCTGGAGTTGTACATAGACAATCTTTTGCTCAAAAAAACTCACAATTTTGTGATAAAGTTTGTTAGAGTTTTGTTTGCATCTTGTTTTTCTGTTCTCAAGTGACCAAAGAAAACCTCTATAAAATCTCTTTACATGTATGACATATGTTCAAAATATTATATTAACTTCCAATATTGAGGCTTAACAGACTCTTTAGAAGAAAAGGAAGATAATATTTAACATTTGAGGAAGAAAAAATCTTCTAAATTAGTTGTTCCTGTCATCACAAACTGCTCCCAGCACCTATTATTTAGTGATTATTTGGGTCTACCTTTGCCCCCCCTCCGAGACTTGATTTACTCGTGTGTGCAGATTGGTGCGGTTTTGTTTAACAGGGACAGGATCCAGATAACAAATCAGTGGTTTAATCACCTTTGTTGACACTTTTACACTGGCCACTAAAGTAGATTTATCACATCTCGCTGAATTAATGGCACAAAGTCAGACTGTAGACTTTAAAAGCTCCACCGACGCAGAGCTTTTATGTAGCTAAAGTGACTGATTCTCAGAAATAGCTCATCTCCACAGCACTATTGTGCAACACAGCTAATAAGCTACAGCTTCCTCCATTTTAAGCTAAATGTAGAGATGTTAATGTAATATCCTTTTTCTTATGTTCTTACTCTATTTTTGGTAAATTACTTTTCTATTTTTTATTCATTTACTTATCCAAAAAAATAATAGTTATCTACTTTTCCCCGCTTGGATTATTCCTGCATGTTTTGTACGTATGCAATATGTGCAAGATGTTATGTTTTAAAAAAAAAAAAGACAGCTGTGAAAAAATGAATCTTGAATGGAGTTTGCTGCAAAGTGACGCCACTTTAAACGCTGTTGTGACCCAGTTTAAATATTTTACCGCAAAGTTAAAAGTGCTTTAAATAATTTAGATGATTTATATGTTTAGTGTGAGCGTTAGAAGAAGAGGAGGTGGGGGGGGCAGGGGGGCTGTAACGGAGTGACGCTGAGAGAAAGTGACAAAGAAAAGTAAACAACAGTCACTTCATCTGTTTCTTCTGTGCGTCTGTGGTCGAATCTGTCTTTGATAATGAACGTCAGAGCGTTAGAGCGGCTGCCATGCATGATCCATGATGTCGCTCACACACCCAGAAAGAGGAGATCTCTGCTCTTTATCATTCATCTCACTTACACTCACTCTTTCCAAACACTATAAGCCCCCCCCAGCAAACACAAACACACACACACACAGACTACACAGACTACACAAACATCATTATAGACTGGGGAACTGGACTGTTTTTCTAATTGGTGTGTATTGATGAGACTGCTGCTGGTGTTACAGCAGACAAATCATTGATGTCACCCCCTGCCGGGCAATGAGACACACTAAATAACACACACACACACACCCAAACACACACACACAGAGTCAGGTTCAAGACCCTCCTGTAAGAACACAGAATAAGTTGTCATGGTAACTGCTAATATGAATGAATGAGATATAATTACATGAGTGTGTGTGTCTGAAAGATAGCAGGTCTGGAGGAAAAAATCAATAAATGGACATGCTTTCACATGAAATCCCAATCTCTTCCAGTCTTTTGTCCTCCATCCATCAGCACCCACCGTCCACTGACGGCCTCTCCGCACCGCCTCTCTGACTCACCTCATCAATTATACAAAAGCTACAAATTGAAGAGCAGCTTATTGTCTTAAAGTTTTATTAGAACCTGACAGAACAAAAAAAAGCACAATAAAAACAGCAGCAACAATAACACAATGAATCATAATCGCAGCATATACAAATAATTACTCAATGGAAAAGCATGATTCATCCCATTAAGTTACAAAAAATATTATACATAACATAAAAAACACTTGATGATAAAATGTGAATTAAGAACATGAACTTTTATAAGAGGCCTATAGAGTGGTTTCAGCAATGTCAACACTTTAAATAACTTTAAGTCATTCATCAGTTTTTCAATTTGCTTCTCAAAATGTCAGATTTCTTGTGTATCATCGGGTCAAATTGTAAATGAAACATCCTCTGTCTTTAAAACCACAAGTGAACAAATCAAACTGGGCTCTGGCAGGTATTACAGGACATTTAAAAAAAATAGATGTATGAATAATTTGCATATCTGATGACAACTGAAAAAAAGTAAATCTCAGCATGATTACTCTTAAAAAAGAAGACATGACACATTCAGAAACCTCCATAATTACCTAGAGACAGTATTAAAATAATGCTATATATGGTGTTTATTTTCTCTAATGGATTTTATGTTGAAAACTTCTCTCTTATTTAAAAGCAGATTGATCAAAAAGACTGGACACGTTTAGTTTACAGTCTAGTTTTCACATAAATTCACTTTCTTCGATGCAGGAGATGGGAGTGCTGCCCTGTTTAACAGAGCAGGATTGTGATGCACCAGCTCTTTAAAAAAGAAAATACTATAAGAAATCCATCTAATGATTATCTTGATCAACCCCTGGTGGCTGGCTGTGGTAAAGGTCATGTTAGCAGATGGGACTTTGGTCAAAATAAATAATCAAAGTAAAATTCATGTACAGTTTCCTCAAAAAAAACTCTGTCATTTTGGTAGCTGGTAGTTTTTGACTCACTGGTTTGGTTTTAATTGGTTACTTGATGCTAAAATACACAGCTTTAATGTCAGAATTGACAGGGATGTTTTCGCTCCATAGTTGGACATCGTCTCTCATTACATCACTGATTCAAGTTGCAAGAAAGCCTAATTTTAATGGGGACAAACAAACTAAAGGTCAGGCTGAGGACAATTGATTCAGTGGTTACTTAGCAACAATAAGAAAGTAAATGTACCACACAAAAACACACTTTTGTTTTTTTAATTCAACAAAAAGGCAGTGCAGTGTGTTTCCCATTAAGACTTAACTATTTTAACATAGTTCAGTGTATCAGGTGTATCAGTAGGCTAACGTTAGCATTTTTAGCTACATTAGTTCTGTAAGATTTATTTATTGGTTTATATGTTAAAATCTTATTTTAATTTACTGATGTGTACATATTATCTGTAAACACTTGAGTCGTGCATGGGATTATAATTTAAGATTTTGAAGAACTGGTGCAAACAGTCAGTGGTGTTCAGGACCAACCGAGGAACAAAACGAATCATTTTGTGTAAAAAAATTTAGGAGTGCTTCAAAAAAAAAAAAGCAGATTGAGAAAAGTTAGTCAGATAAATGTGCAAAGAAAAAGAAAACAAGAACCATTTTAATCAATAAACCACAATCTGAGCATTTAGGGAGATCAGTCATGATTACACCTGATAAACAACGCTTTAACAGATTCACACATCCTTCACATTTTCTGACTAACTCGTAAAATCTGCCACGTACAATAATCCTCCACTCCGGAGCGACATTAAATGCTGCAGACGAGCCGAGTGCACATCAGTGCTGCAGCTCAGCGAAGGAGGCAGAAAAATGCAGAGAGCATCTTGCAGTTTGAGTGCTTGTAATTTTGTGAGTTCATTTGCCTCAGGGCCTAACAGCAGGAGAATGAAAGAAGATGTCTGACAGAAGACCCAGACGAAAAACAAAGTGGCCCAGAAACCGAGACCCCCACCCCCACCCCCACCCCCCCTCAACATACACACACAAAATACAAAACATACCCCACCAAAGCATTTTAAGCTCATAATAAGTCTGAAAAACACGCCTGCAGGGTGATAGGCTGACATTTGATTGACCTGCTCTGCATGTTTAAAATTAGGATATGAGATTTTACAGCTGTTTGCAAAAAAAAAGAGGAAAAGGGATAAAAGTGGTTTTAACACCATATGAGATCAAATTGGACTTGATTTTTTTCTAATCTATTTCCTCCTTATACTAATGTTTAAATATAAACTATTTAACCTTTGGTTTAAGTAATCCATCAACAAGGTCATTCATTGAACCTTTACTTAAATATGTGTATCTTTTTATGCACACGACAGAGGATTAGACTGGGAACCAGTGTGATCCAGTATCGTTCCTGGTTGTCAATATTAAAGTTCGGACATCATACTGACAGCACCGATCCACTGATACATTTTTAATGTGTTTACTTCACCACATAGTTCATACATGCACTTCAAATATTCACTTTAAAAAACCTAAAAGAGGAGTCGTCAGTTTGCCATGACACTTTAGCTTTATCTTATGACTTCTCAGCTCCTGAATAGATCACCGTTGACCATGGATAATGCAATGCTGTGCACTGTTCAAGTTTTTCAAAACGTTAAAGGAGTACCTGTTTGTGTGCGTAGCTTACTTTGCCTACACTTTAAATAAGCAGCTTTGGAATACATTTAAACATAATGCATTTTTGACAATATCTGGCTTCTTTAATAAGGAGTGCTGATTGGTTTACAAAAGTCTGATTTGGTGTCAGTAGTGGATCAGACGTTAAAAGGTGAATTGGTACGTCTCTACAAAGTCAAGTACAGAATCTAAAGAGCTGTTATAAAAACATTTTGTCAACATTTCTGTAACCCATAAATTATGGTCCTTGCCAAGTAGCTTAAGTCATAATTTATGCAGTAACTGCAGCTTCTGCAGTGAATGAACCTGTGGATTTGTGGCAGTAAAGATTTATAAAAGCCGAATAAAATGGCTCCTACGCAGACATTTTATACATTAGGGTGTTTTTTTTTTTTTAGTGTGAGAACAACTCTGCTTCATTTTCGCTTCATTGTTCCCACATCAAGTAAATTGTGTCAAGTACAGTATTATCAGCCTTTTCAACAGATGCTCTGTTGACAGCTTCAGCCTGGTTTGGTTAAAGCTGAGGTCAAAGGTCACCAAACCCGACAAGACTGTGAACCTCGGTTCATGACCGACGACTCCGGACAGCTGAACGCTTTCCGGAACTCTTCATAGTTACTCATCGCTCCGATTACTCTGCAGGGCAACAAGGATTTTAAAAGGTCAGGTGGTGACGACTGTGCACATTCATCAGTGTGTGTTTTTGTTTGTTTGTTTGTTTCTGTGGGAGTGTGTGTGTGTGTGTGTGTGTGTGTTCACCTGTATTTTGGTGGACTGTGAGCTCCACTCTGGATCTGGTCCCTGGCTGCTTCTGGTCTGTATGAATTACATCTCACCTGCAGAGTACAAACACACAGAATGGCAATTTGTTCCCACTTTCCATTTCATCTAATGTGGGCAGCTCCGTCAGATAATTTGTGTTATTATATGCAACGTTATGAAGCTCAGCATGGTGAAAATCCATCATATGCAGCAGGAGAAGAAGAAGAAGACGAGGCAAACCTTTTACCCAAGTAAATATAGAGACACGGCAGTGCAAAAACATTTTGTTAAAGTCAGTAAGAGTCTTCCATTCAAAATTACAGTATTACAAAAAATATACTCTACTTTCATTACTTTAAGCTTGCAACAGGTAAAGGTTGGGCTAATTTTAGTAACCTATACATTTTTGGGTAGCTTCATGTATAATAACGCACCATAATTTATTTGTAAGTTATATTTTGCTTTATTATCCAAAACTTCTAATAAGATAGAAACAGAAACTTTAAAAGAAGTTTAGTGAAATAAAAATACTATATTTGCCTCTAAAACATAATAGAGTCAAAGTATAAAGTAGTTTAAAATGGATTTATTTAAATAATTAAAATTAAAAAGGGTACAGTGCATAAATGTGTGCATTATTAACCAAAATGTGAAATTCAGGTTTGTTGTATATTAAAGTTAAAATCTTAACTTAAACTGTACAAGTTTTACATGTAAACACTCAGGCTGGTTAACAAGCTTTTTCAGGCAAGACAACATGAGCGTGAAGAAATGTTCTCACTGGTTGAAACATCAGCAGAGTGACAAAAATAACTCGCGTCTGTGTGTGTGTGAGTGTGTGTGTGTGTGTGTCCCTACATGTGCATAGCTCAGGAAGAAAAGCTGGTTGTTGTTCAGTCCGACTCCAGGCAGCCGAGGCTCCTCCACACCACCTCTGTTCTCATCTACCCACCGCCTGTACGCCTGCACACACACACACGGACACACACAAACACACACAAACACACACAAACAAACACACACAAACAAACACACACACACACAAACAAACAAACACACAAACACACACACACAAAACAGTTTTCTCTCTTGAACATGACAACTGAAAAATACAACCATGCATCACCTTCTCAATCAAAGAACATTTCAAGTCATGAAATACAGTTAGCTAATATTAAAACAACAACAAACTCAGGTGCAGCGAATAAAAAAGACGGATGAAACTAATAAACACATGCAAACTAAAAAAAGACACAAGTAAAACTAATGAAAGCCTGATTGTCTTGATAGTAACATTAATCCTGATTCACTGCCATGACTCACTGGCACCCCAAAATGCAAAAAAAATAATAACTTATGTCTTAGTTACCGGTGTAATTTCCCACAGGACTGGTCTCTCCTAAGAGAACCTGCTGATTATTTTTTGTGAGAGGATGTAATAGAGACAGATAATCCCAGAGTGACATTGTCATGAGAGAAAACAGATCATACCCTGAAAGCTTCTCTTATTCCTCCATTGTCTGCTATGTTTTCTGCCAGAGTCCTCTTACCCCGCACCTGCACAGCAAAACATCCACAAAGTAAAAGATAAGATCAGATATTCCTTTATATTATATTTCCTTTATTAGTCCCACAATAGGGAAATTTGTATTGTTGCAGCAGCGAGTGGGCAGTAAAAGACAGAATGTCAAAAGTAGCAATAAGAATAAATAATAGGTACAAGAACAAAAAATTGTACATTATTTACAAGGGTGATGGTATGAAGTGATATTCAATTGCACAGATGAAATTGGAATAATACACATGGATATTGCACGTAATTGAAATTATTAGTACACATGAAATACTAATAATATTATTATGGATAATAATAATTATCTATATATTATAATAATAATAGAGAAGATAATTATTATATTCTCACATCTTATTTTTTCAACCGGTATTTCCAAATTTGTCACTTTTTAAACTTATTTTAATGTTTTTATTGATTTTTTTTAAATTCCATATTACTGTTGCGTTTGTTAATTCTGCAGATTCAGACTCAGGTTCTCACATTTAGGCCCGCCTCCTCCCAGTGGTAACCATTATACTGGTCGATCATGCACTGGGTCTTCTCATTAAAGGCCGTAACAGACGAGTTGCTCCACCACTGGTCGAGGTTGCCATTGCTGTCATACTTGCGACCTGCTCACGGAAAACAGTTTTAGAAATGTCTCATATTTTGTTGTGTTATTATTTTGACCCAAGTCCCATATTCTTAGAGATCAGTGTATTTACCGTTATTATCAAAGCCGTGTGTCAACTCATGTCCGACTATCACCCCGATGGCTCCATAACTTAAAGATCTGAAACAGACAACAACTGGATGAAATCTGGTCAACTCCTCCAATTGAAACAAGACGCTTTCATAACAAACTGATGATTTTATACAATTTTAATCTTTGGATGACAATTTTTTTCACATTCTGAATCCTCCAAAAACATAAACAACTTATTTGAAAAAATATCAAGCATTTTTATAGACTATTTAAAGGACTTTTGATGTAAAAAGAAAAGCCATTTGTCATTAAGAAACACGTGCAATTGCACAATCTGTCAAACACGAGGTGTTAAGCTGTGTTGTTTATCCACAGACTAACTCCACATTTCTCTTTAGTGGTTTTCTGAGGTTCATGTCAGAATAATTATTTCAGAGCTCCACGTTGCTCCCGAGGGAAGCATGAGGTGGCATTTCTTTGGTCTCTTAGCAGAGTGTCACAGTTCTTTAATCTCACCTCGGATACTCTCTTCCCCAGAAGAAAGGTTTTTGAAGCTCCCCAGCAGGGAATCCTAAACGAGAAGATCAAAATAGTTTTTTGTTTGAGTGCCGTCGGCCGTTTCAAGACAGGCTTCATTTACTGCAGAAAGTAATTTTCAAAAGGCACCTTTTTTTTCCTCTTTTTCAACCTGTGTTCAGCACAGTTACTTTTGATTAACTTTATGACTTAAACTTTATGATTTGGGTTGTTTCAAATGCAAATTCCCCATTATTTCTAACACAGTAATGCTGAGTCATTTAAGGGGGATAATAGTACCAAAAAAAGGCAGATACTTCATTTAAATCACTGAGGTGCAGTGCAACATCCTCCTGTCTGCACAGAGCTTCAGAAGTCAAGAAACAATATTTAAATTAAAAGGATGCATCTTACTGATCTGATTGGTGGAGGAACTGTAGAAAGCGTTCACAGTTGTTGGATTCGTAAACCACCTGTGACACAAACACAAATATATGAAAATTATTGGCACATCAGTGAGGAAGTAAAACAAACCAACACACAGCAGGTTGACAGTTTTGTGCCGCCACTCACTCTGTTCGTGGGACGCTCTTCCGAAGCCAGCTGATGTCAGAATGGGCGATAAACTTCAGCGTCTGCATCACATTCCCGTAGTAGTCCTTCTCATTAAACTCTAGCTAAAACATACATGAATGCAGATACACGCTGTTAAGTGCTGCACTTTTCAAAAAGCAACACAAAAATGTTAGTTGCAGATCAAATATTTAGCGTCATTTGCCTTTTTAAGTTTCTATTAACTAGCTTTCTTTCTTTAAATGTTTATATTTCAACAAATAAAATTAATCTTCAATTATTTTCTTATAAAAAAGTTCCTGAATCTTGAATAAAATTGAGAATCTTTTAGCCTATGAATCACATGAGGACATATTTATGAGTGTAAAGATGAAAGCAGGGAAAAACCTTAAAGAGAACAAAAATTAGAAACGAATAACTCAGTGAAAAAGTGTCTAAAAGCAGAGCTACAGTGTACAAACCTGCTTTAAATCTTCATTGAGGTAGGTGTCGTTGAGGATGAACTCGGGGTAGCCAACCTTAGCCAACACTGCATGAGCCTTGACAGAGTTAGACAACCATGTGAATGTAATGTGAGTTTAAACTCGCTTTATGTCAGACAGACTGTTCAACTAATTTCAGACTGTTTTCATCAAAAGAAGCCTCAAATTGCCACTTAAAGCTGGTTTCAAAAGTCATTTTCTGTACAGCCTCATATTAAAATGTCCAACATTGCCACAGAAATAAGTGTTTACAGCCTGGTGCAAAACATGTTTGTGGTCTTTATTCCTAATTTCTTGTTCATAACAACTGCACAGGGTTGAATTTATACAGTACGAACTCATAATTCTAATAAAGCCCAAAGTTATGCACAGTTTAGGGTGTAGCATCTTCGAGTGACAGCAGCTGCTGAGCGTCGAACAGCTAACAGTAGCGCCCCAACTCCACCCTCATGTCCTAATATGGTCATTTCCAGCTCCAATAAAACAAGATGGTGAAGGTAATTATGTCAGAATTGAAGCTTCAAAACAGCAGAAACCCAGTGGGTGTCGTCATTGTGGCTTTGTCTTCTTTTTAATTTACTGTCAGTAGATGAAGACAAGAGTAGCATGTTCTATGTGTGTCGCCCCCAAGTGGCTGAAAGTATCTTACAGCCTAGTTTTTTGGTTTTTTTGAAATGCAATACAGACTTAAAAGTAAAAATGTGCAGAGAAAGAGATGTAATGATGAACAGTGATGATGCTGTCAGCTGTTCTTACCTTCTCCACAGCTCTCGTCTTAGTTGGTCGATCCATCCAGTCGTTCTCCTTCTCCAGCATGTCAATGAAGGCCCAGCGAACGCCCTCTATCAGCTCCTCCATCTGACAAACACACACTTCAATTAATTAGGAGATGACAAATGAGTTTGACGTCTCTTTTTTTACCCCTCAGAGGACACAAGCATAAAACTGACACCCTCTTAAAAAATATTAATGTGGAAGTAACACAGCTGATCAGGTTTTCTTTTGAAAATGACAATGACGCGGCAAACACTGGCTTCAATCAAGAGGATGATGAAAGCAGATGGCAGATGTGGATTGGTTTGTTGGTTCATGTCCAGTTTTCTTCTTCTGAACACAAAGAAAGTTTCTGGGACAATAACGACACCCACCGATGAGTGATTATTGATGGAGAGGGAATTATAGGACAGGAAAACACTGAACATAACATTACATGCTAGACTGTCATGTAATTGTAATACAGATGTTATCTACAAGAAGAGAGGCATCTGTGCTTGAAGAATAAACTAGACAGTGAGGAGTAAATAAAAGTAGTTCTTTCCTCTTGTATCGCTGCATTTTAGAGAGTTTCTCATCATTTCCAGTGTGTTCAGTAAGATTTTTGGACAACAGCAAAAGTGCACTGTAACGACCTGTGTCTGACCTCTGTCTGTCTACGTATCTATCACATGTATTCACACACTCTTAGGTGTGTCCACAGCACAGCGAGACCATTTAAAAAAAACATAAAACACTCAATGTCATCGCCACATAAACACACACACACCCGCACTGACGCACGAGGCACAAAATTATATGTCTAAAATTCCTCTTCAGGTGACACACACACACACACACACACACACACACACACACACACACACACACACACACACACACACACACACACA
>JAQMCX010000032.1:2203966-2214880 GCA_029814765.1 Acanthurus leucopareius
ACACACACACACACACACACACACACACACACACACACACACACACACACACACACACACACACACACACATTCCTCGACTAAACATTCCCAAAAATGAAAGAGTTGACCCAGGATTTAGAACATGATGTCATGATGTCCAGAACACACTTATAAAACATACACACCATGTGTTTCTTGTCCTCCTGGAAGTGTGTGTCGACAAAGAGGCGCCCGGTGGCGTAAACAAGCGAGTTCTCGACGTAGTTAACACACTTATCCCAGCGCGGGGTCAGTGAGGTGGTTCCCGTGGTTACCTGGAGCGGGTGTGAGGGACAAACGTACAAGGTGACTTTTCCTCTACATTTACATATTTTTTTAATTGTAAAAAGTTTAGAAAAACTTATTAAATTCCGTCTTTTATTACTTTTTAGTCTTTTCTCATTAAAAAAGTGAGAAAATATTTTTATGGTTCAAGCAAATTATGCAAACTTGTACTACTTAGTAATTTAGTCGTGTGCCTGTTAATAGTTGTAAGTAGACTCATTTTGATTTGGCAGCAAATTACAACCAGAAAAGTGGCAAAATATGCATAATTACTCATTAAATGATTTTTCTTAATAAGAGTTTGATGGTTTTTAAACTTTGTTTCAAATTACAGTTTGTTTTAATGTGGATTTTTATTTTGAAGTTTTTTTAATTATGTAAATTTTGTTTCCCAACAAAAAGGTCTAAAAGCTTTTTAAAAGCCCAGTTCACTGTGCCAGGAATGAAAATTTGGTAGAAAACAGAATTCTTTATTGATTCATAGCCTAAAAAAGAATCAGACTCAATTATTGAATCAAAAATATATTGTAATTAGGCCATAAAATGCCAAAAAAAACATCCCTTGGTTCTTAAACCCAAAATAGAGTGATACATGAACTGTGCACCAACTTAAAAATCCTTATGTAGAAAACAACTTACTGTGCAGCATTTATAGCATCAGTTTTACATTAAAGACTCTGTTTAAGAAACACATCTGTGCTACATTTATGAAGTGTTTAAAGTCATTAGATACTTGGATTGTGGGTGAGATTAATAGTTTGTTAAAAAACTAGGACTTTGGGATTAAATAGAGATAAATCTTGCATTAAGAGAGTTTTAAACCTGGACGTACAGTACGTATTAAACGCAGGCAACTTCAGTCCTTTTTCCTGTTTACAGTTACATACTGTGATTTAAAACAGTCTCTGTCTCACAGCCAAGAACTTTACATACATAAACAAACCATGTTCCTACAAAATGTTAACTTTAAGTGAAAGAAAAAGAACTTTTTGTTGAAGTTTTTTTTTGCTTTTTCTTCTAATTTAACCATTTTTAAACTTTTTTTAAAAATAAAATTAAAGTTAAAATCAAATAAAATGAGCAGAGATTTTGGAGACTTTAGTACCAACCCGAGCATAGTCGAGGTATCTGTAAAGGAAGCGACGACTCAGAGTGGTGATCCTGGAAAAAACTGTCCTCCACTGGACGTAGTTAGCCACAGTCCTGGACAGAGAGAAAGAGAAGAAGCATTAATTGATGGCTTACATGTAATCTTATTATGGATTATAATATGCTTATAATGAGAGACAGGAGCCCCTGAAGCCCCGGTGTGTGCTCATCAATCTGTGTGTTTAATCTCCAGCTGTATATGCTTAAGTGTGTTTGTACCTGGGATCTGTGCTGTTAAGGAGTTTGAAAAGTTCCTTGAAGTACTGCGGAGCTCGGACGATGATGGGCTCGGAGGAGGAGATGGAGCGGACTGGTTCCACTTTGGACTCCACCACAGCTTTTACGAAACCCAGCCAGTCAAACTACATTAGTGGATTAACACAGAGCATAACGAATAAAACACCTACATAGAGAAATAACACATTTATTATCAATAAATAAATAAAACCATCTAAACATGTTAATATTTTGCTTTTTCCAATAATATTAACAATTTCCATGAACTACTTTCATGCATTTTTGGGAAATCATTATCTTTAAGAGTGATCATCTTCTTCACCTCAATTTTATTCTCATTATCACTGAGCTTTTGAGCATTCGAATGACAGGGCACTAAGTAGATTAAGCAGTGTTATTAACCTTAAATCTGTGATAGATGACACTTTTTAATCTTTTGTAATTTAAGACACTTATCAACTTAATTCAAGGAAGTGTGCGTGTGATGACAATCCTTTAATAAGGGGATATTCATTTCAACAAACTTTAGAAGGAAACTAATTTTCCACTTTATTTAGTCGTGCTAGAGGCAAATTCAGTCCATCCACAGCTTTGTTGTTGAGCCTGAAAAATCTCAACAATTACTCTGGGGATCAAAAATGGTTGCACCAAATTTTATGATAATTCTCAGAGAGAGCCCTACTGACTGCAGTAATCCTCAGAGTTCTCCTCTGGTGCCATTATGAGGTTGTTACAGTAATTATGCTTGTGACTGGAAAATCTCAAATATTGAATGAATCACCATGAAATTGTGTAAAGACACTCATGCAAACTCCTTCCAGGATAAAACTGAACATCTTTGGTGGTCCCCTGTATTTTTCCTCTGATGCCATCTTTGGATCAAAACCTAAATTTTGGTTTTTAAGTGTTGAAATGTGCGCAAAACAAATGACTTTCCCATCAGACTCGGCAGTTTCAGTGATAAAGGGCAAATTTTAGCATGCAAATAGGTTGCTAGAGAATGTAATAAAACCCAAACTTGCCCAACATCAGCATATTAGCATAACACTGTGATCGTGTTAGCATCCTGGTATTAGCATTTAGCTTAAAGCTATTCAGGGCCGCTGCCTTAAGAGACTTGTTTTCCATTGAGGTCACTTTCTCTTTGTTTCTTTAAACTTGCACTGACTGTTACAATCACTCTTAATTCTTTGCTATTAGTTTAATAAAAATTTATGTCACTCCTCTCACTCATGTTCACTTTTATTCTGAACTGACATACAATTTGTAAATCCACACATGGAGGAGGAACTGTAAGCATGTCTAAAGGGTTTGTGTAGGTGGAATAAAGTCCTCTGGGTGTTTGTTTATCACACAAAGTCATGAAAAGAAATATGAGAAAAGAGACCATGAAGAATGTTTACGAGAAACAAGGGAAGACATTAATAGATTTGGTTGCCTTTCATGTGTTTGTATGTATTTAAAGTACCTGTGGCATGACGCGCTGCAGGCGGGAGAGGGTGAATTTGTTGTACATGGTCTCACTGGTGCGGTTTTCGTAGGGAATCAGGATCTGCAGACACAAAAACCAATGTTATACTTATATGAATGATCTTAAATGAAAAAAAAAGATAATTTACTTTAATGATTTTGGCGAGTTTGATGAATAAATGTGATATTTCACAGTTAATAATGCTGAGTTTTAATTAGCCTTAGAACCTCTGAGGCATATCAAATCATCTCCATACATTATATTGAGATTATATTTATCTGACATGACGTCTTTACATGAGCCAGTTTGGTCTCGAAGGCGAGGGCCTTTTCCATCTGGGTCAGAGCTGCTTTCTCTGGAGCTCCCAGCATGACGGCTATATCTACCATTAAACTCAGCAAGGCGGCACGATACTGTAGAGAGAAAGAGAAAGAGAAAGAGAGAGAGAGAGAGGGAGAGAAACAGAGGCAGATAAAGAAAAACAAGAGGAATGTGATTTATTCTTTAATTGCTTTAAACCACTGTCACTAACAAATACCAGATTCAATCAGATTATTTATGTGTTTTTATTATTTTAAGAGACAGATTAAAAGCAGCAGAAAACACTCTTGAGTGATACCATCAGGTTTAAACCCTTCTGACTAAAATATTTATTTCCTGTAATTTAGATTTAAAAAACATTTAATCGATTACTGCACTTAAATACAAATTTGAGTCAATTTTGCACTCAAAGTATTTTTGATACCACTTTCTTCTATTTAACTACATTTAATTTGAGACCGCTAAATACAAAACATATGATATCATTTAGCAGCCATTATATTAGTTGTTAAGGCATGCAAAAGCCACAAGAGACATTTTTTCTTTATTGAGTACTTTGTTGTTTTGTTGTTTCAGTATTTTTTCTTAAGTAATGGATCTGAACACCTTCCAACACTGTTTTAAACTACACAAGACACAATAATTAAGTACATAACACAGATTACCAGAAGTGCTGCAATGGTACATGATATCAGAAACATCACTCTGGTGATTACACATGATCACATATAACAAATGGTTTATCTCCTAATTCTAATCAGTGAGCTCAATTTTATTTTTTATTGACTAAATTATTAATAAGTGTAAAACATGGTTAAAAACTAATATTTTCATATAATTATACAGGAGTTTTTATGCAGACTGTTAGCAAACTACACTAAGCTTCCTTTCATGACTTAATGTCGGTCCTTGTATGTGCTGCATGAGGGGAAGACTTGTTTTTCAGAGAAAATTAATCACTGCATACTTACTGCACTTTGTTATTCTGGCTTAATGAGGCAGCTATTAGTAGGGCAATTGGTATAAGCTGCCTCTTCTACGATTAATTACTGGCATTTTCTAGTATTTGTGAAGTTGTTGAGTCTGAGAAGAAGCCCTCGGTGGTGCTAATGTAGAAACCCAACATTAAATGCTGATATTCCAAGAGACTGAATTTCTTTTCTGCTGCAATTTATCACTCAAGCAGGAAGGAAATAGCTACTGCAGGAAGAGGAGTTTTTAGATGACAGGTAAAAGGGGTGAAAGATGAGGCAGGAACTCACCGCCTGGGCAGAGGAAGTGTTGGTGATGTAGTCTTCCCTCGAGGGCAGAGACAAGGATGCCTGATCGAGCTACATGAAATGAAAAGCACGGGTTATTCTCTGCTGGTTTTAGGGCTCGCTAATCTTGTTATTTTGCTCCAGCAATGGAAAAAATAGAAAGATGTGACTGAGCAACACGATGAGTTTGTATCCTGCTTCATGTTCACACTCATGGTTTTTATACCTTTCATCCACAAATTACAAAGTGTGATTAAAAACTTCTGATTTCTGCACATTAATGTGCGTGTAGCAGGTGCAAGCAATAATTTTTTTTTTTAGAAATGTTACAAGTTTCATCCCTCTATCATCTTATTTTTCTTAATTCTAAATAAATCTGAGTGTAAAACTGAGAATTTGTGGTTTACTGGGACATTAATGTGCATATTTTATAAAATGTTGACTATGCATTTAAAAATCTGCATGTGGAAAAGGAGAATTCACAAACAGTAATGACAGTCATAGCTGTGGATGTCTGACCTTGATGATGTAGTGTGAGGAGTTTTTGTCATCAGGGGAGACGTACAGGCGAATCAGGACACTCTTACTGTGCTGGTTCCTCATCTCTGCCAGAGTCTTCAGGAGGCTCCACTGCCCCTCTGACCACTGGTAGTCCCCACCAAGTCCATCCCCAACAACAGGCCACCGAAACTCAGGCTGTTTCAGTGTTTTCAGCATTGGTTTGGAGTCCCTCTGCTCCAGTATGGCTATAACAGCACACAGAGAAATTAAAAAACTGACATTATATCGAGCTTTATGTGAACAACAGCTCCCACAGCTGCTATAAAAATGCTGGTGTGTGTGTTTGGTTGCATTACTCACACCCTGGAGACAAAACACGTGACATTATGGGGACTCTTTCCTCAATTTATTGTTATGTTAGCAAAAGTTTAGGAGTTCAGTAAGTTGAGTGCAGCTAAGTTAAAAAAAAATGAATGTTTGCAAAATCAATATCTGCTTATATGATAAAACCAAGTGTGTGTGTGTATTTGAGACTTACTCTCGTTCATGCAGGAGCGATAGAGGATCTTGGCTTTGGTCACTGCATCCAGTTCATTGGGTTGGGAAGGAGCATCTAGTAACTCTGAGAACAAAAGAGAAAAGAACAAGTAAATTTACCAGAAATAAACTTTTTGAATTAAATTGAGGCTGGCTTGTTTAAGCTACATTAGCCACTATTAGCATAAGAGAGCCACATTATAATTAATCTGGGTGCCCAATGACAAGGAAGAAGAATACAGAAGAATGAATGAAAGTCCTCTTCATTACTGACACATTTCTGGCAGACTAGTTTTCTGTGATTTGATAAGAGCTAAAAACAAAACAGTCAAACAAATTTAGGGCTGAAAGGTTTATTGAAATGTGACAGTGTGTGTGGTGTGTCATGTAGGTCAGCTGTCTCTCAGCTTGTGTGATTGAGTCCAGCCTGTGAAGACAAAGAAACGTATACTCAGTCTTAAGTGCACACATGCTAAAACTAAGTATGATCTTAAATAGTGAAGGTAATTCTGGTGACTGAAGCTGCTGGTTGCAGGTCCGTTTTAAGAGTCTAATGTGTTAAACTTTTCAATTGTTTGTGTGCTGATTCACTCACCTGTGCTTTTCCTCAGGGTGGTCCATCTAAAACAGTCCTCAGTGGAAATGATCAACTACTTAAAGGTTCTGGGAGAGACCATTCAGTAATCAGGAAAGGGATGGTAGACTAATTAAATCTCCTCTTGAGCCTCATTTTTAGGGTCTGATTTTAATCATTAGTTTACTAAAGTGAGAGCATGCTGAAAGAGGTATGGTGAAAGTGGGCAAATGTGGTGTTGTATTTGTATTTTTATGGTTTGTTTTGTCAGGAGAGATGTTAGTTTCCTGTCTGTTGGTCGGAGCCCAGGTTAAATTCAGTGGCATGCTGTATAAAGCTGCCAGTTTCAATCAAAAGCTGCTGCTTTTAGGACCTCATGCTGCTCAGGTCCACTGTTTTTTTGTGCATGTAAATGTCCTGTTGTTCATTTTCTTAATGTGGGTGAAATAAACACTTTGTTGGCCTGCACTTCACCTCTGCCTCAAGCTATTCGGCCGTCCTAAAAGCATGGAATAAAAGACAATACATCTGCCTCTGCTGCATAAATTACTGTCATTTTTTCTGACTATCCATTGTTTGTTGTTGCGTTACAGTAGAGCAATCATAAAACCTGGAGTGTTCTGTCAAAGTCTGCGAAACAGGTAAAATAAAGTGCTTCTAACCTTGAATACGACATCTAAACGGACTCACTTCTTTGCGATTTCTTCTCTTGTGGGAAACAAAAGAGCTCTTCCTTTCATTTCATATAACTTTTTATGTCTGTTTAAGTCACATGGACATCAGGGTGAACAAGCTCATGTGTTAAAAGGAAATTTGTGTGCAAAAATAAAAACCTTTGAGTCGGATGTCTACATGCTGCCGCAGCCAGGGGTAGATGCCAAATGAGGAGGAATCTTCAGGGATCGGGTTTTCCTTCAACCACCCGCCACAGGAGAAACTGTAGAAGTCGTCGCAGGGGTTAACAGACTGATCGATTTTGCTCAGAATAGACCCGGCTGGCGGGAGGAGAAAAAAACATAAAAAGATAATTTAATCAGCCCAAATAACAACCTCTGAGCATCAGATACTTGAGTTTAAAGTGGTTTTCACATCTTACCTGCTTCAATGCATTCTGGGCTCAGGCAGAACTCCTCCTGACTGGATTTTTGAGAGACTGTGACAGAAGAGGAGAGGTGGGGGTGAAGCTTGACTACTGAGATGTAAAACCACACACTGTCTGTAACTGTTTTTAAAAACTTGTAGAACATTAAGATTTAATACATGTTTCTTCTGGATGTTGCATCATTTACACATAGTTCTCTGCTGTTTGAAGGTCTTGACACAGTGTTGAGATGTTAACTGCTTTGCTCAACCAACCCTTAAACGTAGTTTTTGAGTACATGTTCCCAAGATAAATAAATTACCAGAAGTTTCAAAACAGTGGAGAAACCAGGGGAACTCAATCAGGTCACCAAACCTCACATCACCTATCAAAAGTCCTCTAATGCTTCTGTCCTTCTCTCTGATTATGATGCAAATTAACAATAAAGGAGGGATGGAAAGAAAGCATCTGCTCATCCATCATTCAGCTCAAAATGATGTTGGGTATCAGACAGAAGTCATAAAGGGACATTCCATCATTTCACTCTTAAACCAACGGGACAAATACAGACCAAAGTGCAGTTGATACAGCTGGAGAGCTTCACTGACAGAGTAAACAGTCAGTGAACTTAATTTTTAACCTCATGCCTGCCTGCACCGAGAAAAGTCACGTCCTGCAATCGTAACCTTTATCACATCACTCGATACACTCCAATCTTTATTTATACAGTACCTTCAATCAGAGCTACATTTTAAGTGAAATATCCATCAAGTTTTTTCCACTTAAACTTGACTGCCAGTTTAAATTACATTACACGCTTTAAATAAGTGCAATCAGAGCAGCAGAATGGTCACTGATTGTTTATGTTACACTCGCAGTGTAACCACAGGTTTACCTATTCACTTCCCTTCCTAGAAGGTGCATGAGAGCCTGTTTCTCTAACCTCTGATCAAAAACCACTGAAATGTGTTGTGGCTCTGAGGGCGTGCAGGGAAGCACAGGCCCATGAAGTGAGCTGCCGGATTTAGCCAGCAAATCCTCATCGTGAACGGATGAGTGGAGCGCCACGATGCTGCGCCACGACGTCTGACCTCGGAAGGGTGACTGGTCTTTTTGTTTAGGCAGAGCTGTTCTGTGAGAGTTGCTTAACGTTGTGGTCACTTTGCAGTAGAAATGCACACACTCACAACTCCGACAACCCAGCACGACCCCTGTTAGCCTGAAGCAACCTCAACCCCCCGCTGACCGCCTCATCAGGAACATGCACACAGGGGGTTTACACACACACACACGCACACACACAGATGTCTGGGGCTCCAGTGTCACTGCCAATACCAACCTCATGTTCATTATTGACTCACTAAACAGGCCAGCAACACAAACAAACACGTACATAACCTCACAATTAAGAGGAACACAGTGAAAACTCATTAAAAATGAAAAGTTAAAACAAATCCCATCCACTTAGCATTCCTGCGTCTGGTCATTCGCATGGCTGGAGACAAGAGGAGTGTTTCCATTAGGGTGGGAGTGTGGTAATGAACACATAGACACATAACATAACTGCACTTCAATACCACCACAAGAATGTTGGTTTCTTTCAATAAGACAAAAACAATGCTTAACCCACCGCAGACACACACACACACACACACACACACACACACCCCTCCCAGCCGCGACCATCCTCACAGCCGCTGAGGCTACTGAACAAATCATACAGACTGACTGTTAAAGGAACAGTTTGACATTAATATGCGACTCTGACTCTGCGAAAAGGTAGAAAAGTCCACTTGTCAGCACTTTTAAGACTCACTAATAACATTTTTTTATCTTGTTTGTTTAATCTGTAGAAAAACAAGATTATGTCAGAAAAAGCTGCGCTGGACTTTTTCTCAGCAAGACACGCTGACTTCCTGTAAAATCACAGAATGTCTTTCTTACACTTCAGTTTTTGTACAAATGAAACAAAACAAGATATAACAAGATAAATAATTATGAAGCTTGAAAGGGGCTTAAAAGAACTGGAGGTGTAAATCTGATCCTTTAAACACTGTTCACCCATGTCTTCTACTGTTTTTTTTACATTTTTCTTTTCTTTCTCATCTAAATGTAACTTTTCATGAAAAGTTGTTAAAAAATGTCATCAGGTCAAAGTGCTGTAACAAGTTCTCCTGTTTTTATTGTTTTGGTTTCATGTGTAATTTATGGGAGCAAATAACTTGTTTTTGATGCACCATATTTACCTTTTTGGCAACAGCAGTGTCATTTAATGAGCGCTGCCCACTATATGTACACAAATTCATACACACACACACCCTACCAATTACTCTGCCTCACTGTAACCTTCTAATTAATTTCCCATCCTGCAGGAAATAATACCCACATATCAACATACACATTCTTTCCTTTCCTCCCACAGTTCGCTCCGACTACCACAGTGCATTATTATGGAGAGGTTCTGCATGTGCATGTGGGTGTGTATGAAACCTTATATGAACCAAAAATAGTTTGACACAAGTTTACCCGTGTGCCTTCCACAAAGACCTTTGCTCCCACCAGCGTGCATGTGTGTGTTATTTACAGTCTGCATGTACTATAATCTGAGGACAGCGCGCACTGTGCCGTACATTTCCACTGAATTCCAAGCAAATTATAATGCAGGTTGAGGGAAAATGTGTATTTCTTTGTATTTGTGTGCGTGTGTGGATGTGTGTGGATGTGTGTGTGTGTGTGTTGAACTTACCCAGTATGAGTGCAAGCAGCAGTGCGGCGCAGACACACACACACATGGCCAGTGCTATCTTGTAGAGACGAGAGTTGCCCCTCTCGGGTTTAACCCCGCCACCACCTAAACGCTCCAGTTCCATGACCTACTGCACTATATCATACACACACTCATACACCTCAAAAACACACACACACACACACTCTAAAACTTTAACTTTCAGTGTAGCACTAAGTAGATGAATTGAAGGAAAATAAAACACCAAAAAGGAAAAATTTGACTAAAAAAAATCACATTCCTGGAGACAATTAAATCCAAAAAAGTTAGAAAAACGTCTTCCAGGATTCACACACTTCCTCTCTCGTTTCCTGTCTCTTTCCCAATTTAATAGCCAAGACTTTAGTCACTTTCACACGCTGTCTCTCTCTCTCTCTCTCTCTTTCTCACTGCTGTCTATCTGTCTATCTGTGGCTACTCTAACTTCACCCTGGCCCTTCAAACTGTTCCTCCCTCCCTCCCTCATCACTCCTCCTCTCCCCCCAGCACTCCTCCCCTCCTCCCTCCCTCTAGGACAGAAGGGACCAGGCTCTCTGGTGATCAACAGAGATCATTTAATAAAATAACTGACTGAAACGGATTGTTATGAGTTTTGCTTTGCAGCATTAAAGGCTGCAGACCTTGTTAGTAGCATACATGTGAAATGTGTGTGTGTGTGTGTGTGTGTGTGTGTGTGTGTGTGTGTGTGTGTGTG
>JAQMCX010000032.1:2215226-2236850 GCA_029814765.1 Acanthurus leucopareius
GTGTGTGTGTGTGTGTGTGTGTGTGTGTGTGTGTGTGTGTGTGTGTGTGTGTGTGTGTGTGTGTGTGTGTGCTTTTATGAGTGTCTAATCTCATGTATGGAACAGCAGGATCCTCTGCTGGAAACATTTATCAGATTAGACAGTCAGTGGACCAGAACAAAATTAGACTCACACACACACACACACAGAGGCGCAGGACACTGATTACAATCGATTAATCTGATGATGATGATGATGATGATGATGATGATGATGATGATGACATCGAAGGCTGTAAAAACACATCAGCGTTTTTGTCAGAACGCATCGATAGTTTCTGTGAAGAGACAGAGGTGGTGATGACAGTGACCCCACAGGTCCTGGCTGGTCTTCAGCCTCCACCCGGCTGTGGTGACAACTCCGGCCGCACGCTCTCGTTAGGGTTTGGGGCGTCGGCCACAAAGTCCTTATATAGAAGTGACTTCCTGTGTTGCTTAAAACACCCATTCATCAAGCAGACATGCCGACCACGATTCTATTGTTCGCCATTGTTGACACACACAATCATCACAATCACCCGTGTCCTGTTTTTATTCTTACTGCTTAGCAACTCAGCTGGGTTCCTCTGCTGCAGTTTTAAAGGTCTCTGCTCCTCTTTTAATGTCAAATATTGAAGTCATGGCTAAAATGTGATGGCCTGTCGACCTGCAGGTCTATTACTTTAGTTTACATTGAAACATCTCATCAAATACTAAATATATTGCAGTAAAAGTTAAGGATAAATGGAGGATACTTATACTTTTGGTCTCTAACTTAATCTCATGGTTAGCGTTTACTTTTATGTAAACATTCATGTTAAAAATCCAAAATCTACTTCAGTGATCCCCTGACTTTTCTTTTAGCGCCACCAGGAGGTTGACAGTTTTGTTTTTGTTTTTTTTTAATCAAAATATCTCAAAAACTTTCAAAAAGATTGTGTATAGATGTTTATTTCTGCAGTGGATAAATCCATCCTCCTTCCTGTAGCGCCACCAGCAGGTCAGTGAAATATCACAACGTCAACTCGATGTATTGGGTCAAAATTTTGTATTTATGTTTATAGTTGGTTCCCAAATTATGTATTCTAATTACTTTTCCCTACAGTCTGTGCTTGTAAACATGCATTCATGTGTCTGAAGGGATAAATCCTGCTGATTTGGTGATTCTCTTACCTCTTTTAGCACCACCAAACTGGTCATTTTGTCGGTAATATATTAGGCTACTTTGGTGATTCTGACTTTTCTTTCAATGCCACAGTGAGACTGACATTTTGTTTTTAACCACAGCCATGAAATTTGCCACCACAATCATAACCGCCAGAGGATGAAATCTTTCATTTTCAAGCAAAGCACTTATTAAGTTGTTATTCCCAATTGTTTCAGCTGTACTTTGTCTTTGGTGCTAATTAGTGAATGTTAGCATGCTAAAACTCTAAAATAAGAAGGTAAAAACAGTAAATATCATATCTGCTGAACATGAACATGTCGGCGTTGTTATAGAGAGCATGTTGTGGAACGATTTAGCCACACAGAGCAGCTGAAACAGCTGCAGACCCTTAGTCCTGCCGGCCCACAGGGGGTCAGAGAGTTGACTCAAGGGCCCATCTCTCAATTTGAAGCAGAACATGCCCCCTCTCTGCCCTCTCCTCCTCCTCCTCCTCCTCCTCTTCATCGTACTCCCATGTCTGTTCACCCATGCATCCCTCCTGGCTGTCATTAGCACAAGATAAGCAACAGAAAAACACATGCAAGGACACACAAATAATCCTTTCACATAGATAAGGAGAAGAAAATCAGCCATCAAAATGTCTTATCTGAACACAAACATATACACACACAACACACACACACCCCCACACCCCCCCACACATGCCGCCGTGCAACATGATCTGCTCCTCCACATACTTCTCTAATAATTTAGTGTTTAAGCCTCCGAAAAAGCAACAACTATGAACCTGCTGACGGAGGTGTCTGCTCATCCTCGGTAAACACACCTCTGTGGCTAAGCTAAAGGCTGTTCTGTATTTATTTGTCTGTGGGAAACACCCATCCAAATTACAATGTGTCAATGTCTCACGCTCACACACTCAGGAAACGTAATCACTGCACGACTCCTTGAAAAGACACTAAATTAACACTGCGGCGTGGAGTCATTACTACAAGTGTTGGATGTGTGCTTTTGTTTCAGCGTTGAGGGAAGACAATGTGCTTTTATGTCGGGTGCAGAAATAAAAAGGTGCTCAGGGAACGAAGGATTCCCTCAAGAGGAACATCAGGCTACCTGCTGCAAGACGGCATCAGAAATCAACTTCACATCTTTTTTTGCATCATGATGAGTAGAAATGTAAAGATTTAACTGCAGACGGACTCTTTGACTGCTTTATTTTGTACATTTATTCATTTCTATAATGCAGTTTAATGCATTTCCCCCCCCTTTTGACTGTCTGGTTACATGTTAATCTGCAGAACTTCACATATCCTCTCTTGCATGCACAGAGTTTTAGTCGTTCTACATTTAATCTGAGTCCAAAGACATGAAGGTTACATGAACTTGAACTCTCTAGTATATTACTTCTACATTTGGTGTGAATGTGTTTGTCCAGTTAAGTGTATTAGCTCTGTGTGAGACTGGTGAAAAATGTCTGGAGTTTGCACAGTGTGTGCTGAGAAAATGTCTCCTAACAGGAAAATTAAACTAGGAACAAAATTCTGATTTATTCTCTGAAAAGGTTAAAATTCCAGCAAGGTGCTCCAGAAATACCTCTCGTGACCTTTCGTTCCTTCTTGTCAGGCAATCACTTGTTACACATAAACACCACAAAACAATACCAAGATGTTTTCAGCGTCGGTGCCTCAGTATGGGGTGGGCTAGAGTACCGAAATATCACAGCGCAGTTAATGAAACACGGATAAAAATATGTATAATTTGAATTAAATGACATCTTTGGAGGAGGCTCTTTGATAAAATCAGTCCTTTATTCCACAGTTTTGACATGACGGACAGTGACAGGCCAAAAGGATGGAAGCAAACTTGAAAAGAGGTTGAAAAAAGTTAATTGAGAAAAAAATCTTTTCCTACTACAATGCCAAAGGAGGTGAAAGACACTTTTTTAAAAAATAAAATCAGCAGGAGACCAACCTGTAGAAAGGTCGTAATGATGAGAAGAGCTGTGTTATATGACCAAGACCTCATATCCAGATAAATACACACATTACAATACAGCACATTTTCTGTAGATTCAATAAATCAATAGTTTATATGAAATGATGAGATGGAGTCCTGTTTTTTGTTACATAGTTTTTCTCCTTTTTAATTGAATCTTTGTGCAGGTGATCACAGTTGTTGGGACCGGTCTGTGGCAGGTACAGATCTCTGATCCATGTCAGACTTCATATCTAAAACTGCCTTCATTTAACAGAAGTAGCCCCTCAGAAATCCTCCTTTTGAGTCCTTTTCTTATTTAAAATGCATGTGTTCAGCATCATGTTCACTCTCTTCCATGTTTTCTGTCGTTTTTAATGCAAATTTCCTGCCTGCATCAGTGCCATGAATGAGATCAAATGATAAAAAAAATATTAACACATAGTATGAAATGAATCATTTCAAATGATAAACATTCTTCTTTAATCACACAATACATATCGTCATAACGCACAGTTCTGAGTCTTTTTATTCAATCATGTTCACTCAGGAGGAGGCGGTTCTTTTAGTACATGTCTATTAGGTAGCAGAGTTTCTAACAGTGATGTGGAGTCAAAGGTCACGGTATTGCCATAAATTAACTGAAAGACTTTTAACTTTTACTTTTCCAGAGATGGCTTGGATTCACTTTGCTCTCTCTGCAACACACTGAAGCAAACGCTGACGAAAACCTCCCTGTTGTTCCAACGGAGGAAATATGGCATTTTGGAATCAAACCCATCAAAAACTAAAAAACACTGTTTTCTCTCCAGCTTCAAACACAAACACAGTACATACATAAAGATTTGAAAGCCTGTGCAGTCTCCGTAAACAGTCACAAAGGACAGTGCTTTACAGCTAGTGCATTATTTATTTGTCCGTGTGCTTTTGTTTGTATGTCGGCAACAAGGTGGAAATCAGTTGTTTATTGTTTCCCTGGTGGTCCGGCGGAGCCTTACAGGCAGAGTAATGTTCTCCAGATTGGGCAGTGCTGCTGGGTAATGCAGTCTGTTCCCTGCATGGTCACAGTTTAATGGTCCGCGCGTGTCGAACGTACCCTGAGAGAACAGCTCTCAGTCCGCATGATGGGGATTTACTCATTTGGTTCTTGTTTTTGCCACAGCAGCTAACCGCTGTGGCTACCGCGCTGTGACCATCCACAGACCCAGAGCCACGTTGGCTGCCAGCAGGGCGCTGCCCGCCAGCAGCAGGAAGAAGCCAATCAGCTCGCGTTTCTGACGGTCCGTTACTACGGTGACCAGCGTGGCCTCCAGCAGGGCGTTTAGCATCCACTGACCGTCGAGAGCGAAGCACGGCACTGAGTTTACAACAGCTAACGCGCCAGAAAGGGACACCACATATCTGAGAGACGGGAGGGTTAAAGACAATATCACACTGCACACATAACACACACACACACATGCATAACACACACACATAATACACACACATAACACACACACACACACACACATAACACACACACATGTTCAGTTTGATTTCCCATCGAGAGACAAAAACGGAAAGATTATAACATTAGAAACACTTCATGCACACAAATTCTACTTAGTAGCTTTCTGTTCTGCAGCTGTCTGATCTTTTTACATGCACTTTATCAGCAGATGGAGTTTTTCTGCTCTTGAGGGATAGTGGACATTCAAACTGTGAAGTTTTTCTGAGCAGTTTAAGGAAAAAAAAAAAAGGTTTCCTGATAGGGATCATGTGATAGGAGCAAAAAGACCAGAAAAACTGCTAAACTGGCTGAAGAGTGAGACTGTTTCCGACTCATGTCCGTCCCTGTGACACACGTTTACACTGAGTCACAGCAGGAGACCTGAAATATCTCAGAACTTCTTTAACAAAAATACAAAATAACTAATATTTCCTCTTTTAAAAAACTGCTGAATGACAAACTGCACCTTGTTTCAGATCACCACACTGAGCAGTTTTTCTGCGACAGTGTACGTTCGGTACGACCGTTTGCTTACGTTGCTTAATGTCAGCAAACTGTGGAACTGATAAAACTGGAACGGTTCCTCACAAATAACAGACATCACAATTTGTCCGTAAACCAACATGGATCATAATGTCATTCAACCAAAAAAGGGAACTAAGTTAAATGTTCATCAGTGAGACAGGACAGACCATGCTGTCAAACATGCACACATACTGAACCACCCTCCTATCCTTTAAAAAGTCACATCATTTGTTTAAATTATGAATAAGTGACAATGACAGAACAGCGGTGTTCACTTTTCTAAAGCCACCATCCATCATCTGTTACCACCACAGTCCTTTAATCATGAAGGATACTTGCAGAAGGTCTCTAAGAAGATGGGCAGATCCAGGTGGAGGAAACCCAAGCGGGGCACGAAGTTGGTGAGAGTCACTGCGAAGAGTCAAAACATGGGAGGTTTTACAGACACACAGCAGGAATTCACACAAACACTGTGTGGTTCAGTTCATCGTTACAGAGAGATGTCAGGTTTGAGCTGCTCAGTTCTTCTGTAACTGTCTGAAATGATGGCAGACGAGATGACATGTCTCTTCCTGCACATCTGTTGTTCATCTGATGAGAGTCAGCTCATAACTACACTGTAAACAGCAATTAAGTGAATATTACAGAAGCTCGTGTCACCTTTTGGGTGGAACTCATATCTGTAAAAAGTGGTTTTCAAACTCTAAAACAGAATTTCTGCTTCAATTTTTACAAAAAAATAATTGGGTATGTAACATTTTGAACTTTATAGGGAAAAACAAAACTAAAATCCTTTTATTTGGCATTTTTGTTGGTTTTTTAACTCAAATTTACCTAAAAAAGCCTGATAAACTTTTACTTCAGCTCCTCTTTTTTCAAACATAAGGTTAAAATAATAAAATAAACTGACAGTAAATCAGGAAACAAACAAACAGTGAGAGGAACACAGCAGTCGAACACACTGTACACACCTGCGTACTGCAGGTGCGGCGGGTAACCCACAAACAGCATGTGTGTGTTGGGCGGGTGAGTGACACGGATGAAGCGAGTCTGGTTCTCCAGGGACGGGGTGACGCACACGCTGGCAGCGTGGGAGTGCGAGGCGCAGTCATCGTCCGTGCGACACACTCGGGTCCCTGTCACCATCTTACGCACCGGCATACAGGCGTACTGCAGCCGCAGGGATCGACAGGAAGGCGAGTATGAGAAAGAGAGAGAGAGAAGACAACAGGAAATAACAGAGAGGATTGTTTTTGATTTAATTGAACTTTTTCTGGTGTCGGCTGCTTTGACTTCAGCTCTCCAGGCTGTTTTTTCTTTGTTTCATGATGATGATGGCTGCTTTCTTGTTCTCTTTTTTCATGTATCTTCATTCATTCAGGCCTCTTTTCATGCTGAATTTCTTACTATTGTGTTCATTTATGATGATATGATATCCAGTTAGCTGTCATTAATAACAAAGCACAAGCAAATCAAGTAGATTTCTCATAGAAAGGCACTTGTTTTATTCATGTCTGCTGTTCAAAAGAATACAATGTTAAAATCTGGTTTGTATGAATTTACAATTGTTCTTTTTTTACACATTAAACCCGTGTAGCCTTAAAAAAAACACAAAATGGGAATAAAAGGATCCAAAATAAATAAAGCAAAAAAATATAAATATGCTCGACTGTCTGAAAGAGTTGGAAAGCTGCTCACATGATGGAGCAGTCACAGAAAGTCCCAGCCTGTCTGTCTGCATGTGTTTTTGTACGTGTGTGTTTGTATCCGTGTGTGTGTGTGTGTGTGTGTGTGTGTCACCTCTCTCTCTCTGCCGTTCCTGCCCTGTGGTTTCATGTAGGAGAAGCAGAGGTCCGTCAGGCTGTTGTTGCTGCAGCAGTCCATCGTTCCATCCAAACGCTTGAAAGCTTCAGAAAAGAGGGAGAGAAGAAAAAAAAAAACAGTAAATGAGATTAGTTGATTAGATTTGTGAGTCTGACTGGAAGCCTAAAAAAAAATCACAAAAACAACTCGTGGCACATTAACCTCATGGAGACGGACGCCACTGGAGTTTCACTGTTTAACTCTTAGCTGGTGAATCCACTCGCATGAGCTGCTGAGACAAGGACAGAGTGTCACCCGCTCGGTGACATAACGCAGATTATCCTGCTGACTCGTCATATGTCACCAGCACCTCCAGCTGTGGACTCACACACATTAACTCCACTGTTTACAGATTAATGAGCACATGAACCTGATCTGTGGCAAATCCTTGTTGTAGAGGGAACACGACGTGGATAAAAATAGCTGTGCTGAAAAGAAAAATGTTTTTCTCCGCAAAGTTTTATATAATAGGACGAATGAGGGAGGAGAGGAAATGCTTTTCTTTTTTTCAACCTTTTATTAAGATGAAATTTGGGCTGCAAATAAGCATTAATTTATTAGTGATAAATGCTGGAGTGATGCCTTCACTTAACTTTAGTTGAACAACCAACCACCCGAAAAGTTTATTATCAGACATAAAAATACATTTCATTTATTGTTTGACATTTTTTTGTTAAAAAACATAACAAAAGGCTCACAGACGCTGAAAAAAAAGCTGCAGACAAATGTTCAGTGTCATTCTTTTGGCCTCAGAGGTAATTATGGCAAACAAATCAACATTTTTTTGGCATTTCTTACTAAATTTAATGTCTGGTGTGAACCGCTGCAATAATTACAGACTGAAGAGCAGCAAACAGGATCCAACTGGCCAGCTGTTAATCTCTGACCTCACTCGTGACTCCACAGCTGGCCAATCACCCGCTGCTGCTCTGCCGCTCTCTGGGTTTGACCTGATTTCATTTCTGGGTGACACACTAAGGTGACACAACCAATTAAACAGTACAGTAGGAGACACATTAACTGATTACTTTTTTTTTTTACAGTTCAATTAAGTAATCAAAATGAATTGTTCGTTAATGGATCCATTAACAGTGAATATCTCTCTGTTCCAACAGACTGCCGCATCTTTATTGAATCACACTTAGAAAATCAAAACTAAGGAGCGATAATGCAGAAGTTTACATCCGACTATGACTTTAAACAACTGCTGCTCTCACTGCAGCGCGCTCACCTCGTCCGTGAGCCCAGCTGGGCTGCAGGCTGGAGACGGGGACGCAGTATCCAGTCTGCAGGGTGTGAGAGAGGTGAGAAATGCAGCTCTTCCAGTCCTCCACCCCCCGGACGGGACAGTCCTCCAGCCCCGTCACTATGTCCCCGACTGACAGACCGCGGGGGCCTTCAGCTGCAGAGCCCTGATCCAAAGACACAGGAGGATGAAAAAAAACTGGCTTAAATGGCCTGAAGGTCACAAAAGCCAGAAGTTTGACAGTTTCGTGGCTTGGATCCTGTGTTATGTGGCGTTGACTCTGTCCCTCACTAACATCTGCCAGTCAGTTCTTATGCAACAGCTGAGACTTGAGACCAACTACGGCTGATTTACTGCCTGTTTGTGCAGGAAGCAAAGGTGTAAAACACACATTTGTAACATGATCATCAATAACTGCAGAATGCAATTTATGTTAGTGAAGCAGATAAAATCTACATTTTCTTGCTTAAAAGGTCAATCTGAGAATAAAAAGTCCCTCACAGTGTCTAAAAAAACTTTGATTGACACATGAACACCTGCTGCACTGACCTGGACGACCTCGGTGACCAGCGCTCCGGCACCGGTGGAGTAAAAGGGAAACAGGAAGATGGGCAACAGAAAGAGGAAGGCTAACGCTGCCACACACAGAACAAAGTTGTGCCACACTCCTGAGTATTAAAAAAAAAGAGAGAGTGAGAGAAAATTATTATTATTCCCTTTTCGATTTAAAATTTCAGTAAACACAGACTTGTTTAAACACCCACTGAGCAGGATTAACTGGTATTTGACTTGAGGTGGAGGATTGCAACCTACTGAACACCTTTTGCTTCACCTTCTCTTCTTAGTATCTAAGAGAGCTGATGGTGAACTCATTAAAAAAGTAAAAGCCTTTTCTACAGCCAGAGTCTGGTTTGTTTTGGTGACTGTAAAAACACGGTGGACTCTGTGAAACAGAAAACTCCTTCTTCAGACATAACGGGCTCCATCTAAGGTAACGAAAACACTGTGACGCTTATTTTCAGGCAATGACACACCAATAAAAACATAACTATGATCATTACAGTCAACCTCATCCAGTGGATCCACATGAATCCAGCACTGTGTTGTTTGGCTCATGGTTGTTTCAATTTCTTACTTAAGTAATTTTTGGGTGGGACCGATGCTAATCCAGAGCACACACCCTTGTTAGATTATTGCAAACCAATACAGTTATTAAAAGATTACTATTCCTGAAATCCCCTTGAGTGTAAAGCAGCATATAAAAGCTTTAAACTTGAAAACTTTAAAGATCATGAACGTGATCGAGTTCAAAAACTGTTTGATTGAAGCAACTGACTGTGTGGGTGCTCTCCACCATGTAAACAGTAGTAACAACTGTTTTGCATGTTCTTGACGTATTGTGACTGTCGGATGTCGTGGCAGGACAGTAACCACCGCACACCGAAAATAACTCTCTATACCATATTACTGAAGCAAGATCACACAGTCTCTCTCTCCCAGAAACCACATGAGAAAATCTTTTTTTCATTGCCTGATGAGGTCAAAACACAACTTTAAGGCCTTATTTTCCCTGAAACATAAAAGGCAGAAAAAGCCATCATTCAAACGTGGCGACAGCTGCATCAAGCGCACACAGTCTCTGGTAAGAGGAGAATAAATAGCTGGAGGTAATTTAAGGAAAAAATTCTTTTTCCCTGGGAGAAAAAAAGAAAAAAATTCAAATTGTCTGCATTGCTGATTGCTGCATCCAAATTAAAGCAGAAGCTTGTTTCATAAGCTCTCAGGCTTAACGGGCGCATACGTTTTCCATATTGGTTTTAATACGGCAAACAAACTATTAAAGTTGCATCACCTATCTTTCCAGGAATAAATAATAAACGTGTTATGTGAGCGAGCTCCACTGTGGAGAGAGAGAGAGAGAGAGAGAGAGAGAGAGAGAGAGAGACAGATAAATAAACACAGCATGCTGTTATGTCACCACTCCCCTGATGGGAACAGCAACCTTTTCTCCCTCTCTGGTCTGTTATGTGACTTGATTGGATGTCTCGGTTGGTGCCCGCAGTCATCCACCCCGGCAACTTTCCTGTTAAGCCTTGAGGTTTTTCTTTCTTTTTTTTTCACCTGGTTTGAGATACAGATGGTTTTTATGGGCTTACAGTAGCTCTTTACTGCCCTCTAAAGGTTCACAACAGTAAATAGAGAAGGAATCATTTAGTAAACTGGCATTTTCAAGCGTCATGCTCTTAAACTTGCTGACAGCTGACTGTTAGATTAAAATCTGCAGGGAGTTTAGCCAACTAATCATCCTGACATCCATTTTCATTTTCTTACAGGATTTTACCCCCTTTTTTTTCCCTGACAAATAAACTGGCAGGAAACACAAAGTATGTAAAGTTTGTAAAGACTGAGATGATGATTCTCTTAATAGGTTTATGCAAAGTTGTCATCAACAGTTGGTCTCCAGAAAATGAGACAGAACGGAAAAGCAGGCGATATTATTAAAACCTGTAGGAACTATGAAGGTCTGAAACAAAAACCAATAAGCATATGAGTGGGGGTGGAGGTGGTTGTCTCCCTTTTGTTTGCAAAATGACCAAAATGCTTCCACTTCCACCTCCTTCACCGACAGTCACAGCAAACAAAGAGCAGCAGCAGAGGCCAGTCTGCCTGACTCACTCTCATAACCATGCAACTGCATTATGACAAAATAAATACCTGAAAAGCTCCAAATTGCTTCTCTAATGTTAAGGTCCTTATGACAGAACAATACTTGTAAAAGCAAATGCTTCTATCTAAAGCAACCGACTCCTGACAGGACCTTCTGCTGCTTGCTCAAAATGTAGCAGCGAGAGTTCGGCCCTAAAACAAAAGCCAGGCACAAATCATCACAGCTCTTAAATCTCGACACTGGTTTGCCAGAAAGCCTCATAATCGATTGTAAAGTTTTATTAATTATTCATAAATCTCTGCAGGGTGTTGGTCATAAATATCCTACTGTTCGCTACAGCGGCACAACCCTGTGAGACCTGTGAGATCACCGGGGAGGGACACTGCTGCCGGTGCCAAAGGCGAACTCAAAGCTGCCTGATGGTCCGAGGAGGAATTCCCCAAAACTGCAGCTTTAATCCACATTGAAAACCTTATTTTTCTCAGGCACTTTTAACTAAATGTTTGCAAAAGCCAACATCTCATCACCATTGTATAAGTGTTCATTTAATCATGTATATATACCAGTGTTGTTTTCGTCAACGATGATGATGACGAAATTATTTCGTTGACGTCCCAACTTTTGTGTGACACTTTTGTATGATGAAGTAGGGCATCAATTCATGAAAAAAGTATAAGTTGAACTAAAGAGATAAAAGGTTTCTGCCCAAGAGCAATGAAGTACAGCACAGCAGCATTGCATCTCCATCTATGGGAAAGTCTAGGCCAGAGCTCAGTCTGGTAAGAAATCTGATTATTATGCAAAAGCATAAAGGTTAACTGTTGTTTTATGAATTGCAACACTTGATACATCCTGTGAACATTGATTCCAATTTCCAATACTTATTGACATAAATTAATTTAAACTAATACTTTTTTTAAACTAAAACTGACTAAAACTAGACTAAAACCTTTTTGAGTTTTCGTCGACTAATACTGGACTAAAACTATCACATATAGTTATGACTAAAATGTGACTAAAACTAATAATCCTTTTCGTCCAAAAGACTAAGACTAAGACTAAAACTAAGATGGCTGCCAAAAACAACACTGATATATACATATTTATGTCTTTTTTAATTGAGTTGTTTTAACTTCATAACTTTCTAGTATGTTTTTCTGTGTGTATGTTCTGAATAAACCATTACTTTGCCTTGCAATCAGAGAAAAAAAAACTGTCTGATTCTTTTCTCTTGAGTGCTAATTAAAAAAGAGTTGTTTTTATACTTATTTGTACCATATAAGCCTTTTTTCATCTTTTAAACTGCCCTCTTGACTGCTCTCTGATTAAACAGTCTGACATTCTTCTCCACCAGACTGCATGTGAAATAATCAGTCTTTAACTGGCTCCCTACAGTGGCCCGTAGGAGACATAAAGTCGCATTCATGCGTGAATAACTGCCAGCTCCACCAATCAATTCATTAAAATCTAATTTTCTTAATTGCAGAGTGAAATGATTTGATGTGAAGCAGCTGTCTGGCGCTCGGATCTAAAGGACCTGGCAGTGACCTTCACTGGCAAAAACAGAAATGAGTGTTTGATAAAATGCTTGAAATATCTATGATCACATTAGCTGGGCCAAATAATCTGGATTATCACCTTACCGGCACAGAAGATGCGGAGCTGCTGGGCGGGTGAGATGAGGTTGAGGTGTGTGGTGAAGAGGTCCACAAAGGCACCGGGATACACCACAAACACAAACATGCCGAAGCCGTTTACTCGCACTTGCTCCCTGTTGATGGAAGAAAAATATTCCACATTGAAAGAGGATTAAAAAAAAAGAGATGAGACAACATTAAAGGCTCAATCTTAATCAGCTTCTTTGGTCGCTGCTAATTCGATCTGATTAAAACGCAGCCACACGGCACTAAAGATCAGATGAGTTCATGACGGTTAACCTCCGGATAAATAATTCAGTCAGTTGTTTTATTGCCTCTGTAGCTTTTTAAGTTATGAATATTCATGCATATATAGAGATTTGAAGCCACATTTTGCTGAACTGCAGACGTATGCTGAGACTTAAACAGAAACAACTGTAAAAGTTAAGTACAGCACTAACAGAAGGAACCGAATAACCAAATTAGACTAAAAAAAGCTCAATTTACATTTAAATTAAATCTTACGCTGGTCAACCTTCTGGTTTTTTTCTGTTTTTATAGCCACTGGACGCTCTGCGGTCTGCCGGTTGTCATGGTAACAGATTGAATTACGGAGGCGAGCGCTTGTCTTACCTCAACGCCGCCACAGCGTGGCCCAGCTCATGTATGACTCCGCTGAGCAGCAGGGCGATGAAGAAGTAGGCCAGCTGACTGGTGGGCAGATTGACACCAGGGACCTGCAGACACGCCCGACGCCAGAAAAAGACAAGAAGAGAAAAGAAAAGAAAAGAAAAGAAGACATTACAAAGGAGCACAGCACGAACACCAGCAGTCGTCCTCAGAGCGTAAAAATCTATTTATTCCTCTGATTTCTTGCATCTTTGATCAGATTTTTAAGTGATTTTTTAATCCTCGTTCAGGAGGAAATTCAACTCGTGATGTTTTCAGTACATCTGCAGTGCGGATTTGGCAAATAGAGCTTTTTTAAATCTTTCTTCTCAGTCTTTTTTTCTTTTTCCTCTTTTTATTAATTGTTCCATGTTTTGCTGAGGTGGCGTTTTTCTGTGTGGTCTGCGTTTTTTCCTCCTCCACTGGCGGCGGCGTGGTGCGTTCTGTGCCGCTCCAGGCTGAATACTCAGTTATAAATGGCCGACTAATAGCTTCCCATGAATCACCTACAGTGGTCTACTGAGGATGGTGTGCACATTAATGCAGGTTTGGGTGACACCTCGATGAATAAAAAATGAACAGGAGAAAAATGGATAATGATGAATAAGAGCCCGGCTCATTATTGGGGACATTTGTCACCTTCTTATTTGAATATAAGAGGCTTTGTATGAACTTTTAAAAACACTCCTGCCCTTATGATGAGCTTATCTCTGACTTTATACACTAAAAAAGGGATGAAACATAAATTTAATTTAATTTATGTGAATATTTAATAATATTTATGTCTCACAACAGCAATCTATAACACTGAACCTTTGACAGAAATGATCCTCTATATGTTAAGTGCTTATGAAAGCCCATAAATGTCCAGTTTGGTGTGAACGTACCACGACCTGCAGGGCCTGCTGACCTCCTATCCGAGGGTTGTCTGTGGTCATCTGAGCGAGCGTCTGCTGCAGCGTCTTCGTCAGCAGCACAACTGATCCCAACATGGCAACTATACCAAACACCAGGCCGCTGTTGAACCTGAACACACACATTTTTAAGAATTTCAATTCCACTAAAGCAGTAATAGTCCATTACTTTGAGTGAAAAAGTGGGAAAATCTTACAGAAAGATGGCGTTGAAGTAAATTAAGTATATTTTTATTGACAGAATGACAGTCCTCACCAGAGGTAGAGGGCGTGGGGGTTGATGCGGGCACAGTATGCAAACAGCCGGTTGAACATGGTGGTTTGCCATCTCACATGGAAAGGAGACAACATCAGGCCTCGGCTCGCCAACCATGACTCGTAGCTGATCCGGTGTGTCACTGACGACTGCGGGGGAGGAAAAGGTGTCAAAGAGTGCGATACCAAACAACTCAATGCTTTCCTGTCATCCGAGTCCAACCACTACTAGAATTTCAACCTGAATGCAAAACTGGTTTTTGATAGTTTAAAGTATCAGTTACTGTCTAGCCAACATGTCTGCCTGTTGATATACTGATATAATCAGCTCTAGCTGTAATTGAGCATTGCAGTATCCACACTTCCTGTTAAAGCAATATAAAATAAATTAAAAGCCAACTGTTCAGCCATGTAAAAAACAGATCTACACAAAAATACCTATCTGCACATGAATGAAATGGAAACTATCAAGCATTTCAAGGACCAAATCATATTGAATGCTGTATGAATATTACCAAAAAATTGAGTTGTTCCTTAATAATAGATTTTAGAAGTGTATTAAGGTAGCTGCATGGATGCACACACTAGAGGGTTGCTTGTTTACCCCTAATTAGTTTTCACTGCATGCAAAATTGGTCGCCTGCGGGTTTCTATGATTCATAGTATCATAATAGCAGCAAAAGTGAAAGCTGAAGCCTTCAATCTTGAAGAAAAGTGCTGAGAGGCTGTAGTTATCAAAAAAAATAAAAATGCTAGCTGCTAGCATGAATATATCCGTGTATGCCTGCTGATATCGTATTTAACAACAACAAAAAAAGGAATAAATATTCACCCTGAGCAGCGTGTCGGCGAGATAGACAGCACACCAGGCTGCCATCACAAACACCAGCAGAGGCACAGGGATCATAGTGCATCAGAAGAGTCTCCGCGGACAGAATGAACCAACCTGCGCCGCCTCCATCGCTTCGTCTGCCCGCTAACTACCGCGCAGCTACCCGCTGTTATGCATGTTTACCGCTACATACAGTCTGTGCGTTTTTGATATTAAATATTAAGGGGTGAAAGGTTTGTTTTCGGGGGGATATACGGTGTGAGAAGAATCGTCAGCACTGTGCGACACACTTCCGGGTTCCTCTTCTTCTTTTTTCATATTGTGAGATTTTAAAAAACGTAGCACTGCCGCCACCAAGTGTTGATCTTAGGAACTTCATTTGCAGGAAAAGCAGTAAAAAATTGAATCTCCTAAATGTTATTTTTATTTCCTTTAACAGGTATATAAATTAATGAATATTATCTCACAATCATAACATGCCAGAATCAGACTGATTTTCATTTTTCTCTTTTTGATGTAAAGTACAATAATTAAAGTGCAGTTGATGAAACAAATGTGGTTTTAAGTGCATTTGTGGAGAGAGAAATCTCTCTAGGCTGCACATTTAAGATAAATTAGGTTACAATACAACAAAACAGCTTAGTTGCTGTAAAGACATGAACTCAACTATATTTTTATTCCGCTTTAACTCTAAAACTGTGTCAACAACTAATGGTGAGTATTAACACTGAGGCAGCCATTAGCAAAGAAATTCTTAAAATTTCCATGCACCCTCCAACAATTGTCTTATATTATGCATACAAAATATGAATGTAAAATGAGAATCAAAGACAATAAAAAAACAAAACAAAACTAGTGCATAGTCAAAATCCAGAAAGAAAATGTAATAAATAGAACATAAAAAAAAAACTAATACTGTGGTTGACATACTGAATGTAAGGGAATAAAAAAAATCCATTGTGTACATGTTTTTAATATAATTTAATTTATATTTATTTCTAATATAAAACCACAGCCAACACCATTTTGCCGTTACCAGGAGCACCTGAAGGCATCACCAGGCCCTAAAATGGAGCACAGAAATATCGATCAGGTCTGCAGAGCTTCTTTAGCTGTGCTGCAGCAATAAAAATGAAAGCGTGAGTAGATATTGGATTTCTTCTTAGCAGAAGGTCATGAAAGTAAAAGGACACCACTAAATGTCAATGGCCTGACTCAGATACATCAAGAATAAAAGCTCCAAGTCTGACTCATTAAGCAATAAAAAACAAGACCAAGAGATCATAAAACTGCTTGTGGATAAACTCTTGTTTGTGCATGCTTTTCATATTAATACTGCAATAATTCAGTGTCACATGGAGCAACCAGCCCATCACTAGAAGCATTTTATTTCATGATGTAAGAACACAAAGTAAAAAAATTGAAGTGATACCAAAACCCCTCTGTTTAACCACAGTCAGTCATCTAAATGCTCACAATGAAGGTGAAATATCTGCGGCTGCTCTCTGTGTTGGTGAGTTGACATGAGAATCTTAAACAGACAAACAGGACAGATGCCGCCGTGTACGTGTGGCTTTGAACTTCCCATTTCCTGCCAGCTCAACAGCTGCTTGTGGACAAGAGGAACAAGCTGTCAGACAGTGAAAACCATTATCTGATCTCTGATGAAAATGAAACATACACATCAGAGGGAGGACCTGACGCCTTGTTGACTGTATGACACATCATTCATTATTTTATTGGATCAGTAATCTTAATCTTAAACCAAAATCCTCCTGAGCTGTCCCAAAATTAACTTATTCTTAGCAAATAAATGGAAAAAAATGAATAAAGTTACTTCAGCAAGGTCAAATCTAATCTAAAAAAATAGAAGAGTCCTCCTATGCAGCAGATTCAAGGAATTACAAGCATCATTGTTGTTAACATATAGAGAACAAGAAGAACGAGAACAATAAACTACAATGACACAGTACATGCTGTAGTGAAGCAAGTAGGTATGAAATATAGAAAATAGAAACAAAAAAAAGACATTCAGGCAATGATTGTACCAAAATTAAAAATAATATGAGACCATAAAAAAATCAGTGAAAATAGAAGAGAAATTAAATGTAAATAAATATAAAAAAAATATGAGACCAGGTGACAAATCATCAGATAATTTAAAGATTATAATAAACTTCTTCAACTCTCTCGTTGGTCTTTCAAACAGGCACATCCAGGATAACCTGCCTCAGGGGCCATGATGCAAAAGCGAGCTGGAGGCTCCTGCAGCTTCTACCGTCATTTTTTTGTTATTTTTGTGATGAGGTTTTGCTAAAACTGCCTGAAAAACTTTACCTACATGAAAGCAACAGCATGACATTCAGGCACAGCGTGTTGTGGTTAAGTGCTGTCCTTGCCAACAGGTGAGACCAGACTGTAGGTGTGTGTCTGTATGTGTGTGTGTGTGGGTTGTATATTTGCATAGTCTGAATATATATATAACAAGTCTACAGTCTGAGTCTGTTCATTTTACTACCTGGGCTGGGCACACATTACACAACTTCTACAGGTGAGACTGAAGAGGATCACTGGGGTTTGATGCTACAAAAAGGTGGACAATTTTATGAAAGAGAAAACTGAGTGGATTTGTGAGAGAAAGGTAGGTGGCAACACAGAGTTAAACTGTATAAAAATATACCAAAAACATATATATGGCGAGAAAGAAACACACACGGTGGCTGAAGACTCATTCTGCTTTTCTCATGATGGGTAGGATTCCAGTCGGGGAGGAGTTTTATGTGTCATCGAGCCAATCAGGACGAGCGGAAACAGGTCAGGTAGCCGAAGAGGACCTCAGAGAGAGCGCAGGCAGGCAGGGCAGAGCAGCCACGCACGGCAGGAGGTAAGAGAGCACACACACACACACACACACACGCACACACACCTTTAACTGAGAGATCAAAGTTTCCCTCTGGGCCTGTGGATGTGCATCAGCGTATATGTGGATATACCAGCATAACCACTGTGTGCGTAAGGGTGTGTGTGTGTGTGAGTGTGTTGATGTGTGTGTTTGAGTGAGTGTCAGATCAGAAATAGGACAGTGCCATTTTAGTAACTATGATTAGGAGTGTTTTGAGGACTCAAGAGTCAAGAGTTTGATGAAGACCGAGCAAAGATGACCAAACAAGTGCGAATATTATCCAAGCAGAGTGTTCTGTGCTTAAATTGTCGACTTTTTGAATGAAGTTTGGTCCCACAGTTTAATTCTAACACTCATCTGATCATTTAACTGGGATTCTTGTGGAAAAAAAAAACTAAAATGATGTTTAAAATTTAGGAGATGAAGTACTTGGTGCTGCTGTTTGGCAATGTTTTGGTCCGTCACTGTGTGTGTCCATGTGCGCCTCAGGGAGTGTGTGTCTGGTGTGTCTGGTGTGTGTGTGTGTGTGTGTGTGTGTGCGTGTGGTGGATAGAAAGCAGGTCCCTACTGTGTATCACTCTTCTATTTATAGTGAGAACAAATCCCAGATATGAGAGGAATCCTTCTACCACTTACGAGGCGAGAGAGAGAGAGAGAGAGACAGAAAGAGAGAGGGCGGAGAGGGGAAGGAAAGAGAAAGAAAAAGAAAGAGATGGAGAAGAGATAGAAAACAAGTGTGTGTGACGGATGGATAGAAATAAGTGAATAGGCAAAAGAAGCACAAGTGCGTGTATACAAAGCTTCAGACAATACAGCAGTGTGTCATCAACAGGTAAGTTTCATCTGATTTGTTTATGTGGCTCTGTGTTTGCATGCCAGGTGTGTTTGGTGATGTGCATTTAGCATTTTGTTTGTAAGGAAGAGTCAGCTGGTTTTTGATTACCCGCAGGAAAAACCCAGCGTTTAGCATTTAAAGAAATGAAGTCGAACGCTTTTATTTGGGTCGGTTTTAACAGCACAGAGCATTAATTTAGTCCTGTCAACTTGAAACTTTTGCTCTCTCATACTTTCACATTCCCTTCCCAGCCTGTGGTGCTAAACTCAGCAAACTCCACCTTCATTAGTTTCTGTTGTGTAATTCTTTAAAGGGACAGTTCAAAGTTTTTCTTTCTTGAGAGTAGAATTTAAAGTGCCATCACTTTTATGTCAGCATGCTAAATATGAAGCCAGAAGCCATAACTTGATTAGCTTCAGATAGCAAACACTTGTAATGGTCTCCAGCATGAGAAGCATATCTTGGTTTTTATTTTCAGCACAGAACCAATTTAGGAGATTAAACATGTTAAGTACTGATCCAAGGGCCGAGGTGTGGTTTGAACCAGTTTGCCTCTTTACACTTGGGCAGAGCCAAGATAGTTGTTTACCTCTGCTTTCAGTCTCTGTGCTAAGCTAAGCTAGCTGTCTGCTGGCTGTAACTCCATATTTAGAAGAAGGATGAAAGTGGCATCAGTGTTATGATGTATCGTTTTAGCAAGTAGAAGACTTGTACTCATTAATTTGGTTTGTTGAGAATTAAGAAAACAAGACTAACAGTCTTTTATCACACGAGTGACTCTGTAAAGTTGTAAACAGCTCGTCACAAAGTTTATGAAGTTTCTCCCACAGCAACAACTTACAGTATAGTTTTATAGTTTTCCTCCAGCCTTGAACAAGACTGAGAAAATTACTTTTTTTTTTTTAACCTTTGCAACTGCGGCTCTTTAAAAACATGCCCTTTTGTTGAAATTCCAGCGGTACAGTAATAACTTGTGCATTCACATTCACACACATGCTGCACTGTAAATACTGTGCCTCAAAGAGCCTTGTGATAGAAGGCCACAGAGCTTTGTGAGGGTCGATAATTTTTAAGCATAAAAAACAGCTGTAGCCATGCCATATGTTTGTGTGTGTGTGTGTGTGTGTGTGTGTGTGTGTGCGTACAGAATGTGTAAAAAGTGAAAGGGCTTGTCAGGCTTTGCAGCGTGGCGTCAAAGGGCAGCTGCTACTTAAGGCCAACATAAATATCATCCCCTTGTGTAAGCAAGAGCATGTGTATGCGTCCGTGGTTGTGTTGCCTATTTTGGGGTGACCAGTCATTGGCTCTCATGTCAAGGACAGCAAAGCTCTTACTGTATGTTGTTGCACAAACAGCGCCCTGGAAACGGTCTGTAAACGCTGCCATCGAAGGCAGCAGCAGCAGCAGCAGCAGCAGTGGCGGCAGAAGGACCTGCTGCTCGCTCTGTTTCTCTGGTCCTCTGCTCTCAGACACTCATAGATTAGATAAATAGGCCATGGAAACTTCTACAATTCAACAACCACTTGAGTCAGTGGTGCAAAACAGCAACAGTGGAAGAAAGGAACTAGAAAATAACAGACAACAGATCTGGGATATAATGAGGAAGAGTTGTGAAAATTTCCATTTCCACTGATTTCAATTTTAACTGCTGTTTCTTGCAGATATTTCAGACAGAACTGCTACATTTAATTTTTAATTTTACAAGACTTTAAGTTATTTTATCAGATGGGAGCAACTTTAACAGGAAATCCATAAATAAGAGATTTCAAAATTACTACAAATCGATTTTTACTTTTCATTTCCCATCAGTTACAGATTATTAAAGCTACAGTTAGCTCAACAAGTTGGTTTATAACACTGTCTCTGACATACCTTTCAATTTCTACCACTGACTTTTTCTAAAATTAGAATCCAGTGAGAAAAGGTCTGAAAATGTGCTTGATGTCTATATTCAAGTTAAAACACAGAGGTGTGTGTGTGTTGCAACAGGACTGCGACAAAACTGTGTGTTTGTCGGTGATGAACAGCTGATGATAAATAAAGTGTCTGGAATGAAAAGATGCTGCTGTCTTATTTAAACTATTGAGTGTAATGACAAATATTACTGTTTGGTTTGTCTGAAAACAAATGTGTTGTCAGTGAATATTTAATTAACATGTTCAACATCAACGTTTTAAGACACAGAAGAAACATTTTGTAACATTTCCTCATTATGATGATTGACAAACACAACTCTGACGGTGTTTCCTTCAAGATATATTTTCTGTTATAAATTAGTTGTGTGAATGTTCTTGCTGTGGAAGACTGGGTTGATATTTTTTCAATATAAAACCAGTGTTAATGGTCAATGTTCTTGCCTACTTACTTGCTGAAATTAAGGCACTGTTGCGCTTTTATTTTGACATTCCCTGCTGTCTCTCTGGTTTCCTCTCATGAATGATTCAGAGAACAGTTCCTTTACCTGCCTCCCTCTGTTAAGAGTCGCTAAGCAACTGAAATGCTATCCCAGGCCTTGAAAACCACAGAAACAGAGTCCCGATGCCCCCAACATGCACCAACACACACACACACACACACACACACACACACACACACACACACACACACACACACACACACACACACAC
>JAQMCX010000032.1:2237116-2293392 GCA_029814765.1 Acanthurus leucopareius
ACACACACACACACACACACACACACACACACACACACACACACACACACACACACACACACACACACACACATTCATAAACACACACAGCTGAATGTCTGTGATCTGTGTCTCCTCCAGGTCAGTGGACTCACCGGGGGGATTATGTCCAAACCTTCGTCTAACGTTAAGGCCCTTCAGGTAAAACGCTTTCATCTGTATGCAAAGTGACGGTGCAGTGTGACTCCTGCATGAAACTGTATTTTACTGCGTTATTAAAAAAACACAATGTTGAAGTTTAGTGGTTGAACTGTGGGAACAAGAAGACAATAACAACACCCTGAGTTTGATTTCTACCCAGAAAACTATAACAAAGTATTGCAAGACACTAAAGCATCATTATTCCTGCTGAATATAAAGATTTCAGACGACAGGCGTTTCCACATTTAAGTATTTATTGGCAAAGGCAAATACAGAGTTCAGACTGTGCATATACAGTATCAAGGCTTTGTTAGTGCAGAGTCATAGCGAGGAAAAAGATGAGGAGTTGTCTGCATCACCGTGTGTGTGTGTGTGTGTGTGTGTATGAGTGTGTGTGTGTGTTGTAATGGCTTTGTGAGTGCGTGTCAGAGAGGGTTCCCTCCATTGTGCTCATTGTCACATCTAACCATGAGATAGGCGTCTGAACAGAGGAGTTTTAAACACCAGTGCAGCACAAACATTTGGGTTTTTTTTCATTAAGTCTCTGTCTCGAAAATCCACCGTAACTTCAACTCCAATCACGAACAAGAACAGCAGCACTGCTTTACATTATAAAAAAATCAACATTTTCATCAAAAAAATAAATAACTCACTTTAAACTTCCATGTCAACAGGCTGGCTGTTTTATATTTTGTCTTTCTTTTCAAAAGCATCAAATATCTTTGTTAGTTAAATTCTTATTTTCATATAGACCGACACTGTAACTAAAGACGTCCATTGAATCACTACAAAAATGAAAAACTCTTCCTTTTGTTTAAAGTAAAGTTCTCTTCCTTATCATTTTTTTAACTTAGCTGCAAGGTTTTTTTGTTAAGATTTAAGATAGATGTTGTTTAATTGCACACGATACAAAAATTTACATTATTCAATTTACAGTTTCAGTGTTTGCTACTGCCACCACCATGTGCACCATGCAAAACAAAAAAAGTTTGAGTCAGCTTGTTATATTGAAAGAAAGTGACACAATTCTATATAATAATAATAGTTTATAAGGTGAAACAAATGTCAAAAAGTCCGATTCTGCTCTTCAACTCCATTTTGACCGAATGTGTCGCTCAAGATTTCACCCTTATGACACTAACAGGTGCTAGTTCAGGTACTGAGGAGAGACATTTTGAACATTTAAAGGTCATTTAATAGCGAGTTAACCCCAAAACTACACATTTTTCAAAGCAAATTGAAGTGAATGATTCATTTTTCAGAGAAGGTTAGAAAACAGGGGCTGTGTAAAAGCAGGAAAACCATTAAAGAACTGTTGTTTTTACTTTTTAGAACAGCTGAAAGTAATCTAAATGACTTCTGACTTGTGGTTAAAGAACCAAATGTTGCACAAACACCAGCATTGACTCTTAACAAATAGCCTGTGCAGAACAATTTAACTTACTTCATCTCTGGTCACAGAGGCTAATGGCTCCTATAACCCCTTAAATACTTTATAACCAACAACTATAAAATGGAAAACAACCACCAAACAGTATTGAGTTGCTGCTATAACGACTGTTACAGTCTACACATGTACAGCCCCAATAAAGTTAATGATAAAAAGCATTACGTCAGGGCTGAGTGCTCTTACTCTTCCTCTGTTCCCTGCTGGTCTGGAAGTTTTTAGTCTTCCATTCTTACCTTTACATCCCCTTTGTATTCACAAAAGTTATTTTCAGCATGTTTAAACCCAGCCGGTTACACTCTGTTGTACCATTCAGCCTCCTCCTGGATTAATAGCCAATATTATCTCTCTATAGCTCCAAAAAGCAAATTTAAAAGGCTCATTAAACTTCTCCACACAGCTTGTGCAGCACAATTAAAGCTCTGTGTAACTAAATTTGTCCAGTAAAGCCCCCAAAGTCCAATATTTGCTTCTCAGATGCATGTCCTTTCCTAATATTGCTCTGGCTGCATTTGCACCCGAAAGCAGGGAATTAGAATTTAAAAATTAATTTGCAGTCGAAGTAAAAACAATAAAGATGATAAGTAAGTAACTACAGAAACCCTCAGTGCGAATGTGGCTGCAAAACATTTAGAGGTTGTTTGGAGATTTAAAGGGGCACAAATCAAATATACTCTACACAACAGATGTGTTCGAGATGTTCAAATGACAATTTTCTCCTGCAACATCCAATAATTTTCCCTTCATTTCACGCTCTTGCTGGCAGCTGAATTAGTTATCCATCGATAAACGTCAAGTCTGCATATTTTTTTGCCAAACTGCATTATCGCATCTAGTTTCAAGTTCCAATCCTGCGTTTAAACTGCATGTTTTGTTTTGTTTTTTTGTATCTCTGTGTTTACAGTGTGTGTGTAAGGCTCGTCGCTAATGTAGGGGGACTCAGATGGAAGTTTATGAGCTAATTTATTGTGTGTTTCATTTTATTGTAAATTGCGTTTTAGAGAGTTAGAAGATGAGTTCAGCATTTTGGGAAATGCACTTATCCACTTCCATGCCAAGAGTTGAATAAAAAGATCAGCAGCACTCCAGTGTCTGTCTGTTAATTATGCATTGAGCTGCATTCAGGAAAGAATAAACCAAAACATTAACCCCAAGTCAAACAAGTTTGACTTCATCCAATATGTAAAAAAAATTGTGTACTGATCAAACAAACATTGATTAGTGAGATTTAAAGCTGCAGGTTTGCAGGTTGCAAGGCTATTTCCTTCCCCTTGTAATCGTCCTTAATGCTAAGCTAATCTAGCTCTACCTTCACTTGACAGATAGACGTGAGCATTTCAACATGTTGCCTAAGCCTTTGGTTGCACACCCGTTGGAATGTCAGAAGATGATTGCTAACAGCACGCTAAGCATTAACAGTAAACAAACCCAGCCGAAGCAACAATACTGCGATACGAATCTGAGCAAACATGCTGCGAATGAGGCGACTTCTTCCAGAACTCTCAGTCCAGTTTTTAAAAGCTCGATGTTTAGGAAAAATAAAATGAAATCAGCCCCCTCGGTGACGCACACCACACTCCCTCTCTGTACAGCTGTACAATATGAGCATATATACAATACAGTACAAAGCAAAACACATCAAGTTCAAGTGACAGGACATCAGGGCAGGCAGCAGTAGAACATCAAGTTAGCAGGCAGATCTCCGACATCTGTATCTGTGTGTGTGTGTGTGTGTGTGTGTGTGTGTGAATGTGTGTGTAGGTGTGTGTGCATGTGTGTGCATCCAAATTTTCATAAACACACATTGCTCTTTTAGGGATATGATGACAACCAGGAAGTCGTGGTCATAACCAAAACAAAGGGTTTTGAGGAAACAGCCGAAGTGCACACACACACACACTCACACACACACACACCTAGACACACAGAGAGAGAGAGGAGTATTTATTTGTAAAAGGACTGAAAGGATCTCATTGGCTGTTCTTGCTGTCCGTCAGGCTAATTTGAATATCCCGATGGGAGCTCTGCGTCCAGGGGCGGGACATCCTGTCAAGAGGAGAGAAGAGACAGTAGACACAGAAGAGGTGAGACATCGACACACACACACACACACGAGAGAGAGTGAAAGAAATATTTACACCACTTTTTTTTGCTGGTATCAAAATCAATCAAATTCAAAGTAGGACAATATCACTTTATATGAGCAAACAACAGGCAGATTTTCCCATTTTTGAGGTCTTTAACTGTCAGTAAATAAATATATTTATACAGGCAAAGTAAAACCTGGGTGACTCGATAAACACATTTCAAAAGTGCACCGTCATATTCTACTACTTCATTTCCACGACCATCACCACCTTTACTCTTAGAAACTTTGTGTTCCTGAGTGATTCAGTTTGTATTTTTTTTTTCCTCAGGCTCAATCACAAGACCAGCCCAGCGCTGCAGCTCAGACGCCGGAGGAGAAGAAGTTGTTACCGGGTGCGGTGAAACTGCCTGGTCCCGCTGTCAACCTATCAGAGCTGCAGAACGTCAAGAGTGAACTACGATGGGTCACCAAGGATTAACATGTAGGTGATCATATGAACACACCCGAATACACGCAACCTCTGCATGTTGCCCTACAGATTAACCTATTTATGTTTGGGACCTTTTATACCTCAGAGACGTCAAAGTCAAAGAAACTGCTCAAGAGATTAGGAAAAGTCATCAATTTTTTAAATATTTAATGTTTAACATTCAAACACTTAAATATTTAATTTTTAAAAAAAGTCTAAGTAAGTGAAGATCATCTTGGATGGTTTTCAGGGTCCAAATATTATGATGAAAATTAGGGTTCAAATGTAGAAAATTCATCAAAAATAGAAGAAACAAATGAGATTTTTTGCTGTTGTGAAGAATTCTTAAATTTGGAAAAAAAAGGAAATGGAAATTAAAATCTTAACCCTCACAAAAGCAGAACTTACCAAGGATCTGTTGTGTTTTGTTCCAGATCATGAGTGTATCTATTGTGTATCTATTGTGGTCAAAATTCGGTCACACCAAACTTTCCACTGATCTCCACTGATAACGTCTTACTTGGAAATATTTGACACAGCTCTTGTGTCATGCAGACACGGTCAGGCTTGAAGGGTCTAAAGAGGAAAATGCAAATCAAAACCAAACCGCAGTGAAAAAGCACCAAGATGAGTTTACAAATTGAGTCAGTGGTTCTTTGTGAAGCAAAGTTGCAATGCAAATCCAGCCCATGAGAATGTAAACAGTAAATTATAATGAAACTCCACACCCAGAGGAACATATACGGATATGTACCTGTATAAAGCAGCTATTGTATAGTGGTGGCAGAAGTATTCAGATATATTTATAAGTATTTTATTTATCTATTAATTTGAAAATTTCACCTCTAAAATTTCAGGATTTGAAGCTTTTGTGTTTCTCACATGTTACATGATTGTGGTTTGGACTGTTGTTGCAATAAAAACAATCATAGATCATCTTAGGCTTTGGGTAACTAGTACTTTTTTCACTATGTTCTGAAGTTTTACAGAAAAATTGCAATTGTTTAATCAATTACTTGGCTTTACACATTAATAAGAAAGATTTTATGACCTGGAATTTATTGGATGACATGAATAATCTTAAAGCAAGGCCATAAATTATATTCTAAGAGATTATTGTCAGTAAAAAATGATTTTGGGCTGAAAAAAAGTTAAATTGTGTAAGAAAATTGTACACTTATATGGAAAATAGCTAATGCATTTACTCAGCATTGTCTTTTAAATTGCTCTTTGCATGATAATAACGTATATGACATCCTGGTGCAAATTAGTTTGATTCAAAACTCTTGAAAACCCTCAAAAAATATGACATTTCATGGGAGGAAAGTGAAGGCATTTCTGATTAATTTTCTACATGCAAAACTAACAAGACACTAAACTATCAGACAGCAATCCAGTTTCATTATGTCTTAGTCGAAGGGAGATAAATGCCAACATCTTGGACGTTTATCAGTGATGAGACTCCACAGATAAACACTTGCAGTACCCAGAGCTCACCACTAGGGGTCAGTGTGAGTTGTACAGTTTTTGTTTGGGTCAAGCAGCGTGTGTGTTGATGTCTCTGTGTGTGGGCTGGAGAAGTTGAGTCAGGCTCTATATTTATACTTTAGAGAAGTGTGTGTGTTTTAGAAACTGTGTGTGAGCACTGAGGGGCAGTCTGTGCTGTGACTTTCTCAGCGGGACACTGAAACCACAATATCCAAGCACTGTGGCTGTTCTGCCCTGCCCAAACCATGTGGGTGTGCAGTGTAGGAGATTAATGAGAGAGAGAGAAGCAGACGCAGATCAAGTTTTAATCATAAACACGAAGGGAAAATGATAGTACCTGTTATTCTGGGGAGATTCAGATGTTGTAATTACACTTTTAGGGTGGTGACAAAATGACTGAGAAAATTCAGGAGTAGCATAATACATCTGGCTGATTTCTGAGTGTACTTTGATGGACACTTTTTGGCCCAAAATGCTGAGCACAAAGAAAAATAAATAACACTTACAGCTGCAAAAACAAATGTTATTTAAAAGGAAAAACTTAGAAAGCAGGAAAAAAAAGTGTTAAATATTATAAAACCATTTTGCTTTTGCTTCAGTTAGATCACAAATGTTGATGCAGAGCTTTAAAGGGGGTTAAGGTCAGTAATCTGTCTTGAAAATTCAATTTCTTTCACAACAAACTGCGGAAAAAAAATGTTGTATTTGAATTCAGATGCCCTTTATCATAATAAAGGGTCCAAAAGGGTCCAAACCATGAAAATAGACACTGGCCAAAAATACCCAAAGTACACTGTGCAAACAGGGGTGTCCACATACTTTTGGACTAATAATCACCCTTTTTTGGCAATGAAAGAGTAGATTAATTTGTTGTACAGTGACTGCAACAACAGCAAACAGTTGTATAAAATTGAATTTGAGCCAGAAAAACAGATTTTTTGAACCCACTAAACATAGATACAAAGTTAAGCTAATCAGCACAGCTTCTCTCTCAGTCTTTTTGTATTGTTTCACTGTGTAACATCACAGAAACAGCAAAACTGTGTCTCTGTCCACTGATGTTAAACCTGAAGACCTTCACTGCTTCTGAGGAGTGATTTCATGATTAAACTCTCTGAGATGAAAATAAACAAAAAAAAAAAAATGTGTCAGGCGGTGAGGGAGCTCAACATGCAGAGAGATACAGAAATGGAAAAAGGTCATGAGAGATAAGTACAGAGGGAGAGCAGCTGACGGATCAATCAGATCTTATATTTCCTCACAGTGGATACACTCAGAGTGACCCGTCCTCTGCTCGTCGTCCTGCTGTCTCTCACCGGCTCTCAGAGCGCTGATAGCAGAAGGTGAAAAAAAAAGAAAAAAAAAACCTCTCACAGTGTCTTTATCTGTCTTTTTTTATTTTTTTTCTGCAGGATCCCCAGCCAGACTGAGAGGAAGGCAGATAATCTTCACACTCAAAGACTCGCCCACTGCCACTGACAACTAGCAAACAACAATCTAATCACAATATGTTCAGAAACAGTAACAGCTTTCAGTGAAGCCGACGTCCGACCACCGAGAAGCAGGCATCAGCACCCGCTCTTTCAGCCAGAACTCTAATTAAAAATAATAATAATAACAATAATATATCTACATTTGTCTTTCCATGTCAGTTGAGATTGTTCGTCACTAAATCCAAATAAGAATTTGTACTGAAAAGTTTAGTGCTGTTGAGATAAAGTAAATTATTCTGACTCGTTTCTGCTGCAGATAAGACTCCAAGTTTCTCGAACTTTTAAAAATTAGTGAGTTGTATTACAATATAAAAGTGTATTTGCCTGCATATTTTTTGCTTTTCCTTTGTTTGGGGGTATTTTGAAGTCTGACATAACTGGTTTAGAAGGATATTTTTTGACAGATTGACTTAAGATGACCAACTCAAGGACATTTCTTTTCATTGTTGTCAAATCTCCAACTATTCAGCACTGATTTATTCTGGTGCTCTCTATGAAATGATTCATTTCTAAATGTTGTAGCAATAAGCGATGGGTTTTAGTTCAACTGTACTACTTTTTTGGGAGGGGGGTTGAATGTTTTTTTTTGTTGTTTCTTTGTTATGATTCCCAGAAACCAGTTTCTTCTGAAGAATATTGCAATAAATCAAGATGGTTTCAAAAATCACAAAGCACAAATGTTCTTCTTATTACAGGCAAACAGTAGGAATTTATTTTCTATAGTTTGTCTGAATGATTAAAAGAAACCTTCCTAAAATATCTTAGCAACTGTATAATGAATTTCTATTAAATTAATGAGAGAAGTCCAAGATTCCCAAAGGATGAATCTTAAATTTGGTGCCTCCTTGACTTTTATTTTGGCATCACAAGCAGGTCAGAATTTTCATTTATCCAGTGAAATATCTCAACATGGACAGATTGGTTTCAAGGTCATTTACTCTCTAGTGAAACTTTTTTATGCCAGTGGCTCTATGTGGTCAAGATTTTTAGTGTAATTTGTACATAACTTTCATCTATGACCAAATATCTGCAAAACTAAAGACATTCCCATCCTCCACACGCAGAGACAGAGAGACAGAAGAAACAGAAGTACATGCAATCCCATGCTTTTAAAACAGCCAAACACATAATAATGTTGTAATGTTGCCAGCACAGACATTCATGTTACAGATAAAAACTACAGATTTGCACAAAATACTGCAGCTCTTGTGTTTTTGCAGGGTTTAGCTGTGGGTGGTGATAACAGTAACTCATATCTCTCTCGGCAGATAGAATAAAAATAATGTCATATCAAAGTTCTGCTAAGTGACTGGATGTTTCTGAATGTAAGAAGACACCTTAATGATTTATATATATATATTTTAATACAGCCCACTTTCATTTTTAATGAGATTTAAATTCAGCAGCACATATCCTGTCCAGCTGCTCGAGTCCTTTTCACAATGCAACCCAAAACCTCCCATCCTGGCGGCACTGAGCAGTATACTTTATAAACATTAAGCATTGTCACTGTGTGCATGTTAGTTTCTCGAGGAGTCTTGTCTCTTGTCAGATTTTAAAAAAAAAACATATTATCTTGCTGGTGGAGTTGTGACAGCTGTGTCAGCTAACAAAGATACCCAGCATTAAGAGACGGGGTGTGACAGTATATGGACGTGTTTAAAGGGGATTATTTTGTGGTGGAGATGTTCTTTTTTTTTCCTGGGGGATGTCAGGAGATTGACGGTGAACAGAGCGTGACATAGGCTAATGCATGCACTGATTTAAAAAACACTCCATTCAGGCAAAATTAAATAACTTGAAAACTCCGACAAAAAACAAATTAAAACTTTGTGTTTACTACATGGAAAATGCAGCCTGGAGAGTATTTGGAAGGGAGTTTTTACACAACTTTGCATCAGGCAAATATTCTGGGCATCAGGAGTGAAATAAAGCCTTAATATACTTCTATAACGTGTATATTTATTAGGTATTAGTTGGTTGGAGTCATGAGCATCTTTTCTGCATGGAGTCACTCTAATCCTCACCTAAACCTCAACCATCCAATCGTTTCAATAAGGAGTAGATCATATGTACCAACAACCCAGATAACCCCCTACATCTCTCCCCCCATCGCAGCATACATCCATCATCACATCACATGTCCTCTTCAACGCAGACAAACACACACACACACACACACACACAGAGCAGCTGTAGCTAAGTTTAGCCTCCATCAGGTCACGGCGAAATATTCAGCCGCGAGAGAAACACTGCTGGTGTTTTAACAACCATACGGGAGGATCTGACATTGTGTGGGAAAGATTAAAAACACTCTGCAGTTTCAGAGAAAAGGCGTGAGTCTGTTTTTTTCTCTCTCTCTCTCTTTCTCTCTCTCTCTTTGCGAGTAGCCTGTGTGCTGAATTTTGAACTAGTGTAACTCTTCCATAAAACAAACACACCCACACACGCACATAAATACACACTCATCTCTGAGTGCGAGCCAGCATCTACTCAGAGACACTGATCATAACTCACTGCAAAATGTACGTTGCAGAGAATGCTGCAAGAACTTGTAAGTGTGCAATAAAGCGTTGTTGTTTGCATATTTATGTGTGTGTGTGTTTTTGTAAGTGTGTGTGTGTGAGCAGACAAACAGTGGTGCACACTCACACAGTAGCTCAACATTAATCAGACGCCTGTAAACACTTGGAGCCTGACTGAAAACAAATCCTTTCTTTCTTATCTTTCACTCTCTCGCCCTCGTCTTCCCCCTCGATCTCTGCACAAAAATAATAGCATGACATCAATCTGCATGATTTTGAAGCAACAAAGGTCAAATGCCTCCCAAAAGGGCACGGCTGACTTTAATGCTAAAATGATATGTTACTACTTTTGACACTCATGAAATCTTTGACAGCTTGGCTAAACTTCCTCGGGTTTGATATGCACCCCGTGCTGAACCCGCCGTGCTGTGTCTGTGTTACTATTCCTGTCTACAGATAGGTGCCGTGGCAGCCGTGCCCTGGAATCTTGGTCGCAGACTATAGCAGCTGTATTTACCAATGAGTTCATCCACCGGGATAGACACTAAAACCCTGCCAGCCTCCCTCCGTGTGTGTTTGTGTGTGTGCATGTATCCATTCATGTTGTGGAAAGGCAGGAATGGTGTGTATGATGGATGCATGTGTTTGATTAATATTCCCTCACAGATGCAGAGTAAAGGGCAGCAGACGGACATGAAGCCAACGGAGCCGGAAAGCATTACGGAAAGCGACAAAGAGGCTTTGGGATAGAACAAGTTAAAGGGCCAAAAAGGGGGCGGTGCGGCACTCGGGACGACAGGGTTGTGTGTGTGTATGTAAGGGGCAGTTGTTAACCTTTTTATCATCGTGTCACATGCCCACTACTGCAGACAGAGCAGGACAAAAAACACAGATGGAGAGACTTGGACTAAGGATGCACTCTTCTCTTTTTTATTCCACTCATATCCTGCGTCTCGCTTTCGGCAGCTTATTATCCGCTTCTCCTACGACTGTCTGACTCTTGAAAAACACTCTTTTTGACAGCTTGTTGGCTGCATCTTTTTTTTTGACAACCCTCATCACTGCTTTTCCGGCTCTAATGTTTCCTTCCTCTACTTGTTGCCTCACTGCTGCTTTTCCTGTACGAGCTTTTTTCTTCAACTTGCCACTAATCTTTTTGACTCAAAAGCTTTCTTTTTAATTTGCAGTTCTCTCCTCCTGCTTTCCTGCTCTCCTCGCCTCCTGTCCTTTGGATGGATAGCTACTCTCAGCTCTACAGTTCTGCCCAGAGAACCGGACTTCTCTCTGGCTTTCAGCGCCTGCGCTCTCAGAGAAAGATGTGTGATGTTGTCCTGGAAGCCGGTGGCGTATCTTTCCCTTGTCATCGCGCCTTTTTGGCCAGCTCCAGCGAGTATTTTTGGGCTCTGTTTGGAGAGACTACTGCAGAGAGATTAGCAGTCTCAATCAGCCTTCCAGCGCTCACGTCTGAAGGTTTAGATGCCATTCTTGACTTCCTGTACTCTGGCTGGATCAGCATATCGCCACCCACACTTCCTGTTGTCTTGGAAGCAGCCAGGTACCTGCAGGTGGAGCCAGCTGTTGTAATATGTGAGCGCTTTATCACTGATGGTTTAACTGCTAAAAATTGCTGTTGTTATGCTAACCTTGCGGAGCATCACACCCTCTCAGATGCACTTGACGCTGCCAATCAAACTATCGCTATGGAGATGGGGACACTGCTGCAGGAAAGCAGGGATGACCTTCTCGGGTTAAATATCCAATCGCTGATGGCGGTGCTTGATGCCGATGAGATACCTGGTGTCAAGGAGGTGGAGCTCATAAAGCTGGCTCTGGATTGGCTTAATGAGAACGGGCCCCTCCCTTTGCTGAAATCAAATCTTCTGCTGAGTCGCCTGCGCTTTGGATTGGTTGCACCCTCTGACCTCACAAATCTCAGCCACGCCCACAGAGCCATGACCACACCTTTAATCAGAAGCCAGCTGACTCGAGCGTTGGAGTATCACAGGTTGGGACCAGCTCAGCCAATCAGACAGAGCAGACAGTCTACTCTCAGGGCGTCGCCTGATTGTGTGCTGCTTGTGGGTGGAGGATCTCACCCTGATTCGCCAGAGCAGCTGATGATGGCGTTTGATCCTAGAAGCAGGAAGTTTTCATCTCTGAGTACCAGTCTCCCGCTGCGACTGAGAAATCACTGTGTGTGCTCAGTGGGAGGTTTCCTCTTTGTAATCGGAGGAGAAGAAGTTGTAGAAGAAGATAAGGAGGAGAAAAAGTCTGTCACAATCGCCACATCAAACCAGGTTTGGCGCTTTGATCCCCGCTTCTGCAACTGGGAGAAGGAAGAGCCCATGATGGAGAAGCGAGCGCAATTCACCTGCTGCGTGGTGGAAGATGTTATTTATGCCATTGGGGGTCGACACACGAGACCAGGCACCAACACACACACCTCTGTAGCTACAGTTGAGTGTTATGACATGGATACAGGAATGTGGCGGAGAGGAGCAATGATGCCTCGACCACTTCATGGCCACGCCTCTGCTGTGCTAAACAACAGCATCTATGTGTCAGGCGGTTTACCCGGCAACCATGGCAGCACCCATGTCAGTGACCATCCTATTAACCCAGATGACCACAGACAGAGCAGCAGAGAGGTTATATTCTGGGACCTGAAAAGCAGAGTCTGGGAAAAGCGAGCATCCATGTCCATCGCAAGGTTCGGTCACCGTCTCGCAACCGTCAACAGCTACATCTACGCCTTACTGGGGATGTTCGAGCCTTTCTGCGATATTGAACGATACGATCCAGAGTTAGACCACTGGACACGCCTTCGACCGCTTCTCATAGGCTCCTTCAACTATGGGATGGTGACAATGCAATCTGGGAATCTGCTGGTGTTTGGAGGGAGAAGATGGAGCGACGGACAGGAGGTGACAATGAAGAGTGTGTTGGAGTACGATACAAAGAGAGATCGTTGGAAAGAGATCTGTCAACTCCCAAGACTTCTCACTGGGACTGAGTGCACGCTGCTGCCTCTGCCCGGCTAAAGTGCAAATTATGTACGAAAATTTTAACATAAGAGTGAGACAGTTTTACTTAGAGGTGCTTAGAGGTAAATTTTGAGAAGTAAACATGTTCTTGCACATTAAATTTTATATTAGAAGACTGGAACCAAGCTAACGTGTTCGTCAAATATAAGGCTAATAAGCTGCTTTACATACTGAACATGACCTCAAATTTGACTTGTCATTTTTACAAGTTGTTTTTGCCTGTTTTTTGGCAGATATAATTCACAAAAAAAGAAAAATAAAGAAGCAGATATAGTTGTTGGAAGCTGATGACCTCACAGTAGAATAAGCTTAAAACTGAGATCCCCAAAAAATGATGAGCAACAACCATCGACCTTTGAGATAGACGGTGCTTTGTAAATGATCTTCCTGTGACCGAATGTGACAATGTTCTTGGGAGAAAAATAAAACCAGAGCTAAGAAGACAGATAAAGGGGATTTTAAGAACAAGTAGCTTGAGGAAAGGTACAGAGATTTAGTGAGAAGAAAGTAATTCCTGCACAGATTAATTTTGAGGAAGAAGCTCAGCCAGGCTGCGGAGGAGGCTGTCAGGCAGAAAGGAATAGAGAAGAGGTCAAAACAGGAGATAAGGTGATGAAGATGGAGGAGGACTTCCTTGACATAAAAACAACAGGAAAGCTAAGATGAATATTTTATGGAAGTTGTAGCAGAAGTTGCATGCATGTGACATTCCTAGTTATTGACTGGTGATAAATAATTTAGGTTTTCTATACGATAGATATAGAAATAGAAACGAACCAAGAATATCGAGTGACCCTTTTTTTGGGTCTTGTTTTTTTTTTTTTTGTTTTGCCCATTTCCATTTGCACTGATAACCAAATGGACAAAGTAGATTAAAGCTGCAGAGTAGAAAACACATCAGCAGGAAATCATATGCATGCTTTGTGGGTAATAGCGATGTAACCTGCTGGAGTTCGTCATTCATAGACCTTTGTGCTCGTATCTACTTCCATTTAACTCTAACTGCAGGACTTGTGCTGTCTACATAATCGTTATTTATTTAGTTCATTTTATTATGTGTGAAGCTAAAGTTGGATTCAAAAATTGATTGGCTGTCTCATTGTATCAGGGGTGATTTCCGTCAGAGAAAAAATTATGTAACTTTGGCACATTTGAACAACAAGTTATGCACACAGGCAAACTACCAGAACTAAAACATTTCACATTCAAATCAGGATGTGTTGACTTGGGACTTTATTTTTGTTCATGTTTTTTGCAGCATTTTACATCTAAACATTCCAATTGGTAATTATCATTAAATAATTCTGATAGATCATGAATGAATGCAAATTAAAAACTGAAAACAATCACGAATTTCATTCAAATCCAATTAAAAACCAATAAAATTGAACTGAAAAAGTGATTAGCTCTGATGTGTCTTTTCACTTTATCTCCATTTGAATACGTCATAATAACATTTTATTATAATGTTTAGCTTAAATTTTCTCTGTTATTCTACAACAACAGGACAATACTGTTTGCTTTCAATCTTAAATTGAAAGATATTGAGATAAAGTTAAGATGTATATTTTACTGAATCTCTTTTTGTTTAAATTCAGTAAATACTTTCTGGGTCTATCCAAATGTAAATCTTAACCATATTTCTCCTCAAAATTGACCAAAATATTGCAGATGAATGTGCAGTTCTGTCTACTGCCATTATTCATGAATAAAAGGAGTTGGTTCATGGAGAAAGGCAGCTTGTGATGTCTTATCGAGGCTCCACACAGATCAGATTTTTTCAGTTATCAACACTTAAATCTCCTTAGTGAAACTTTTGCTTTAATATTTTTTGTGCATTTCCAGTGCTGCCATTCACACTTCTACAAAGTGTGAATTAAAAAATATGAATTAAAGACTCTTCCTGCAGGGAGTTGTTTGAGTTTTGGCTCAGCTTTAATTGAAGTTCTGAGAGGAAGGGGCAGGGAGTAAGACAGGTCACTTGGGAAGAGGAGCAGGGTTGAGTGTCTGAACCAGACGATCTCTGCTGGTTTGTCATCACCTCTCAGAGCTGGCTCAGCAGCTGTTAGCGGCGCTCTTCATCCCTCCCCACATCCCTCTATGCCTAATCTCCCTCCTCTACATCCACAGATATAAACAAACACACAAACACACCGTCATCCAAATGACCACACTTTATTGATCCACCCTCTTCTTCCAAAAGAAACAGGCAGAATGATCACGTAAAATAAATAATGTTATTTTACCATAATTTATAGATCGAACATTAAACAATCTTTATTTAACTGACCCCAAAAAACTGGTAGAATTAAAGTACATAATTCAAGACACTTAATTTGCACTCTGTAAAGAGAGATCTACTCTACCTAGAGATTTCAAACACAAAAGCAGAAAAAAAAGAAATACTGTGTTTATCTTCAACAAAGACATGCTACTACAACCAACCACGGGCAGCAGCATAGAAAGAGCATTCAAACCGTGTTTACTGTGTGTCGTTAATGAGTGTGTGTGCATGTCATTGTGTGTGTTTATTTGCGTGTACGATTGCTTTCATAGTTTTGTGTGTCTCTGAGTATTAAGTCATTTGCCAGCAACGCACAAATAACAAACTAATATATTTTTATTAGATCCATATTTCAGTTCTTATGCAAATGTGTTCTCATATTCTTGTTATGGCATGCATGATACTGAATGCCTCAGAGGAAGAATCCACCCTTTGGAACTTTTACAGGTTTTATTAAAGAAAGTCAATCATCGATGTCTTAGAAGTTATTTTGTGATTTTTCCTTCTGACTACTTTGAGAAAAGAAAAGAAAAGAGGTCCAGATTTGGAAAAAAAAGAATATAAGCTCGCCCTTTTCAAAGGCTTGTGTGTATAATTTCTTGTCCATGTTGTAAATAAACTACCTTCAAAATGAAAATTATTTGATCGAAACTGCATGCTAGGTTAACGCAGTTTAAAATTCTACAAAAAAAAGGACTTAGCTTCTCAAAATAACCACTGAGGGATTAACTATTTGTGACTCTGGGTTTTAGCGCTGCTAGTGGCCATTGAGTGAATGGCAGTCAGCATCCTGTTGCATGCAAACTGCAAGCAAACAGCCCGGATTAGGTCAGAACAGTGACATGACACAGACAAGAACATAAAGTGATGTAAAAAGTGCTGTAAAGTTAATAACCATCCTGTTCAAAGTTGCGCTACTCTCTCTAACGGCCCTTTTTTGCATTTGGACCATTGACCAAGCCATTCACGCCACAGCTGTCCTGCTAGCGGGAGCTTAGCGGAGGTTACAGTAAGCTAGCTGGCTTTGGGTCGTGGAAAGCTATCCTAATCAGTTTGTTTTGCACCATCATCATACTTCCATCATTTATTTTTGGCTAAAATCAACACTGTTTGTCATAATATAAGGCTGGTGAAGTGCTAGCTAACTAGCCAAAAACTCTGATCGTACTAATCAAGTCATAAGATTAAAATATTTACTTCATGCGATGTTACAAGATTTAAGAGCGTTATCAAAAAAGTTACACTCACCATTTTTTATGCATATATTAGAGGGCTAGAGGAAACCTTCTCTGAAAACGCACTTTTTTCGGGACACGAATGATAACGATGATAAAAAAAAAAGAACTGCATGCGCTATAATGTATAGCTGAAGATGTTTCATTTTTCTGTCCAAATGAATTAAGAATAGACATTAAGGTTTAGAAATGAAATAATGTGCTCTCATTAAGGCAGCTGATATCAATGTAAATATTAAAAGAATGATCAAAATTTTTTATGGTTCTTGATTATCAATGACAAATTTGGATGTAAAGTGACACTAACAGCAAAAATTAAGTAACAACATGACAGAGAGTAGACAAGGAAACTGGCATCATTCAGTTTTAACGCACCAACAATAATTACCACAATGTGGGTTTACTAGCTGATAAAAACAGTGTAAAAGTGTTTTAGGGTGGACTCTTCCTTTAAATTGCTGCTATTCCAGGAATGTGCATGCTCCAGGTCCAGCCCAGCTTTGTATGTATGTATTTCTATCAAACCAGCACAAACAAAAGTCTCTAAAACTAGATAGAAACTAAGACTAGTAAATTTAAAAAAGACCTGTGCTAATTGTTGCCTGCTATAACACTCACTGTACAGAAAATATCATCATAGACATCAAGTATAAGGCCTGATAGAATACAATGTATGTCACTCTGTGGCTGTTAGCTGTCTATGAGATGCTGTGCAACCAGTATAAACATGGCACAACAAGCAGGATGAAGTGCTTTGATGGCGGCTCATGAAGGAACTATTTTAAGATCTGTGTCCATGTCAGGAGGAACAAACTGATGTCCAAGGTTAAGTTTTGCGGCTTCTTTATATGGCGTTTTCCACGGAGAGTATAGCACAAAAAAAAACTAACATGTAATAATTAAGAGTCAGTTTATCGTCCGCCTCTGGAGCCAGCTGGAGTGGCGTGTGACCAATCAGCTCGTGGACTGATGTGACATGAGGGCCACGCAGGCGTCTCCTCGGAAAGCTGTCATGTTGCACTTGTACACTGCGGCTGCTGAAAGCGTATCGAGATGTGCAGTCGAGTTAACCCTGTCCTACCCTCTTTAACCATGTTCATCACTGATCGCGACCCTTATGCATCGAAACATCCGCTGCAGTTTGTTCGGCTCTTCTCAGAATCAGGAGGTGAGACCAACTGAAGCATGCGTGTGTGAGTGTGTGTGTGTGTTTGTGAGTGTGTTATACTCGTCAGACATGTGTCTCGATGTAGGAGTGTGTGTGAGAGAGTGAGGGGGTGAGGGGCGGGCCGGGGTCTGATTCAGCGGTCGAGTCTGGCTCCTGAGAGAACAGCTCCTGATAGGCTCTTTTCCACTCCTGGAACTCTGCCGACGACAGCTGGGGATTGGCCAACAGCCTGTCAATCAGCGCTAGCTCCCCCTCCCTGTCCTATGGGGGGGATGCAGAAAAACAGGAGGGGCTTCCGTCACTTTTTAAGTTTTAAGAATTTTAACCCACTAAACTTAGAAACGCAGACACACGTGAAGCAAGACACACACTTAAGGGGAAACACTGAGTTCTGGGGAGATCTCACACATCTTACTGACACTAAGAACATCCATTTGTCCAATTTGACCACTTAGAAAACCCTGTAAATTTTGAAAAAATTAGGAATAAGCAATTATATAGATTAAATTAAGTGTTATTTTATGGATTAAGCAAAATTTTCCTACTTCTGGTTTTACTAATATATTTAAAATTTCCAAAATGATCTGCAAATGCATCAAAAAGCTGAAAATATGGCTCTTTTCTTACCACATATAAAGTTAATATTTAGGAGATACATGTTTTTTTTCAGGACAGCAACTTAACTGTAGGCTACATGGTTCATAAGAAAGTAAGAAACACCTAACTGATAGTAATAACTTACTATAGCTGCAGACTTGGTGGCTTTAATTGTTCTTAATAGCTTATAACTGATACACAAACCATTAGTAGGTCATTGATAATTAATTACGCCATTTTTACAGTTTCTCAATGTGTGAGATTTGCGTCTAGATGAAAAGAATTCATTATTGACATGAGAACTTGAAATCATTGTTTGGTGGATTAATATCTGGGAGAGTAAGACATGCACCTGTTTGTATTAACAGTGAGTTTGTCATTTCAATGTGACATTTTAATAAAAAAGTTGATTTTAATTAGTAAAATTAAGTCCTCACTTCAATTGCTCACATTAAATAAATGATTTAATCATCACAAATTTACCTGCATCACTGTAGCTACAATCATGTAAACTTTAGATTGATGTTTGGGTTCATTTCTGATGCATAAAGATACGGACAAAACATGAATGTCTTTGTTGTTTCCACAGCAACCACTGCAGATAATATGATGCTGCCTGAACACACGAATACCTGAAACCTGATCTAGGATCAGATCCACCAGGGTGACATGGATGACTTTCGTGTCTACTTTTCACTCTCCTCATTCGTTTAAAGGTACATTTCACCCAAACTCCCCGACTGAACAAAGTGCATTCCCTTAAGAGACGTCAGACAGAGAACAAACATGTAAGCTCCTCCACTCCACCTGTACTCCACCTGCAGACACCAGCAGCCAAAGCAACGGACCCTCGCCAAAAGCTACGCCAGCTCAACGCACAAACAACAAAAGCCCCCAAACGCCCTCGCCAGCCACCCCCTCCCACACACACCGGGGAAGCAACAAAGATACAAAGTTTAGAGACAAAAAAAATAACGAAAAAACAGCCAGAACGAAAAAAGCCATTCACAGGCAACCAGGCCGTAAACACAACCACTGCTCACAAAGCGTGAAGCCTGACAGAGCTCTGCAGAAAGACTCAAACCAAACCGAAAGGACAGACTGGGACAGATGACCTCAACGAAACCAACAAGACAGAGACATTTTCCAGCATGTGTGTGTTTATGTGTCTTTGTGCACATAAAGGTCAGTTAGAATGAAAATGAAGCTTTTTTAAGTATCCAACTACAAAATAATCAGGAGTACCATTTTATCAAATATGAGATGCGATCAGGTGGGCTTATGTGACCCAGAGGGCCGAGAAACACTAACCGGTCAACAGTGGGAAAGAAAAACTGCTGCTTTTTATCAAAAAAATGCAAATGTTATTAACACAAAGTGAACTATACTAAAAAAGGCCAACCTAATAAAAATCAAAGCATTCATAACTCTATTTTATGACAGATCGGCTTGTGAGGAAAAAATGAGAAAAGCTGCGGCACCTTTCTCTGGAATAATTGTAAAAAAAAAAAGCAGTGGGATCAGATGTGGCTGAGATTTTTCCATTTCAAGTTACAATCCTTCTGATTTTCATGAAACCAGAACCTGTTTATTGCTGTTTTTTGGTGTGATTTTTTTCTGCAGTTGTCCTAAAAATGCATTTTCTTCATGATTTTAGCTTTCTCTGTCTTATTTTTGTTCTTTGTTATTTTTTTGTCTTTGGTGGGGGAGTCCATTGTATCCTGTTCTGAATTGATCCTGCCTTCAAACGCAAAAACAATGTACAGGAAACAATGCAAAAATATAATCCAGAGTTTATATTTGCCATTTTATCTTTCTCTTAACAGCTTGCCTGCTTTGTAGTTATATTAAGTCACTGCTAATGCAAACCAAATATTTCCTACTGCTGCTAGTTCACATAAAAAAGTACAAAACACAACCTGCTTTCTTTTGTGAAGCACTCACACACAATGTATGTGTCACTGAGACTGGTGCCAGCAACAATCAAACAATGTGTCTGCAAAACAAACAGCAGTGATTTTCAGCTTTTTTTTTGACAACACATCAGCGTTGGATGTAGCATGAGCTACTGGAACAAAAAGGAGCCGCTACAATCCAACTCCCCCCCCTCCACACACGTTATTGTGCTCTAACTACTTGTGGCAGCATGAAATCAGATCATGGTTGAATTATTATTGCAACGTGAGTTTTGCTGCGCTGTAAACATTTTTTTCACCAGCTGCTCTCATGTTCTCAGTTTGTGACAGAAAAGCTGCTCTGCAAGTGTTTGCTGGAGTTTTTAAACTCACACGGTGGCTGAGTCATCAGAGATGGAAATCTTTAGGATTAAAGTTTCAATATAAAACAAAACTTTTAAGAAAAAAACTTTATTATTTAATAAATTTAGTCAAAAAATGACTGGAAATGTATTGATTTTTATTGTAAGCCTTACCAACTTTGGATGTGTGCATGACATCCTTGTGTTTATGCTTAGGTGTGTTTTTGAGTGCACATTTAAGCTTTCATATCTTCTGCACGTGTGTGTGTGTTTATGCGTTCACCAACCTTCAGCGTGGACGTCAGTATGCGGAGGCGGTGCAGGCGCTCGTTAAGCTGAGGGTCGGCCGCCCGTCGGAGGAAAGACTGCTTGAACTCTGATTGACCTTTGCCCTCTGACCCTCGGCCTAGAGGACACACCCCGCCCTGCTCACAGGCACGAAACAGGTCGCCCAGGGATGCACCCTCACTGCCACCTGCACACAGAGACAAAGACAGAGTCGCACCCTTTAATGGTGATGTTAACCCCCCCCTCACTCTCTCACTCTCAGTGTTTGAAGCTAAAGGCTAAAAGAGCCGTCAGAGACCTGATGAGGCTGAGTCATGTCTCAAAGCAACCACTGGAGGACAGCAGCACACACCTCAATGCTGTTCAAACTCAATAAACAGGTAGACAGTAACTGTGCAAAGAAAAAATGTGCAGAAAAGTGCAAGATGCAAAGATTGTGGTGCAAAAACCACAAAGATGATGTAACTGACAACCAAACATCAGTGCAAAAGGACAGTAACTGTAATATTGTGCAATGACAGTATATCAGCTAGATCTCTTTTTCTATACTTCTACTGTTTTACTTTTACTCTTTAATATAATGAATTATTTAAATCACTGAAAGAATTTAATATGATAAATCCTTGTTTCTCTCAGCCGCTGGGATTTTCTTTCCACTTTGTTACTTAATTGTAACATTTCATTGTTCATGTCTTTGCTTCTCTCTTTTATTCTGCCATTTTTCTCTCTGAACATCACTTTGGCTCACCCTGGCAACCAGCGCACCATTATATCATTAGCCTCATTAGTTCAGCGTATGACTGGAGTGTGTGTGCTGCCCTGCTAAATTTAAATGGAGATTTAAATGGAAACGTGTGTGTCTGTGGTGTTTTTTATTTGTGGCACATGCGCTGACGTCAACGTCTTCATTTTAAAAATATCTTTCTTTCGGTCTCTGATGGCTGTCACTCCATGTGAGACACATGTTTCCTTCTCGCTCTCACCTACAGTCCACCCGCCCACAAATCACAATGCTGCATGTTTTTCACTTTGTGCCGATTTTCCTCTCACATGTGTCCACGTGTTTCACTGTATGTTCCTGATTGAACTCACCGTTGCGTGTTTGCTGTTCTTCTTTCGCAGGGGGCGTGAGGAGTGTGTGTAGGTTGCTGTCTCGTGGCAGTGTGAAGCTGCGGGGTTTCCCTCCCTGGGTTGCCATAGGAATCAGCCTCTGCATCGCCATGGGCAACGGGATGTTCCTCTGCGCAGGAAGAGTGTAAACGGCTCCGGCCATCATAGTGCCACCACCCGAACCGGGCTCAGCAAAGACTGCGTCCTCTGTAGGGTTAAAAATCAAATATGACAAGTGATAAAAAATGATATTTTCTGTTTACTACTGACTGTAAAAAAAAATAAATTAACATCACTAATTTTAAACAGTAAATTAAAAATTTGTATACATGTTTCATATATGAGTAACATCAATTTTTGGTGGAAATTTGGATTGTATATGAAGCTAGCTGTACCCTTGGCAATGTGGGAACATGATCTATTTAAAAAAAATTATAAAAATATTAAACAGTGGAGAAAATATGTTTTTATCAAGAGGGTTCAGAAAGCTTTTAAGATAGTGGAGACACCTTCAGAACAGCAAGATTTAAAGTATTTCTTTTAAAGATGCTGACCTCTGCAACCAGAAAGTAATAGAGTAGCATAAACTATCCCTCTAATTGCATAAATGTAGGTGTTTAATATGAAAATAAAATACTAATCAGCTGGTTTAACCGCTGAAACATCTGGTTTATTGTGGTGTTACCGAGTGGTCCGGTCTGTAGGTAGTGCAGTCCAGCCTCAGTCAGTGGTGTCTCAATCAAGTCCTGCCAGGAACGTCTCTGAGATGAAGACGAGCGGCCTGGAGACCCAGTTTCACTGCTGCCCCCTGCAGGACTTGAGCGGTACTGCAGAAAACAGTAACGGACAAACACAGTATTGAGCGTTTTTTCAGCGACGTTAATTATCCATTCATTTATGTCTTCGGGAGGGTCTCCTTCTTGACTTGAGGTCTGCAAAAACTTTTGACACATCATCGTAACTCTTCATGTGATCGATGCTAGCTTTCACACAGCTTCTTGGTGGTAAAATGTTTTTTACATAACATGATTTTCTGATGTAGCAAGGTTCATTTGTTGCACTGCTTTTAGACAGAGGAGGGCTAACTCATGTTTCTAGTCTTTTTCTGGCCTTACAAGTATGAGTTATGTGAATTTTCTCAGCAAACTCTCAGCGAGAAATCAAACGCACTTTCAAAAATACATTTTCTATGGATAATGCGTGTAGCAATACGCTAGCTACATTTTGACAGCTGAGATAACTTTACCTCTACAGGATCACATCTGTACTGCACGTCGCTGCTGCTGCTTCCCCCTGGCTGTCTCCCACTGTGTGTGGTGCCTCCTCCTAGTGGGCCGGGATGGTACTGCGGCTCTGCTGCAACCATGGGGTTGTCACCACAGAGGAAATCCTCCTGGGAGGAGCGAGAACGAGAGGTCTCCGTGGAAGACAGTCGAGTGGTCCGGCCTTCCAAGTAGGCACTCATCTGATGGAAGGACGGAAGATTTAAAACCCAGCAAACTTAAACTGATCGTCTCGTCTTATTCAGTTGTAATGAGGGCAGCAGCAAAGCAGCCTGATGATTAAATTAGCATGTGTGAGAGAATTTAAGAGGCAGAAAGACAGAGAAGAAGATGGGCACTTGGAAATGAGTGGAAAAGAGTGCGTTCAAGTTAGCAGCCTCAAAAGGAGTTTTATGTTTTTGTTTAACCTTTCCATTCCATCCCAGGCTAAAAAAAAATACAACCCAGAGATTAAGGCATTTAATGTGGAACAAAGCAGCATGAGAGCCAATTATAGCATCAATTATACCAATTTTAGGGCTCCCGCTGCCTGGAAGGCAAAATTGGCATAACTTTATCTATTAAAGTGGATTGTGGAGGAGCTCTGAGAATTATTTTTATCTTCAAGTACAATGTGTACTTTATATGAGTGAGTATTACAGTCATGTTTGTGACTCACTGATGGAGGCCGTGGGTAGGTATCGTACGGAGGTGGGGGACTGTCCTGTTTAGGGCTGGAGGTGGTGTCGTCCTCATGTTCACTCTCACTCCAGTAATCTGCAGGAAACCCACACACACACAGTTAAAAACACCATCCACCCATCTGTCTATCAATCCATCTATCAATCAGTCAAAGTCCAACTGGAAATGGAGTATTATTATGAAAATATTATCTTTCAGCAGCCATCAGCGAAAGTGCCAATCAGCAAGTCGATGAGGGAACACTCACCTTGTTCCTGGCGTATCCTCTCGCGTTCGGCGTATCCAACAGCCGCCATGTTGAGACGACTCAGCCATCTAACAGAGGAAAGGAACGACAAGAATCAGGTTCGGGTTCACATCAATGGATTTATGACAAAATAACAAAGAATAAAAGGAGGAATAATACACATAAAGAGACAAATACCCAGAAATACCCTCTAGATATCCAAACTAAACCAAAGTAAACGCAAAATGAAACTAAACCACGTTAAAACCGAACATAAACAATTAAATATTAAGAGAAAAGTATCCAAAATACAACGAGTGCCTCTCAGATTTATCACTGCACTCCTTTCACATGTGAAGTGGGATTAAAACAATTATGGGAATTTTGTGAAAGCTCTTGTTATATTTGTTTTGAAACTCTAGAAACAAGTAAAACTATTACAAAATGCCTGCTGTAGTCACAGGATAATTATGTAAATTGCACAATTTGGAGAGCCTCTTTTAAACTGACACCTCTGCGTAGCATGCAAATCGTGTTTAATACAACCCCATACAAAAAAATTAGATATAAAAAACATGTTTGTTTCGTTCTTTTGGGACAGTGAACAGGAAGCTGCACTCTTGCAACCCGACACGGAGTTTGCCCTTTTGCATAACCTTCATCAGTGTTCAGCACATGCTGCTTTACCTGTTCATGTCGTCCACTCCATCTGCTGCAAAGTAGAAACTCTTGACCTTGGGGTGACATGCTTTGAAAGCACTAGAGAACCACGAGGGGAACAGAGGGTTATTTTTTGCAGGAATGCATTTACTCATAGGAGAATGTAAACTGCACATGCACAAGTAGGTGCACATAAATATGCAACAGACTGTCATGCACTTACTACTTCTTGCGACATTCGCTGGCCCGGTCGATCTTAAACTCTGGAAGACTGACAAAACCCTCCGCCTTCTCATCCTGAACGCAAAGAGTAATGAGACACACCAAAAGAAAGATGAATAATTAGCAAATACTAAATGGGAAAGGCCAAAGGAAAATGTTAAAGTGAAAATCTGGTTTATTTCAGTCTGGTTTATTTCCCATAAATATGACTATTTTTAATTTGCCGAGCCTCCTGTCATTTACTGGACCGAAGTGATTGAGTCACCAACAAACCCACATCCCTAAAGCCACAGAGCTTAGAAAAAAACATGAAGTTCTTCCAGGACTTTGAAACATTTTAAAGATTTCATGGGTTTAAAACTTTGCGAAAATTTAAGGAAAAATCAGATGGAAATCTTAGACTCTGCTGCTGCAAGGCAAAGTCTTCCTGACTCATGGTGCACATTTGATACGGCAGCATAAAGCTCGACTTCAGGGTGACTTTTACTCAGTGTTCTCTTCTTTAGTCTTTGTCACAAAGAAGCATAAAGTAGCTATATTAAAAAATGTGTATAGTTCCTGTTAAGTTACAATAAGAACAAACTGTGTCAGAAACATCATTTGTTTCGGACTCCAACTTTCTTAAACTCGATGAAATGTGTTACAAGATTTGGGTGACTGCCACTTAGAGTACTTAATATAAAATTCAGATTTTGATATGATGAAAAGAAACTTGCCTCCTCATTGATGTACCAGTACAAGCAGTTGTCCTTCAGAACAAACCAGTACTTCTTCCATTTTTGAGAGAAGTAACCCTTTGCATCTCTCTTTCTCCACAGCCAGCCCTCGCAGTCTCCTCTGCCCAGCGCCTTGCAGGAAACACGCCTCCGACTCAGGGAGGCCAAACTGCGTCCTGGAACATCACGGAGGAAACGTGAAGGCGGCATTAACAAAACAGAGAGAACAGAATTCGGTAAACTGTTGCTTATATGTGCTCACTTTTTCACAGTGGTGCTGATTGAGTATTCACCAAATGCCACTTCCTAATGTGGCAACTAGTCTTGGCCAGACTTCAGCCACTGGATCTGACAGAACTTTGCTGCACTGCAGTATGGCAAGAGGTGGATAATAAAAACTGCCTTTTTTTTCCTCTGGCATAAAAGCCCTGTAACATTTTTTTTTTTTTTGCTTTGCAGGCTCCTCATTAGAGATTAGCAGGGAAACTTGGCACCGAGTTGAGGGCCGCCGAGAAACTTTTATTGTGCTGTATCAAAAGTCTTACAACTTAAAAGAGGAACATAATTCAATATTCCTTTTATTTCTGCAGCGACGTAAAGTTCAGTGTTCAATATATCTCTAAACGAAACAGCTCTCTTCCACAATGCGAGACACAAAAACACTACAGTTCAAACATGCAGCGTGAAAAGGTTTTGAGCCCAGAGGGAATTTGCAGATAATTAACAGGTTATACACTCTGATGTAGAGGAAACTGGTTTTACTTTCAACTTATTTTCTGTGCAGCAGCTCCAAACTAAAGGTCTGATATCATCACCAATTTGAGTTTTGGCTTTAGGACAAACTTACTTATTTAAGAAACTGAAGATCGATCTCAACCTTGACTGAACAGAGCAGCTAATATTTTATTTACGTTTTCGATAAGGGTGCAGGGCATTTAGAATATCATTAAATCATTATTAATAGGCTTAATTTTCAAACTTTTTTGCTGTAAACAAGCAAAGCCGTCGCCTGAGAAATGTGCAGATGGAGCTAAAGCTTTTCAGAGCTTCTCACGATGGCAGATGGTGAAACGAGTCAAAGAATCACTTCCAACATGTTGATCCTTGTTAGTGTGGCGAGAGCAGAGAGAAAGCTCTGGTCAAAGAGGCAAAGAAACTGATACCAGGGAGTTGGAGAGGAGAAGCAGGAGGATTTATAGGATAAAGTATGTTGCCTCATACCATGTCTGAAGAAATATTACAAAGTTTCTTCATAAAAGGGATGAAAGAATTGCAAAAAACCACCACATATTAGACCTTCAAAGCGCTAGAACGTGATCGAAACATTAATAGATTTCATCTCATGATGATGCCCTGTGAGAAAATGCTGAAACAAAAGGTTTTTCAAATGGAAATGTTCTTGTGGACTAAGTGCAAATAGATTGAAAAAATGCCTCGCCTGCAGTCCAGTCTGGACTCAAGAAAATCTGCAAAGTCATCAAGATGTGTTAAAATGCAAATACAGTGGTCTCTGCACAAAAAAAATGAGGGAAATGTTTTCTCCAACTCTGAAATTGATCTTGTGGTGCAGACTCAAGTTGAAGCAACTCCAGTCAGATTAAATCCAATTCTAAGATATGGATTCTTACTGTCAGTGATCTTTTTCTTTTTTCTTTTTAATTTAAAATCTTACCCGACTAAATAAACGAAAGCTGTGATTGATCAGGTTACCAACCAGAGTCTTTTCACTGGCACAAACTTTAATAAATGACCAAACAAGCACTGATATGACTCTAATACTGGTTTGTGCTGCAACTATTTGTCAACTGGACAGAAAATTATTAAAGAACGGTTTTCATAAATAATTAAACATAAACAAGCTTCATCAAGCAACCTTGTAAGCTTGTTTCAGCTTCTGAAATTTGAGGATTCACTCCTTTTTTTCATCTTAAATCAATGTAAACACATTTTTGAACATTAGTTTGGTTGTTTTGAGCCACAGGAAACTGTCATAGACATTTGTAGCTTTTGATAGATTATAACTTCTAACTCATTAATTAAAACTCAGTACAAATGATGGACACTACATGTTAGTCACAGGCCAAATCCTTGGAATAAGTCTAATAAATGTGAATGCACACATAAATTTTACATAAATATTCACTCTATTTGCAGCTTTCTGTCCTGTATAGATGAAAACTCTAAGTAAAGGTCAGTTTATAATGAAAAAAACCATAATAACCAACCCACATAGAAATATTAGCAAAAAACCTGCAATGGCAGAGAAAACCTCTGTGCAGAAGAACAGAAATATAATTCAATAAACACTTTTGTTTTACTGGTTCAATGGTTTTCTATAGTTTCCTAGAAAAGCAGTGTTGTTGCTTTAAATTCACAAGAATGGTCCTGGAAATTAAAATGTAAACACTGTGTTCAACTGTGCATTTCTGAATAGATAATTATTCCAGCTAATTGGTGTGAATGCTGAGTCATTTCGATTTCGTCTCCGCTATAAGAGAAACTTCTAGAAAGAACAAAGCGGGTGAGCTGCTCATGCAAAAAAACACCAAAATGTTTCCTCTCTCAAAATGTGATTTTCTTGGTGTTACATCACCTGGATGTTTGAGCCTCACTGTGCAGAATGATGTCTGTGCTGATTGTCTCTAACATCACAAATAGTTTGCAAGGCAATCATGCCACTGCAATTTGGAAACTTTCAAACCTCCACAGCACATACACTGAAAATTGACTCCTCATTAAAGGAGGAGAAGTCAACTGAGCAGAGAGGAAATGAGCAATATTTGCATATTTTTGGATGCAGACTCGAAATTATGATGTAAAGCTGAAGGTTTTTATGTTTGCATATGAAATATATCCTCTAGCAACTATTTATACAAGGAATAAATCTTCTAATGATATAATAATGAATGGATTTTTGCTTAGGTTAAACAAAAGTCTATGTTATTTAATTAAGATTCTTTAAATTAACAACTCTTTAAACACAAACAACCAATTAAAATCTGTTTTACTCACTAAGTTTTTCCATTTAATAAATACCCAAATATACATTAAATTAAGTTTAATTTAATTTAATTAAAGTCTTACTACCAAAATTTATTGACTGAAGCAACAACTGCTGTCTTATTGCTTCAGTGTCTGTTGTCTCACTGTTCCTGAGAAGGTGAACGAGTGAATGAGCAACTGGCAAGTGTTGGACTGAGTTTGACTGTTCCTGCCCAAAACCGAACAGGTGGCGTCTCTGCTTACCTTTATTCTTCTTCCTGGTCTTTGACTGCAGGGAGGAGGACTGTTGGTATGTCTGAGAGGGTGTTGGAAAAGAAGAAGAGAAGAAGAGGGAGGGTGAGCAGGCTGTCAGGATGAATCAGTGGCCTTTGTTTGCTGCAAAGAATCCTGGGATATAAAAGATGACAGATCTTAAGGAGCGGAGGAGAAGAGGAGAGGAGGCAGAAGGCTCGTAGATAGGAAAGGAAAAACTCTCCCTTTCTCATTATCTCTTTTTCACACAGACACGCACACATGTGAGGGTGGAAAAGTCAACCTCATGGAGGACGTCCGCGGCACTCACACCTCTAAACATAGAACAGAGGGACAGGAAGGAAGGGGAGCGAAGGGAGGGAGGGGGGGCACGATAGGACGTCCAGATGACGGAGGCAAATGAGGGGAAAAAGAGCTCATGGTCCTCTGGGGTTAAAATGAAATTTCAGCAAGAAAAAAACATGAAGGACAAACATGTGGAAGTTGGGTTTTCAAGGTCTGAAAGGTCTGAGTTCGAGTTAGACGTGACCTGCAACTTAAGCTCTGTTTTATTAAGGTGGTTTAAAATGTTAACATTGTTCTGAATTTTACCGCTAATATCAGTGCCGAATTAGCCCTTAGGAGTTCCAGTTTGCAGTGTATTTGTGAATATACAGACAATTCTTATTGATTACTGAGATACTGAATAGTTTCTTAAAAATTTGATAATTTTTAAAGCAAGTTCTGCAGTTTATTTTTCTTTGATTTCCAGCAGTGGAATGTGTTGCTTAATGCAATCTGAGGCAGAGATGTTGATGATCAGCCAACTATGTCGAGACCAGTGCATCGAACGAACATGAAGGTGGGCTTTTAACAATATTTTCTGTCATTTTTAAAAAAAAAAATGGCACTAACATGACTATGGAGGGTCAAGTTTGCATGTTTACTAAATGTTCACTGTCAGATGTGATGAAACAGCTACAGAAGTTAATGTAACTGCAGTCAGTTGCATAAAATATAGTCTCAAAATCCAGTTTACACACTTGACTAGAAACTAATAAAGAAGTCATAAATTTTTATAAGTTTCATTTCAAACATTAATTGAATTATTTACATCACTTATTATATTTTAACAGGGTAGTAATTTCAAAAGCAAACCTTTCAAGACTGTAAACCACTGTTTCCTTGTTTCTGAACACTTTATGTAATGACATCAGAGATCGTCACATCTTTGCCTCAGACTTTTCCCCTTCAACCTCTGATCTAAAACATTTAACTCTGGCCAGCATACTGAGATTTGACCTCTCTCGACAGGTCAGATGGGGCAACACACCAACTCTGATGTCACAATAATACGCGTCAGAGCCTGGAGCTCGGCCACTCACAGCCACCACGCTCAGCAAGACAGATGACATGGTCCCACCCACAGCCACTGACTCGCCATCTGCCATCGCAGCATCCATGCACACTGCAAACACACACATACAGACACATTAAATTTCCGAAGAGATGCCGTCAGAGTGTATAAGGTCACCGTCGGCCGAACTGACTGTCTGAACCTGAGAGCTCAAAAGGACAGGCGGGGTGGACAGATGTCATGGAAGTGACGGGGGTAATAACAAGTCAGCATTCACTTGGATATGCTTCACTACAGCACTTTTTCATCAGGAGTAAAAGCTCCAGTGTTTTCCTTCGTGCCCCTCAAATCTCTGGATATCAAAACAAATCAGAGATTTGAGGGAGCAGAATCGTTACGTCATTTAAGTTGTTTTGACTTTGAGAAGGCAAAAGAGGAGAAAAGTCAGGGGAGTTTTATAACCTTGTTTGATCTACATTACGTAACTACATAATGCAATCTTAAAGCCTCTACCTGCAACTTCAGGTAGGATGAACTTTTCCCACTTTAAATGCCGCTTCTTTCAACGTCAGTTCTGGCAACATCTTCGAGAAGTTTGACATTTTGTAAAATACACTTACTTGCGTCTGGTCAAGATTAAGATAAGATAAAAACTTTTTTAAGTATTTCTGCTGTAAATGTGAAGCTGGAGCTAGCAGACGTTAGCTCAGCTGAGCCTGAAGACTAGAAAACAGGGGCAAACAGCTCGCTTGGCTCCTTCGAAGGGAGACAAAATCTGCTTTCCGGCACCTCTAAAGCTCACCAAAGAATATGTTAAATTTTGTGTATTTATTTTAAAACATAAGTGTGAAATGTCAAGTTGTTCGTTGGTCAGGCTAGCTGTGTCCCTCTGCTGAAAGTTGTTAGAAAAAACAATGAAAAGTCAGCTGAAAATTTAAAAGACTTACATGATAAATAGGTGTGGGGTCTCTCGGTGGAGAATCTCTCTGATTTGTCTGCAGGACGTAGTGGGAGGGGCTTTGGCTGTGGTGGCTCCGCCTCTTTGCACGTTTGGCCGTGTCGCTGGAGCGTTTGCCAGGACGGGCTGTGTGGGAGGAGTAGTCGTCGGAGCCGGTCCTCTCGTCCATGCCGGACAGGCCCACGTAACGCATCAGTGACGCTTCTGTGAAATGAACCAATCACATTACACACAAATGCCAAGTATATCACACTCACATACAAACCCCTCAAACTTGTACCAGGGGTGAGTTTTTGTTAAAACCTTTATATTCAGCTAAAGTGCCTTAAAGATTCATCAAAATAAGATTAATGTGTCTGCTGCAGATAAACTGTAATTACAGCATCACTACTGAGCTCATCTGTTATTTTGAAGACATCAGAGATTTAGTTTATATTCTAAACTAGAAATGTATCACTGTTTGAATGTTTGACTAAGGAGGCGCTAAAACTTACTGTTTGACATAGAACTTAACAATAAAATATGCAACAAGTTTCTCCGCTGCTTCTATTTAAACAAGAAAATCAAGAGCAGTCTCTGATCTGCCACCAGTGTGGTGACTTGGTTTGAATTTTCTTAACTAAAACTAATGGGTTATAGTTAATATTTTGAGCAGTCACTGGCACAGGTGCCGTTGTGGTGCAAGGCAACAAAACTATATAAAATGTCATGGTTCGGATGGAAATAACGATGGGCAAACTTGTCCTGCATTTAAGCTACTTCAGAGTATGAAGAAACAACATGTGTAAGTCTTACAAGAGATCTGAAAAACTATAGTTACCATCTTGATAAACCCAAAAACTGGGTTGCTTCCTTACAGCTAACATCTGTATAGTTGGTGCATTGGGTTAAATAACAGAACACTCACTTGTTTCATGACTAATATCATTATTTTACTGTTAAAACACACATAATATGAGAAATGTTAAGTGGATTAGAGGCTCCGACCTCCACCAGCACTACCATTGTGAAGGGGACAATAATGCAGTATTTCTGGGAGTGTGTGTGTGTGTGTGTGTGTTTAAACATGTGTGAGAACATCTGTATAACTGAATGTTTTCTTATTGGATTTGTTCAGCTTCACACTCTATAAGTCTCCTCCATCTTTTTTTTTTTAAATTTTTTTTATTTCCACCAACTTCCTCTTCAGCACTCCGCTGGGGAGGAAACTCGGGTCTCGCTACCTCCTCTCCACCCTGTCCTCCCCCTGGTTGCTAGGCAGCGGCCAGAGGAAAGTGAGACACCGAGAAGAGCTGCTGTCAGCGTCGCCATGGCAACTGCTTGAGTGATTCAGGTGGAGGTCAGGGAGAATAGTCTCTTTTTTTTCTGTTTCTGCCTCCTTTCATCCCTTCTTCCCTCCCTCCTTTCCCTCCTCCCATCTCCCTTCCTTTCTTTTTCAATCCCTTCTGCTCTCTCCCTTTATCACTAGCTTTCATTTTCCCTGCCTTTGTGCCAACTGTCTACCTTTTTCTCCCCTCTCATCCCCTCTTATTTCATTTCTCTGTGATGCTAATCACAGAGAGAATTAGAGAAAGGATGGAGGCGCATTGATCTGCACACACACACACACACACACACACACACACACACACTGATGTCTTCGTAATACAGAGAGGCAGGAACATTTAGCCGAATCAAACAGGCTCCTTAGGAGGTGCACACACACACACACACTCACACACATACACTCACACACACTCACACTCACACACATACACACACCCTTATGCACTTATGCACTCCACACGCCAGCACTCACCTCTGCGGCTTTCTCTGTTCAGCTTGGCTGGGTCTTCGTAGTCGCCCACCCAGTTGCACTCCACGGGCATGGAGATGGGCCTCAGCCTGCCTGAAGTGCACACACATAACGACAAAACTTTATAGTTTTGTTACAGATTTAAAGTTTCTATAAGAGTCTCAAATGTTGCACTTTGATATGTGATATTATCAGATACTTGTGAAGTTTTTATCTACATTTTGTACACAATATACAATATACGGAGCTCTGTTCATAAATTGTATGAGAAGCAGTGGACGGAGCCACAATGACGTCACCCTTTAGTTTGTGTACGACTGTTTTGAAGCTCTGGAGTTTGGCATCATAGTTGTCTCAAGTTTTTTGGAGCGAGAGCATGTTTGGATGAGAGGATGGAGCTGGTGAAGATACGTATTGTTACAACTTGTGCATTACTCCTGGTTTGATCTGACTCACGACGCTTCCAGGTCATAACTTTTTGACCAGTTCGTAGACTCGCCGTTAAGCCTACGCTGTCAAATCAACTTTTTCACCCTGAATGGGACTGTGTTTACAAAATAAACATCATTATGTACCAAAGAGGGCTTGACGTTGATGATAGAGACCATAAACATACGAGAAAACTGTTTACTGAGGTCATAAACTGAGGAGAGGAGAGTCATTTCCTCTTTAGGTCACACGGGTAAGGTCGTACCATATGTGGGCGTGGTGCAGTACACAGACTCCTCCTCTTCTCGCAGGCGAGACTCTTGATCCAGGAAGGAGTTCGGTGACTCAGAGCGCTTCGCCATGCTGACGCCACCGTGGTTACGAGATGCCTCATCTCCAGACAAGGCCCCTGTCTCATCTCTATGGCAACAGCAGAGACGGATTTACCGGCAATCAAATGTACATCAAAGTAAGAGCCCCTCTTTGCTGTCACCAGCTCTACGTTTTTAACAGCTCCTTTTTTTTTACCTTTTGAAAGTACACTAAAACACCGTACCTTGGCGTGTATGGCTCAGCAGGTGGAGGGGGGATGTGTAGGTCCTGAAGGGCGGAGTTCTTGGTCGGTGTGCCTGAGGGTGTGGCCGAACTGCTTCCTGGACTTCTGGTCGGCTGCAAACAGCAAAATAACACATGGTGAGCTTATGAGGCAAGAAGCATCAGCAGTCAATGAGTCATGCAACTTTTTAAACAAACGCCGGGTTGGATTAAATTATTGGGAGGAAAATAATAAGAAGGGCAGTAAAATAAGGAGCCAAATTGTCCCTTTGTGGCATCCATCAGAGTTTACACACCAGCTTCCTGCCTAACTTTTTTTATTGCAATATTGTTTGTGCCATGCGGGAAATATGTGGCGTTATGTGTTTGAAATATGATTGGCTTATTAAACAAGAGCGTCGGTGATGCATTACATGGGACGGTCCAGCATGGATGAGAGGACCGGCTCTGATGGATGCTCCTCCCACACACGACTTTGAAGGGCTTACTCCATGTTGGGTTCATCCATTTTTGGTTTTTCTTCCAAATAAAGTTGTTTGAATAAAAAAACAATGACTTCGTTGAAACATGACCACCCAAGTTTCTCCACAAGTCATGACGAGTTCTCGTCATCCAGGGAATGACCAGGGGAGAAATATCCAGTGAAACCATTTTTAATAAATGACTTCCGAGTGTGTGTGTGTGTATGTGTGGGAGGGGAAATTTGCTATCATGCTGACCTTTATTTCACTAAAATTTAACTTGAAATTATTCAAGTCATTTTTCATTAGCTTCCCCCTATCATTGTTAATAATTGATAAAAACTGAGTGTTGAGGAGGAGGACTTTTTTTTGGCATCTAGAGAGGGACGTGCCAGAAAAAGTTTGAGAATATTAGTGTTAATTAGGGAGATACGATTCATAATTTGCAGAGGCACTCAGAACGTGGGTGGATGGCGCCATCAATTTTCCCTTTCCCATTCATTTCGGTTTGTTTCAGCGCGCAAACAAAACCATGCTGAGCCACAGTACCCCGACCTAATTACACGCTTTGGCTGCAGCCGCACAGGGAGGGTGGGAATGCTGTGGGGAATTATGTGGGCCAATGCGGTGTTTTAATAAAGTCTATAAAAGGTAGAGCTGGTCCCACCTGCAGAGCCAGGGGTTTCCAGCGCATGTTCTTCAGCAGAGCAGGGGCGGAGCTCAGTGTGCTCTGGGGACGCTTCTTCAGGGTCAGGGACACGACGCCTTTATCGGCCCTCAGCGAGCCGACCAGGTTTCGTAACTGCCAGCCCACCTGTGGACGCGAGAGGACAGGGAGTCAGAGCGGACGCCGACCCGCTGGCAAGTTATCATTATCTGGATAATGAACAACAAAATCACAGCACAGCACTGCATGTATATTCAGCCCGCAGTTTTGAATTTGGTTCATGTCGTGATTGAATCTCACTTGTTGAGCCTTCTGTGCAAAGCAAGTGGGTGTGGAGGTGGTGAGTCTATCTATAGAGCTTTCATGTGATGTAACCTGCCCTCAATTTTAAAAACAAATGCATTTGTCATATATCTTTCCACATTTTTAACACTTTTTGTTTGTAGGACATTTGTGAACAAATATAAAAATAGCTCCTGTAAGCTCAACAGAACTGTTTCTTCTCTTGCTGCTCAAGGATCTTTAATCTTTGCTTTGTGGGGAGATATTTTCTAACTGAGGCAAGCACACTATCTTAGTTGCATTTGCAGGATTGACCCGAGATCTGATAATAATGCAAGAGGAGATGCAGGTAAAGTAAGAGTTGATAACACTAATTGTAATGCACGCTGCGTCCATTTGCACCTTGTAATAGTAAGGATGCAAACTGCAATACAGACAATAACCTCCCACAAAGATTCAAGACACACAACTGCAACTGGCTTGAATTTTAATTTGACTGACAGGTCTTAAAATACAACATAAGATTAAAAAAAAAGGTCTTACTGTTGGAATTTTACTAATTTCTACAGATATTAAAGCTGCAAAATTATGTTTGTGGCCACCTGAGGGCAACGGAAACAAATGATGCAACAGTATAAGAGCAGTGAGAGTGAACCTTAACAGAAGAGATGTGACAAGAAAAACCAAAACAATGAGCTTAAAATTGCTAAAACCTTGATTGATCCAAGGGGAATTACACATTTTCATTTTGTAGCAAAGATATATTGATTATAACAGCTTTAAATAGTTGTTTGCATATGCAATATCTGTTTAAAAACAGGCAAATATTTCATATTTTCAATTTGGACAAACAAACAAAAGACAAAATGGTCCTTTAACATGCATTTACCTTTTCCAGTTGAGATATTCTGATTCACTCTGTATGTTTATTTCAAGAAGATTTAAGTGCACTTCCCCACTCTCACACACACAATCTATAAATAAACCCCTGAGTAAACACACGAGATATAGAAAGTGCATACTGGAGCACTCACACACACTCACACACACACACACAATGAGAAACCCACCACAGTCTGGTGATTGACTTGAATGACTTCATCTCCAGCATGGATCTTCTTACAGCGGTCAGCCGGAGACTACAGACACAGAGAGGAGAGGGACAGAAAGAAAACAGCTAGTATGAATTGATTTGAGTTTATTGATTCCTGCATGCCAGTGTGAGCGAGCTGTCCAAAACACTGTGCTTCACTTCACTGTAATATTGCAGAGAGGGAGAGCCTCGCAGAGCCATCCCTGTGGAATCCCAGGAAGGCTTTTCTATACTCCTCAACCTCTAGACTGCTGGGAAATCCACTTTATCAGCGTTTGTGTGTCAAAGATAAAGCTAACTGCTTAGCCGTAGTTTGGTGAGTGAAAGCGAGAGGACGCAGCTGAAAGCTTCTCACCCCTTCAGTGGTTCCTGTGATCACGTGGAGGCCGTCATAGGTTGACTTGATGTACATTCCCTGTTGAAACAGAGGAGAGGAAAAAGTGAAAGGTCAGAGGTTAAAAGGACAGGTCAGCACAAAAATTAACATAGCATTACTATCAAATGTACTTGTATTAAAAGGAAAATACTTATTAAGCAGAATGGATTATGGACACATATATATTACATTACTGTAGTATAATTAGTGATGCATTAATGTGTAAATCAGTGTTTTTTATTTTTATTTGATAAAAATAAGGCTCATTTTTACAAAATTTTACTAAGAAGTCAATAATTTTAGCTTAATCATCAAAATATATCAGGATTTATTTTTGGAGTAAAATTTTGAATTGTAAATCTAAATCTGTAAAGTGAGTAAAGTTATCCGATACGTGTTATGAAGAAGTACGTGTTTTCCTTTCCTTCCATTCTACATGCAGATCATAAAGACAATACAACTTTAAATGCCAGAGCAAAAACAAAATGAAGAATAACAGTTAATAACAAACTAAAGCACAATAAGCACAAACACACACACGCACACACACACACACACGCAGAGTGATTACCAGGCCTTCAGAGGGCTTAATGTTGGTGAGGTGAACCAGCTCGAGGTGGGCTGACTGAGATACCAGTGGGTCCGATGACACACAAACGATGTGCTCACACACCTCCGACAGAGTTTTGCACTGGGAGGAGAATAAAAATGAGAGTGATAATACAATGCTTTTATAAGAGAGGCTCATCCGTGGAAACAGAGATGAAAATAAAAGAAAAACATCAACAACCTGTAGACTTTGTGTGTCTAATAAACCTGTTCTGCTTCATGCTTCACGTTACTGCTCTTTGTTCGCCTTTTATTACACATTTTCTCTTTTGCTTTACTGAGAAAATAAACATTTTCCCTCCAAACTTTAATACAACCTCTCAGACTTGATGTTTTTTTAGAGGCTGCTACTGTTAACACGGCTATGACTCTTCCTGTGGCACTTTAAAGGGTCAGTCCACATCTAGAAAAACAACAATATATTTTCTCTCTCACCTCAGGGAGCATCGAGCTCTGCTGAGCAATGCTGAGTATATAAATCCACAGTTACAGGTAGGCTAACTACATTTAAAGGTTTGATTGGATCCGATTCCAAACCGATGGGGACTGTGCAGTGGGGGTGTTGGATTATGTTGTGACCTCCACAGCACATTCAGCGGAGAGTAAATGCATCTTTTTTGGAGTGAAATCTCTTGTCATCAATGTCAGCATGAATATGATATTGCTTCTTGTAATTAAAGGAGGACACAGATGTCGAGCATAAGCAGTGACGGTGCACAATCTGTCCTCACAAGCCTCACAAGGCTCACCCTTAGCCCGAGTTTTACAAACAGTCTTTTCTCATCGACTGTGAAACTGTGTTTTTGTCCTTGGACAAAAAATCCAAAATGCAAAGAAAAAGCTACATTTTGATAAAAAGCTGTGTAGGTGTGCAGAAATTTGACTTGTTATGGCAGCTAAAACTGCAGCTTTAAACTTTAACAATGGCTTTATTCTAGTCATTAATGCAACGCTGCGCAGTAAATAATGAATGTAGCTTATTAATATCACCTGTGTTGGAGTCAAAACACCTGCTGTGGTCAATTAAGCTTTAGCAACCTTCACCCCTCACTGATCAAGAGAAAAACAGACTTCTTTTTTTCTTCCAAAAAGAGATGTTGATGTTGAATTGTTCTTTATTTTAATGCTGTGAACACCACAATCGATACTGGGTCAGAGGCAAGTTCAACCAACCATTTTAAGGGGAAAACATTATTGGGAATGTGTTTCTTTTCCGTCTTGCCAAGAGTCAAATGAGAAGATCAATTCTATAAAAAATTTGGTTTATTGTAATTACCAGCAACAAAAACTCATTCAAGTCAACCCACGAGATCCCAGTCTGAGAGTCTGAGACACCAGCTTAATGTAAAGAAACAGGTCATGTCGGCAAACATTTGGCAAAATGGCTAAAAACCATAAACAAAAAACAACATTAATACAATCAGCTTATCTCATTTGAAACGTGCAGCTTCCATTCATTCAGAAATGAAACACTGCAGAAGTTGCCTTTTGCTATTTAAGTTATGTGACTACAAAGTTAGCGATGGTTTTACACTCCCACATTGGAATAACTACAGGTTTTCTTTTCTTCCCATTTCTGCAAATATGTTGCATATTCAGCCTCATGTATTAAGCCTGTTGAGTCGTGAGGTAAATAACATAGCTGAGCATAAGACTGGCATAAGACTTTCTGGAGAGCATTCCCATACAACTGAAAAATTGTTTTTCTGGTTCGTTTGTTTGTTTGTTTTGAAATCGTGCCAAAAAGGAAAAAAAGTAAAAAAAATAATTTTCAGTTTTAAGAGCAGTTTCACTGAATGCAAGCTCGAGTTGATGATCTTGAAGCGAGTGTGCTTTGCTGTCCCTGGTGTGCTTTTTTAACATTGAACTGAGCCAAACTCGTTATTTTTTTCCCGCTTCCTCTCTTCAAGCTAAGCTAGGCTAATCCCTCCTTAGCCGGTAGCTTTATATTTCACAGACAGATATGAAAATGATATTGATTCTCTCATCTAAACTCTTGGCAAGAAAGCGAAAACACATATTCTCCTAAAACGTCCCAAAATACCGCAGGACAACTGTCGAGATTTATACAAATACTGGATCCAGCTGGAGCTTCAGTTTCTGTGTTTGTGGAGCGTTGTATGAGTTGGTACGAAGGCGCCACCCATCAACATAGAGCAAATAAGCGACAGCTGGGCGAAGGAGCAGAACTCACCACATGAAGGATTTTGTTCTCCGTCTCAAACACCGTACAGTCCTGAGGGAAAAGAAGAATTTAATGTAGCGCGAGCAGAACATCCTGTCTTGCAAAAACACTCAAAAAACAAAAAAAAAACACACACACAAACACACACACACACCATCTCACTGCTCACCGTCTAGGCCTCATATCACTGAACCCTACACCTGCACTCTGCGTCCTCGCTGATAGAAAATACGCCCACACGAAAAAACAGACATCTTTTATTTACACACACATCAGTCATAAAGAAGACAGACAGTGGGGACGTAAATAGCAAAGAATCGAGTTTCGCTTAAGGATGCAGGGAGCAGAGTGAGGCTGCTGCATCACACCCACACACACACACTAACACACACACCGTTCTTGGGGGGATATGACAACCATGGCAGGATACGAGCTATCAGCCTTCAAAAACACACACACACACACACACACACACAAACAATTCCACACACCTGCTGTACAATGGTGGTGAGCTCCAGACAGAGCTGAATGACATTATTTCGGGTTACTGAGTAGTCTGCCACTGCAGCAAAGGGAGACCTGGGAGGAACAGATAACACACCAGTATGTCTTCAAATGTTGCTGCTGCATTAGATAAAGTACAGGCGAGATGGGCAGGAGCATTGTCAGAGAGAAATAATGTATGTGCACACACAGGAAGACACATTCACAGGAGGCGGTTTCACACCTCAGTTGCAGAATAATGAGTTAAAAAGGGAGTAAAGTGAAAGATGACTCGCTTTGGAGAAAAAGGAGGAAAACTATGTTGATGTCAACGCACTTTAAATTGTTTTTGCTCTAACGTTTATACAAAAAAGGAGCTTATCAGAAACTGTAGGGTTCGACAACTGGTTTTTTTCTCTTTCCTGGTCAGGCAATTGGGTAAAAAATCAACTTGCCTGAAGTTAGTGTTTGCTATTAGAAATTATACTTAATATTTATTGAAGTTGAAAAAAAAAAACTAATGGCAAGCATCAGCAGAGCCCCCGAGGAGGCTGAGCAGTCTCCTGGCTGGCATGCAAGCATGATGCCCCCAGCTTGTTGTTGTAGCACTCCTGCAACATTATTTTGGAAATTTTACCTGCCTTTTATTTTCTCTTTATCTCAAACTTGTGGCAAAATGCACAACACGTAGTTGGGAAAGTCATCCAAGGTCAAGAAAGAACTGAAAAAATAGGATGAATTTTTGCAGGAACATGACCAGCTGAAAACTCTAAACCGGCACAGGTATGTTCAGGGGACGCTGGAGAGAACTGGCCTCACTTCTTCAGTGGAGACTTAACTGTAGTATTTCCACAGAGTAAAGCTCCAGTGGACAGATGAATGAAGCTGCGTTAGAGAACCAGGTAAATAGGCCATTGTGTTCTGAGTGCACCAGTTTACACACCGACGACACGTCAGACCAGGTTTTTGGGGACATACAAATATATATATTTATATAAAAACACAGTTAAGACTTCTGTGGTCGTTTAGAAAAACTGAAATAAACTGCGTGAGGGGAATTATCACCCCACTGAGGATTTATTATGCTAATCAATTCCCAAGGTCTCCTACATTGTTGTATGCATAATAAAGGTTTCTACAGAAATTTGTGCATTCTGCTATCAAGTTTGTTTCCGTGAATACCTGTGAGCAGAGGGTCTTTAAAGCCCCTTTTCTTTGCTAACACGATGCTTATAAATGAGGTCCCAGGTGTGTTGTAATATAACACTGTTGAGGTGTGAACAGGGTGTTAATGCAGAGGAACATGTTACAGCTAATGGGACACTAATAACTGCATACAGACACAAAGAGACATCAGAAATAAAATATCAAATATTACAGATTTACAGTCGCGTCATTATCACACAAAGACGCACATCATTAGATTTTTTTCATTGTTCTAAAGACCCAGATTAAATTCGGCCACAGCCTCTAGTGTATGATGTATTTATGGTGTGTGTGTGTGTGTGCGTGTGTGTGCATGTGTGTGTGTGTGTGTATGTGCATGATTTGGGTCACTAGTATTGAGGCTGTGTGCTATATATACGCAGGACCTGAGGCTACACAGACTGTTTGCTAACCGACGGGCACCAACACTCAAACAACACTCGGAAAACACTTTTTTTTTTTTAGCTCAGAGTCCAAATGCAGCAACTTTAAGGTACGAAAAATTACAATCAGTCAAACCTGTTGACACAGATTTTAGTGGCACTTCTGTCGTATTTGTGTCTCGTTATTCAGTATAGACGTTACTGTCCGATTGCAGCAGTGTTGCAGCCTGTTGCTCAGTTAGCAAACTGACTGCAAATATTTCCTGTTTAAATGCTTGAAGCATTATGGGAACTAAGCCTTTTTTTCTTTTATAATTTTTATATTTTATGAGCTTATTCAATGTTTTTTCTTGATCTAGAAGTAAACTACTGACTCTTGTGGCATAAAGAAAAGTTGTGTAGGAGTAAAATTGTAATATTTTAACTCAGTAGAAGTTTAAAGTGACATGAGATGGAAAGACTCATGTAAAGAACAAGTATCTCAAAATCATATCTAAATAGTTCCTGGGTATCATGCAGAATTGATTATCTCAAGTCCGGCAAGCCTTTTACTCATTTTGATCAAGATTTAGCTCCATTAGTTAAAAATAGAAATACGGAAAAAGGAAAGATCCGCTACTGCGTTTTTAGGCTATCAGCAAAATACATCACACCTGAACTGAAGTCTCTGAGGCCATGTTATTAATTCATGGGCAGGTGCTACCAAATGTGCATTTAAAAGAGGAAATGAAGAGTTCAAAGACAGAGAATCGCTGCAAATTTCAGTCGTCATTTTAAGGATAACTCCACTTCTCCGCCCGAGAGATTCAAAGGGGGAAGGATCTGCCTTTTTGCACAGGGGATGTCGATTAAATGAAAATGGTATACATAAAAAGACATCAGGGTGTCAGGGGCAGGAAAAAATATGCTCTGTACTTTATCCTGATGCTACTTTATACATTAAAAGGTTGCAGAATGTCTTCTCAAACCATTTAGAGAAACTAGAGAGTGTTTTACATTTGCTGCCTGAGTGCTGAACTGATGTTACACTTTTCCTCCATCCCTGAGAGGTCTAATAACCAGCAATCAGGCAGAGATGAAAGAACAGTTTTAACAAGATTTATGCTAATTTGCTGCTGTTGTAAACCTTTTAGGGAAGGAGTCATCTCGCAGGTATTAGTACAAGACAATATGTAGCCCAACATGCTTTGAAAATCATAACCTTTTCCTCATTGTTAAGGTCCATTAAGACTTTAACATAATACCCACCCAGCAGCTCTTATTTCACTAAAAACGCAGCTTGTTTTCTCGCTCATTTATTATTCCTAGGCAGTAAAAATCAATCGTAAAAAAAAAAAGGAGATTTCCTGGAAACAGAAGTTCTTTTGGGATCAAATACATGTTAAGTTTATCGGTCTGCTCTTACAGAGCTGGGAAAAGCTCCTTTCTTCACGTTTGGTACGCTTAATATGCAGGATGAAAACATAAAAAGGAGTCTTTGACAAAGCCTGAACGCGCCGTTATGTCTCAGAAATGGAGAATAGAGAGCATGAAGCGTCGGCTCTGCTGAGTCTATCCCTTTCTCAATGTCGCTTTGCCATTTACAGTTGCATCAGTGTGCGTGGGCAAATGCGTGTGCGCTTGCATAAGTGTGTGTCAGTGCGTACGAATGTGGGTGTGTGTCTGCCAGTGTGTGTTTGTACAAGCGTGTGGGTGTTTTCTATGGGTCTGCCCGTGGACACGGCTCTATATGCTTTTGTGTGTCTGGATGGCCGAAGGACAGATGTGGGTGCCCGACATTTCAAGAAGCAAATGTCAGAGACCTTAAGTTCTGTATCTGATGCGCGTGTGTCGTGTGCAGAAGATCGAGTCATGAATAAATGAAGTGACAGAGGAAGAATAGAGCCAAGGAGAGAGAGAGAAACACAGCGAGGAAAAGGTCTGACATTATTCCTTTGCTAAAAAAAAAACATATTTCTAAAAAGATGTAAACAACCGGCAGCTGAAGGAGAGTTTATGTCTTGCAGATTGAAGGTTTAGTCGTACAAAAAAATTGAATAAAACATTTTTGTAGGCTCTGGATTAAAGACTTCAACAGAGGTTTCCATCAAAATTTTTATATACTGTGCTTCACAGCTGCAACTAATGTGTCTGTTAGATAACTTTTTGCTTAATTAATTCCTTGTTTAGCTTAAAAAAATGTCTGTTTCTGCCATAGATGACATCTTCAGCTGTCTCGATTAATTTAACCAACAGAACAAAACAAATAGATATTCTGTTTACTGTAACAGAAGAAAAAATACTTGTGTTTTAGTGGCTGGAACCAGATAATATTTGTTTTTTTTGCTTAGAAAATACATAAATTATGCCGTATGTCACAACACTGGTTTATCTTTTCACAGTTAAGTCAGTGAATAAATAAATAAAAATGGATGCTTAATCAATTTTTAGAAAGAATTATTGGACCACTTGTTTTTTATCTAATAAACAGGCAATTAAATCCAAATAAAATACATATCAACAGTAAAATAACTGATTGAGCTCATTTAAAAGACTGTTTTACACCCTCTTTTAAACTGACTTTAATTATTCATAAACAAAATTAAAAGAAGCTAATTTAAGTTGTTTTAAAAATGTAAAATGATGGAAAACCTGCAAGGTGTTTACTCACATCTCAACAGGTGAACAAAGAGAGCATCTCTGGTAAAGCGACAGAGAGCGAACATGTTACCTGTCCAGCCAGGCGAGCAGGCTCTTGGCGGCTGTAATGAGGTCGACCACGGAGGTCAGTAGGTCGTTGGGGAGCCGCCGCGAGGACCTGCTCTCTGATTGGCTGCTGCGACGACGGCCGGAAATGAAGTTCTGCAGGTTTTTGGCCGAGGCGCCGAGTTTGTGAGCCAGAGTCCTGACGCTCTCCGTCTCCAGCCCGGAGTTCTGCACACACGAACGCAGACATTAGTAAAGATTATCTGACACCTCCAGACAGGAAACAGCCATGAATGCAAATGAACGTTTATTTGTCAACATGTTTACCAGTTTTTTCCCCAAAGGCATCTGGTGCATATTAATGACTTGTATAACATATTTGAGAGACAGAAGGTCATCACACCATGTTGTTGATTTCAAACACATTAACTCTCTGTTATTTGTTTCTCTACATGCTTCTTAAGTCATTTTCAATCAACTTTAAGGTAAAATTAAAGGAATTTTCTTTATTCTATCAAATTATTTAACATTATGACAAAAGAAAGGAAAACAGAAAGGAGAGAAATTTACTCGGGCAAGTTTTTCAAGAAGGCGCCGAGTCACGACTGACTTATCCAAATATAAAAAGAAGTCAACATATATAAGCAAATAAGAGAACAAAGTTATATTTGCAGACACAATACTGATGTCTTTTATCTCTCTTTTCAGGCTTTTATATCTTTTAATTTCTTTTTATTACTTTTCTGGTTTTATCTGAGTCAAATGCAGCAAATTCTTTTTATATAATTCTTCAACCCAAACAAATAACACATTTCTGTGAGAGTAATAAGATAAAACACAGCTGGTAAACACTGTTGTTCAGTCTCCCAATAGGCAAAAATTTTAGTTGCTGTCATTGTTTTCTTCCACTGAGAGATTTTCAGCTGTATCTTTTACAGCACTTCTATTTTGGCAAACCCCAGCGTTTGAGGATATTTTAAACCATTCTGAAAGTTCATCTCTCAGATTGAGATTGTGACAATTGGCAGATGCAGGGATGTGATGCACGACAGTGACTCTTTACTTCCTGCAGTCTATTACATTGTGCATCCGAGCAGAACTTGAATGCATAAACAGCCGCAGCCATAAAGACGGCCCGGCTCGAACCGGAGCTACACAACAAACACACAAACTCACCAGAGCGCACAGCAAGTCGACAGCCTCCAGAATGAGCTCCTGGTGTCCGATGCGAGAAACTCCCAGCTCCTCCAGCTCGGCGTGGCTAATCCTCAGCAGCCTCTCCCCACACACACCTCCACGCTCAAACACACACACATATTGCTGCAAGCAGTCATCCAGACCTGCAGCAAACACACATATTATGAAAGTCACTCAGAATAAATACACTCAGATTGGTTCCAAAATGAGATCAAGACAATAATGAACGTAAATAAATGATAAATGATGCAAACAATAGTTATGGAGCATTAATTCTGTGTACATGACAAATAAAGTCCAACATTTGTCCCCTCTTTGACTCTGTTTTGGTCTCCACAAAATCCTGGGCGAAATATGAGGCATTTTCGCTGCTAAATCCTCCAATAAATCCTCCATCACCTCATTGCTAACTTTACCTGTCATTTTTATTTTTCAGTTACATACAGTTGGTTTGTCAGAGTTTGTTTTATTGGGAAAAGCCGCCTTGCTGCAGGAAATAATCATAAATAAAGATCAGTTTACTGAATTTAATAATCAGCAGCCAGTTGTAAAACTAAACAATGAGCTTAAAGGTGCAAAAACACTCCATGATCATCTCTGTTGGTTCATCATGATAAGAGACTCCTTTATATTACATAAGTCATTCAACTCATGATAACGTAGCACAACTGATTCAAACAGGTTAAAAGACTCAATAACAATCTGAAATGACCTGGGAAGGACTTTTCTTCCGTCAGGTTTACTTTTCAGTAAATTTCGCAGTCAAAAAGTGAAGTAAATACTCGATAATATGTTTTATAAACTCTCATTACAATAATGGGAAAATTACCTCACATTTCTGCTACATGGAGGATCGCTGTCGGTTAAAGGTGGTATATCTTCTATATTGCCTGTAATCGTATCCGATTTTTATTGCATTTTTATGACAAAGAAACTTAGTGCCCGAGGCACAGGAGGGGAATCTCACCCCAACAATAATCACTTCTCAAGTCCCTCCACAGCTTAGTCTCTCCTCAACACATGCGGCCCCTGATTGATGATGAGAAACGTCTCGACTTTAACTTATTGGTATCAGGCTGCAGTCCAGAAGCTCTAATCAGCTTTCATTGCCAAACTTTTCACCAGTGGTGTCCCCTCTCTGAAGATATCCTACAGAGAGGACAGATTTTAGATTTAGGTCTGCACAGAGAATGCGAGACATATTTTTACTTATTCCCATTGGCCTAAGATAATACAGCAGCTGCTGCGTCGTGTTTTTTAGACATTTTAGCTTGTTTGCAGATTTGTAGAGTTCAGCCCGACGCTGTTACAAAACCACAGTAGGATAGGTAAAAGTAGAAAACAGAGTTTGCTTTGTGAGACACCTGAGGGCCTCAAGATGACTTCAGGCCTTTATTTCTTTCTGTTTATTATCATTGGGCAAAAATCATTTTGCTTCAGTCAATTTGTTAGTTTTATGTATAACTTTCAGATATTTTGCCCCATTAAATGAGAGCAAACAGACTGTTTTCCTCTCTCCAGCAGTGCTAAAGGGCTTGATAACAATGATAAACAGTAATTGGACGATTAGTATAAGTAATAGTGGCTTTAAAACTGAAAATCAAACCAAATCTCTTAGTATCACTTCAGAGCCACTGTTTCAAATAGTATCACATCATGTAGTCTTCTCAGTACTGTCCAATGCATGTCATACAGACTCGTCTCAGTGGTTGAGTTTTATCCGTCATATGTTGATGATGTGGCGGCCCGACATGCTCGCCAGGAACTTCCACTCACCAAGCCAGCAAACTTTTGGTTTAGCCCTCCTCTGACACGACTGTGGATAAAATGATTTAATCTTGTGGCATTTTTTTAGTTTATGAAAATGTTATTGAGCGTATGAGTCAAAATCATGTTTGTAAAACTAGTCAATTTGTTAGTGATTTTAAAAAAAAAAAAAGTATCCACCATTTTACAGCTTCTTTTACAATGAAAGCTCACAGGAGGAAGTTGTGTGGGTCCCTGTGCATCACATGATGTGTAATAAACAGTCTGGTCACTATGTCATGTAAGTTTTAATGGCTTTGACAGCTTCCTGCATTTTGGACCCTCTTTCCTTTCCACCTTTTCAGCCCTCAGCGTTGTCAGCACAGTTTACCATTGGTCTCTAGTGTTAACAAGCAGGTTGCAGTCCACCAAAGTGGATGTCGAAGTTGTTGTTTTTTTCCTAAATTTACCCTTTAAAGGACCTAAATCAAACCATAATGAGTGGAACAAAAGAGGGAACGGATGGGCAATCGAGCAGCCACCCAGGTAAGATTTTCCCCTCTGTTGGATTGTGTAACATCTGTGTTGTGAGTGGGACGGTCTCTGTAGATCTGCGAGTGTGTGAGCATGTAAGTGGGTGGGTGCGTTGTTATTAGTGTGCGTGTGTGCGTGCTTGCGTGTGTGTGTGTGTGTGTGTGTATGTCTGGCCTGGCCGGGTTTGCTGAGTCAAAGGAAAGCAGATCAAGACAGAGCGGTTCAGCTGCAGCCCCTGGCTCCCAAAACAATGAATGTATCCAGCTTCTAACCTCTTAACAAACAGCCAACTGGCAAACACACACAAACACACACACACACACACACACACACACGTATATATACCAAACACGCACCTCTGAGGAATAACCATTGATTTCCCCCGCTTCAAGTCCCTCCTTTATAATGCACTCATCTATCATAACCGCACTAACAAAGATGGGGAGAGCGTGGAGGAAGAGAAGAAAAGGGAAGACAAAACGGAGGAAAAAACCTCATAAGCCAGCTGCTAAATTGTGAACAAACTGTTTAAAACACAGTCACACACACATACAAACACACACAAACTCAAATCCCATCTCTCATCAGTGACAAGCAAGCATCATTTGTCACTTTCTGCACCCTTGCATCGCTTCCTCCCCTGTAAATCTGAGGTCTTAATGAAGCGTTCAGTTCCAAAATGTCACATATTGAGCATGAAAGAAAAATAGTTCAGAGGCTGAAATGCATCAAAATGAAAAAAAGAAATTTATCTTTTAAAATTGTGGAAAAAAAAACAAAGCCTTTATTGTCTTTAACTGAAATACTAGTGATCAGTTTTGAAGATGAGGCAACATCTTTCACCACGATCTCAACTAAATAAATTGATTCCGCTGTCTGGGCCTCCAAACACTTCAAGTCGATGAGCGATAACTCGGCTCACAGCCTCCACTAACAAGCATGAAAGCACTTGATAAGGATAAAGACATCAAATTGCTCAGATGTGATTTGTGTTGAACTTGCTCTGGTGTTAACTGAAGGTCACAGAGGAACACTTAATGTTTGGAGAAGGACTTTGAGTCTTTGAGGAGAGAAAAGTCTCCTTCGTAAATATGTTTATTTGTTCAGGAGACAGTAAATAGTTTCTACACAGCTGAGTCTAGTGCTGGAAAATAAATAGTTACTTCTTTTTTTTCTTAGACTGGGAATTTAGAAGCCATTGTGTGCCACTTTAAAACAGAAGAGAGTAAAATATCTTAATTTTTGAGTTATAATCACTTTGTATGATGAGGATGTTGCACAAAACATGACTATCTCTAAAGAGTCTCATTTCTGTTCATAAAGTATTAAACTAGAGGCAGAAGTCGGTTAGCATAGCTTAGTTAAAGTACAGGAAGCAGTGGGAAACAGCTAACCTGATGCTTACTGAAGTTCAGAAATCAGCAACTTGTTAAAACATTGAATCATATGAGTTTGATCTGCACACAAACATCAGTTTAAGCACATCAGCTTAGTAGTTAAATAGACGGATGTTTCCCTCAAGAGTTTGTAGAGACCAGAAACAGAGTTAAGAACGAGTAAAAACTGGACAAACACGACTCCAAATGAATGAAAATTGCTCCATAATTGCTAACAAATTCACCAAATCAACTTAAAGAGTGTTGGTATGTCTTGTCTTGTGCTGCCAAAAATAAGGAGAAAAAAATGCAGTTGTGGCATCAGATTGAAAACTCAAACTGACAATAAGCCTGAATGCATGGAGAAATTATTTTCCCAGTTTGCTGTGGGAGAACCTGACTGGCCTGCAGACCTCAAACCCATCGAACACCTTCAGGATGAAGTGAAACGCCTTGTAAGAGCCGGACTTTGTCACCTTCTGATGCCCTGAAGGCTGAATGAGAGCAAATCCTTGCAGCCAGGTAGTGAATTTTATGGACTGCCCTCTTGAAAAATAGGGCAGTTATAGCAGGAGAGATAGTGTCGACGGCTTTGGAGTTAGATGTCCAGCAAAGTGTAAGTTTCAGTCATGCAGTGCATTTTTACATCACAGTATATGATTGTTTATTTGAGTTTGTTACTAAAACAAGACGTCTGAGCCCTTTTTTCCCCTCCATCAGTGGGACTCGTGCTTTTAAATGAGTGTTAATAGCAGCTGATTCCTAATAGATGTGAGGCTGATTAAAACAATGTTGGGTCTGACAGACAAAAGTGTTACTACAGCTGACGGAGGGAGATGGAGGCAGAGAAGCAGAGGGGGAAATATACTCTGTGTAGCAAAAGTTCACTGATAATCAGCATCGCTTATCGCTGGCAGTGAGGGAGAGCGTGAATGCCCTGAATACTGATGAGTCAAATTGTTGGTGACATCAGCCAGCGCGCACACACACACCCACACAGACTGACAGAAGAAGAAAAAAAAAACAGCACTATACAGTTAACATATATATTATATATAATGACTGCTGCAAAGGATTCACTCTTCTGCTGCAGTGGCTCCCAACCTTTTTTTTTTGTTGTTAGATTTACTTACTCTTCCTGTCAGAGGAACTCAAGCACCCCTTCATCAACACTGCCATTTATTTCAAACGTTTCTCCCTCGTTTTCAAGCTTTTTCTCCAAGATAATGAATTCAACCTTTTATTCAACACTTAACTACTTCTGACATTTATCTCAGCACCATATACTTTCATCTGACAGTTTTATCCATTTGTCAATTACTTTGAAAAAAAACTATTTCAACTATTATCTAACTAATTGTTTCCACTTTTGATCCTTTAGCTGCCATCTATTTATATTTTACTTATAGCTATTAGATTTGAATTGTTAAACCTACATCAAGCTTACAATTAACCATTTATCATTACTTTTAACTGATTATTTGAACTTATTATCCATTACTTTTAACTCATTAATCTTAGCTTACTACCATTTATCAATAACTTGCTTTAGAGCCATTACCTTTACATCCATGATGCTAATTTTAGCTTTTTTTGTTTTTTTGTACACATAGCTTCAGTCCTAATTGCTTTGCAATGATCTTCAAACTAGCAGCCAACTTGTTTTGAATAGGATTTGGTTTGTGTGATGTTGCAGGCCAACTTGGTTCTCTTGTAAATTTAGCCATTTTAACGTCGGAGCTTGACTCTTCATGTGCAAACTTTCAAAATCTCCTAATGCTATTTTGCAAGAGAACTGTTGCTGCAGCCTTAGCTTAGATGATCATCACAGGTTTTAAAGAATTACAGACAGTCCAAAGTGTTTTTTTTTAAACCGAGACCAGAATGATAATTGGTTCAGTCGGACCTTTTCCTGGCGCTGGCAAGGTGCAAAAAAGTGTGAAGGTGTGCGAGACTTCAGTCCAATAAAAATGGTAACATGCAGCTGCTCACGTTTTTTCTCTATAAATTGACTATCACATGTTAGCTGCCTGTGTGGGTTTGTTGTGTAATGGTGTTTTATCTGTATAATCATCCACTCATATCTCATCGTACAGTACACATGTGTGCATGTGTGTGTGTGTGTGTGTGTGTGAGAGAGAGAGAGAGAGCTCGTGTGTGCACATGTATTCGACTGGTACAGAAAAAGTGTGATTCATGGCTGACTCACACACTTAACTCCCACAGAGGCACACTTTTCACAACAGCAGGCGAGCCAAACTCCCACAAACACCTCTTTCTCTCTGTCACACACACACACACGCAAATGTCTAACAAAACTAGATTTTGCGGTGACTTCTGGGATGTAAGAGAGTCCTATAAAAGATCCAGCCCTCCCAGTCGGGTTATGTGTCATCTGTTCCGAGCTCTCTGAAGCTGCGGTAACAATAAAAGTTAGATGAGCGTTCGCTGTCTTTCCTGGGATTTGTAAATGCAAGATGTTAGATGCCCAGCGGCTATCAGAGGGGAGTTTATGTCTAGAAGGTTGCCAGTTTAAATCACAGTGGTATATGGGAGGATTTTGCAGAGGAGAAATAAACTGAGAAAATTAAACTCTTCTGATGAACAACTGTTTGGGCTTTTGGTGTGCGATTTGTGCGCGAGTTTAAATGTGTTTACTGTAAATGTTGCTTTCACAACTTTTCTAATTTACTTCAATTAGCTACAAGGTCATCTGTAACACTTTTTTTCCCCCTATAAATCTCTCTTTCAGTCTCATTCCAATGTAATTAAGCAAGTAAAAAAACAAGCACAAGCAATGCTCAGTCAAAGAAATGTTTAATTAAATTGGACACGACCTCTTTGGAAATTTGCATTAGTCAAAAAAACATAAAAAACAGTCCCTGCAAAGAAAGCTTACATCCTTGTGCATGTTAAATCTGCTCCCATCTGGTATTTACAACCAGCAAAATGTCCACAAAGTTTCAATCACCATGTGCACAGTTAAGTTTTAAGGGAACAAAATGGTCAAAATGCTAATTACCTTCGAGAGTGATAGTTTGATAAATATCAGTCCAGTTAAAACGGAGCTGTCCATTTTGAAAACGGCCCGTACTAGACAGAATGTTTTTTAATGAGTCTGTCTTCATTATGTGAAAGATGGAGATAACAGTTGCAATCCCACACAAATTACCCCCCAAAAAGGCAACTAGTTGGTGAACACATTGGAGAGTTTTGCAGCTAAGGTGCCGTATATTTCCCTCAGGTGTCGGTGGAGACCAACGCAGAGCTAAAAGAGGCCAGAGACATGAGTCTGAATGAGTGATGACATTGCTCTCTTGTCTTTTTGATCTGTAAACAGGATATTAACCGAACGATAAGCTCTGTCCAAGAAGCTGTCAGCCTTTCAGTTTTCCAACAGCGGATCTGCAGCTTTTAAATAAAAATGCTGGCAGATTTGCCATATTTTATCCATCAATATTTTATATTTTGTTTCCTTCTGACTAAAAAATGGCACAAAAGGGCTCCATAAAAGAAAAAAATAACCACATATGAGTGAGAGCATTCTTTTTGCCAAGTATATAATTCAAAATGTAGTAAGAAACAGGGGTTTGCAGTGTGGTTCTTATATACATTTTTAGTTCAGTGCATTTACAGAAAATGAGTGGTATCATAATTCGCTTCGTTATATAGATATTAAAATAACAATTCTTGTATAAATCATTATGAGTCTATTGAGGATAAAGTGCATTCATATCAAACTGTTGATATGTCTTTTAATATTATAAATGCACAGATTAGTCTCCAATGAAAACGTTCTCTGAACCTCTTACCTTTTCTCCGCTAATTTTGCTTGCTAAGTGCTGAGGTGGCAGTGGGTTTATAATGAGAAAACCACTGAAAACAACATTAACTGATGCATTTTTAATTAAAAGACTGAGGTTTGGTCACTGAGTCTGCATATGTTAACGCCCTGAACCCGGAGTGGGAATACCACACAATGCCTCATTCACATGCACTTGTTTGCTCAGTATAAGCCAATGAAGAAACAAATGGAGTCTTGCTTTTATGATGCAAACCGGTGAGTGTTTCATCTAAATCCTTATTAATCTCATCATGTCTCACCTGAGACTAAAAAGATCAAACCCACAGACCAAAAAAAAAAAAAATTCCTCTGATCCTAAAGGCTGTGACTATCAGTCTGGCAGCCTTCTCTTGTGGCAAATGGTGTCATCAGATGTGCGCGCATGCTGTTACGGCAATTTTACTGCTGATTTTCAAGTCTGGCAATCAAATTCATGCAAGGGAAATGAGCTAAAGGTTATTGCTAGCTTTCTGTGTGAACATATGATAACAGGATTCCCATCATTCTCAGCGATGCATACGTTCTCATGCTACCATTAAAGTCTACCACTCCCATATTGTTTTATCTGAAAACATGCCAATGCAACACTGTTGCCAAGTCAACAAAGTCCAGACCTTTTGGCCCCAAACGCCTGTGACATATGTGATCTGTGCATGTTATTGTATTCACACATGCACGCACACACACACTCACACACAAATACAGTATATCATGTTTCCTTCTGTCGCCACAGACACACCCAAGAGCCCCTGCATGAACCAAATGCCACGCTAAGGCATGCAACGCGTGTTGTGCAAGCATGTTGGTGTGTATGTGTGTGTGTGCGCGAGTGCAAATGTCCGAGGACCCGGGTGGAGCCTTCTGTTCAGAGCCGGTGTGTGTGTGTCTGTCAGCTGTTCTGCACAGACGGTCAGAGACGAACAACACACCATCCGCCCACACGCTGACTCTACACACACACACACACACACACACATAAAGGAGCACACATAAACACATGCCATATGCACATGACCAACCCATCCAATGATGAGGCTCCGAGAAACTGACACAGTGCATCATGTAAATAAACCTTTTTCACCATTTTTCATTTGCATTTAACCGAAGCCTGTGAGTCAATGCTTTCTCTGACCTGCTTTTTATGCATCGAACAGAAATGATGAATAATAATTATTGCTAATATTAGTTTTTATTAGTCATTTTTTTCACAGTTCATGTGTTGGGGAGGAACTTTGGATCGGGCTGCTTTTTGTGATAGCATCCTGATGCAACACTGAACAATGATGCATCTTGGCTCATTGACCTATTGCAAGTGCTGTTAACGGGCCAATTTAAAGGGCAGAGAAATGGTCATACAGTAGGTGGCGATGGTGGAAAACACACAAGTGCTGGATTTGAATAGTTATTTAAAACAGTGTTTGTGCAGATGGAAATTTCTTTAATAGCAATGGAGGGATAAACCTTGTTTCATAAAACACCTGCATATGTGAGCACTAAGCCTGAGACACATGCAGAAAGTCTGCTTGGAATAAAAATATGTGTATCAGATATATTATCTGCAAAATGATATTTAGATTTTCCACATTAAAATCCATAAAGGGCATCTACTCACTGCTTCTCATTTATAATATTTGCAGTATTATTTCAGTTTGTTTCTGAAGTTTCCTGATGGATAAAAGATGTCTTTCACTTTCACTGTAAAGCCTCTTCTCAGTTTATGAGACTCAATGGCTTCAAGTTCCTTTATCATACTTGTATAAGATGCTAACTGGATCAGAGCTCTATTCAGGATATAAAAGCTCCACTGACTGCCACCAAAATCAAGTTTATTAAACTGAAAGTAATGCTTCAGACTGGATAAACCCCTCTACAAGCTTCTGCATGACCTTTATAGTCTCTTTTTTTAGCCAAACTAGACACATAGGCCTATTTTCTGCAATAAAACTTGTACTAACAATATTTTCATCAAAGCAAGAACTCACCTCTTAATTAAAATAACTTATGTTTAATAATGAAACTGATTAATAGGCTCATTTTTCTGAGGCACATCTCCTTTTTAAAGCTCATTTTGGGAAGACCTGGGTGATATCGCTACATGCTAATCAAAAAAGTTTGTTTTCCAAAATACAGTGTTATTAAAATGTTAACAGCAGCTCATATTCAACGCGCATTGTCCTTAAATGAGAGGTTAAACAGTTGAACAAGCAAATCATTAAGCCTCTCTGTCACTTGCGCTTAAGGGCTGGACTCCAAATCTCATGCTTTGGAGTATTTTATTCATTTTGGAGCATTTTATAATGACAAACTCCACTGTGCTTATGTGGAAAATGCAGAGTTCGTCATATGGTCAGCACTGGTCCATTGCCCACATAACAATGACGCACTGCCAAGCAGCAGCAGTGAAGCTGGAGAGCACAGTGTAGCAGCATTAGCCATTCCTTTTTAATGTGTGGAAGAGTTTTACAATGTTCACACAGGCCTGTGGGTACGGACCTAATCAGCCTGGCTCCTGAATTATGCATGACTGTAATCTCTAGTTTGATCACTGCAACACATCACAACCACTGGTGTAAACAAAACTGAATTAGACTTTTTGGAATAACACTAATTCAGTGTTTTAATGTTTCAGATTGTTGTCTCTCTCTTTAATGACCTTGCTCCACTGCTCCTCGTTCCCTCATCTCAGTTTGACAGCATCACAGATGAATTAACATCTGTAGGACTTCTGTCTGAGACTATGGGTGAATTGAGGTTTTTCCTGCTCTGTTAGCTTTTGCATGTTAGGAGTCTTTTATCTCAGTCTGAGGTAGAGCCAAGGGGGTTGGAACAGGACCCCCTGGACCCTGACTGACCACCTAATGTGCAAAAGAATTATGAAAATAAATTAAAATAAACTTTAAATAATGCAAAACTACTGCAAATGCACACAAAATGTCGCAATGTGATGCAAAACAAACACAAAGATGCACAGCAGGACCTCAGAGAGAGATGCAGTCGAGTCACGAAGAGACACAAACTGACAATAAAGATCAGTTTGTGTCGGTTTCAGGCTGGATGCTTCGCTCATGTATAGGAGGAATCAGGGGCCTTTAGCGTGTCTGTGTCCGGTGGCCCCATTTTCTCTTAATGTGCCATTGAGGATAAAAAAACAGCTGTTCATTGATATTCTAATATATTATAATTTATGATAAATCACTGATATTTATTTGTAACAGTGAATTGAGAATGTAATTATTAATAATGTAGAGTTTATTATTAGCAAGAACTTTGAATTTGACTCTAAACATTGAGACCACTTTGGGGGGGGGGGGGGGGGGGGGGGGGGGGGGGGGGGGGGGGGGGGGGGGGGGGGGGGGGGG
>JAQMCX010000032.1:2294135-2307776 GCA_029814765.1 Acanthurus leucopareius
TGTGTGTGTGTGTGTGTGTGTGTGTGTGTGTGTGTGTGTGTGTGTGTGTGTGTGTGTGCGTGTGTGTGTGTGTGTTTGTGTGTGTGTGTGTGTTGTGGCAGCCAACCTTTCATCCAGTCCACCACCTGGCTCGTGCTCCATTTGCTCACCGGCTCCATCACCAGCGCCATCGAGGAAACTTTGCGCCGAGTCTCCGTTGCGCGCAAGCGGTGTGTGTTAACCCCAAACAAGAGCTCAGCCAGCCGGGCACCGCAGATCCCCCCGCGACCCTCCCGCCCTCCTCCCTCCCTTCCTCCCCTCCCTCCTTCCACGCAGCCAGGTGACTCCTTGTTTTTTGTTTTTACTCTATCCCGGTCCGGTCCTCCCGCCACTGGCTTAGCCTAGTGTCGTGTCCCGTTAACGCAGTGAAGCCCTCAGTGCGGGACAGCCCGAGCGTGTGTGCAGCGGAATCCGGTACATTCCCTCGCTCGATCCGGTCTGACATGTGTCTCTGTCTCCTTTCTTCCCTCCCTTCTTCTTCCCAGTGCGCTAGTCCGGTCCTGCGCTCCCGCTGTGTATGTATGTGTGAGTGTGCGCGTATGAGTGAGTGTGTGTGTGTGCGCCAGAGGGAGATAAAGAGGAGTGTGTGTAGGTGTGTGCGCAGCCGGTCCGTTACCGACAGCAGCGGAGTAGGATAGATAAGTCACACCGGACTGAACATCCAACAGCATCTCTCTCTCTCTCTCTCCCTCTCTCTCTCTCCTTCTCTCGCTTTCTGTGTGTGTGTGTGGTGTGTGTGTGTGTGTGTGTCTTCCCCTAGGGATATGATTAAAGCGTGCATGCGCCCCGTGGGTGGCTCCGCGCTCACATATCAGCGAATTTCTCTCTGGAGCGACAGATTCATGCAGATATGATGGAGGAAAGATATTCTCAGAAGATGTTTAATCAGACCGTGTGTGTGTGTGGTGTGTGTGTGTGTGTCTCCTATGGGGACCAGACAACATTGAGCACCTACACACTTCCTACTTCCTCTGATGTGTGAGGAAACTTAATGAATCCTCAGACGACCTCTCCACCTCCACTACGGAAATCATTCTTACCCCCTTTCTGCCTCTGTGGTTCATTTCAGTGAAGATAAATAATAACCTGAGTTACATTTTGAAGGTTCATCAGTTTACACACGATGCAACCTTTTCCACAAAACCTGAAACAGCAATAACTGTTTTTGCCGCTTGGGGGCAGCAGAGACACGTTGCTAACACTAACCTATCATCAGGTTGATAAGTCAAACTTGTTAGCAAACAGTCGCTTTTTTTGACTAATCCAGCAGTTATGGAGCAATAATTTCACTTATTTTAAGTAATTTTTGTGTCAAATATTCCATCTCATTTAGCTCTGACTTTGGTCTCAACCAACTCCTGGTGTAAACATCTTCTTTAGCTGTAAAATGGTTTGCGAAATGGTTCGGGTTCAGTTAGACGGTGTCTGTCTGCTGCCCAACAGGTGCTTTTTGAGGCCGAAAATGTTATGACACTGACAAGAGTGAACCAAAAAGGTGAAGGTGAGGACTGAACAGCTAACAATAAGCTAAAAAAATCCCTATTTAAACCCTTTAAAGCTTAGCAGAGCTGCAGATTCAGGTGATAAAAGTGTCAGGTATAGCTGCTTCAGCAATAAGCTCATCCTACTGACAGTGCACTGCAGCAGGCCGGCACAGTGATGGTAAATGCAAACCTAAAATCTGCCTTAAGCTCTACATTTGAAAGGAGTCTAAGACTAAAACTACTGGATTGATTGCTGTGAAAATTTAGTGGAGGCATAAATGTCACCGAGATGTTGATCTGCTGACCAGTCCTGCACCATCATCAAGCAAAAAAAAATCAATTTCTGCAATATTTCATATCTAAAAGTTTATTCAATAGGCATTACAGCCTCGCAGAGCCACTAATACTGCTGTTGAGTCCTGGCAGATGATGTTTTGAGCATTTCGCCTTTGTTTGATGGAATGAGTAGGGGAACAGAAAGGGAACGTGGGTAGCGTGCAGAAAAAGGGTCTCCGACTGGATTCGTGCCGGTGACATTTCGGTTACATGGCATGTGTCCTCGATCACCACAAGACGCCACTGCACTTACATTTTAAACACTTTTGCTCTCAGCTCTCTCTGCTGCAGCTGTTCATTTATAATACTGTGTCCTTTCTCTTTTCTTTGGGGAGGGGGCTGGGGCTCATTCTAATGAATAAACTAGGAGAGTTTTATGCCCTTTCAAGCCATAAAAGTGTTTTAACTGTGAGTCACATGAGATTGTCTGTGGGGGAAATAACTTTTTTTTTTTTTCCCGACTCCTTTGTGTTTCAAGACAAAGCTCAGAAAAATCTTACGTTCTGGTGAAACGTGCAATCACTATGAGAGGCCTTCACGACAGCAGACACTCGATTTGTCACTACAGATAAAGCTCGAGCGTTTCCAGTAAACTGTGAGAGTGTGAAGTGTGAAAGCGAAAACACGTGATCAATACCAAGACCCTGAAAGTGAAGAAGCCAAGAGGAATTCAACCTCCATACACATCTGCTTTTTTTTTCACTGTAACAAAAACAGATCAAACAAAAATCTGTTGAGAGTGAGTGATTTGATCCAGGATGTGTTAACCTGACAGAAAAGGTGAGGGCGGAGCCTCTTGGTCTGAGGGGTTTATTCCCCCTGCGAGCAGAGGTGGAGGCAGAATTAAGATCCTTTGTAAAAGTGCTAAAACTGCACTGTAAAATAATACTGTATGCAAAGTAATGGTCATTCATTAAAATTGTTATAAAGCAAAAATATGTGAGTAAATAAAAATGTCCCTCGTGACTTTTAAAATATACATTGAATCATCGGATTATTATTACTTACGCAATACAGTAATATAAAAGCAGGATTTACTTTTGTAGCCTGCTGAGGTTGAGCTAACTGACCTGTTTTGTGTGGGACTGCATCTAATATTGATTTGGCTTTAAAAGAGTCAGAAAATAGTGAAAATGTCGTAATAATTAGCAGAGCTCAAAGGGAAAAACAGGAACTCCTTGTATTTTTTTAAGCTTAGACTGTAAATTATCAGAACAATAGCCAATGATTTTCTTTCACTTCATTTATCAACTAAAGACCAAAACTTACTTCTTATTATTTTCATTTTCAGTTTAGTTTTTCTTTAAACATTCATGAAATCACTTCACTGTTTCACTTATGAGGGGAACTCATGACAACATGCTGTTTCCTTCCCCTTTATACTCTAAAGTCCAGTCCTGCAACATCACACCGCCATGACTCCTGTAATACTGAATAAAGCTCCCACAAGTCTCACTAACGAATTCAATACATATTAATGTTTACCAGTGGGATGTTGAGCAAATGTAGTAATTTCAGTCAGTGTGATCATATAATGAAAGCATGATTACAATATCATTCAATTTAATCAAATCATTAAAATTGCATTGCCTGTGCTACATTAGTATGTGCTGGTTGTATATGAGTGTTCGAGGAGAACCTACTCATCTTTTCAGCATACACACACACACACACACACACACACACACACACACACACACATACAGTAGACATAGATGCAGAAAATAACTGCACTGTAGTCGAGTTATAACAAAAGAATAGACAATATGTACCGAAAACTGAAATTAGATCTGGTTTGTTTGAGTTTTGCTTTTTTTGCGAGTCATCTCCTCCGTAGGTGGATGTACACACATTCAGCACAGAGGCCGTGTTGCAGTGGACAGAGAGAGAAACCACAATAGCCTCTCAACTGCGACCTCTGCTGGTGACAAGTGTTACTGACGTTGAGCATATAGTGATAAACTGTAGGTACTTTGAGAGTCACTCCCTGACACATTTTTAGTGTGTCATGTATCATTGTTGGGACTTGAAAATGATTTAATGTGTTTTTTTTTTTAATTTTGGGGGGGATTTTCTCTGCAGTTATCTGTGAAACATTGTTTATATTCTTCAATGCATTCATGAAACCTCCTGGGAATGTCAGCTCTGACTAATTTTTTAAAGTCGTGCCTGGACATTAACCCCCTGACTGCTGCTTTGTTTGTTTGGCTGTTTCCAAGAAATGCAGATGAAGCTTACTAAATCTGGTAATCCCCTGGCTTTTTCTCTTTCACCACCATGTCATTGGTTATTGTAAAAATATTATTTTGTTTTTTTAGTGAAATACCTTAGTAACTATTGGATGGATTGCCATGATATTTGACACAGATGGTCCTCATGCTCGGGGGAAAATATAAACGAGACGTTCTGTTTATTCCTAACAACTGGTCAGACTTTTATTCGTGGTTTATCAGGGGTGAAATTCCCCTCATGCCAGGCTTTGTGTTTCGTATGAATCAGAATCAGCTTTGCTGTGCATTATATGTGTTTAAACAATGAATTTGACTCATTTTATAAGCTGCCTTCAAGGTAACAAATAGACCATTTTACAGAGAGATAAAAAAAAAGGGTGCCAAAAGCTTTTAAAGCTTTTGAAAGTCATTTTGTGGCTGTTGTGTAAAAGTAATGGCACAGCAGGTGTTGAGTTAGATGAGATGAACGTGAGGCTACAAACAGCAGCCAGTTGTGTTTGGCTAAGTGTTAATAACAGACCAAAGAGGAAACCAAAAGGGGAATTGATTTGATTGATCTGAACTCGACTTCTGTGATGTACTTAATTTTAAAATAGTAACATTGTAAGAAAAAAGGGGGTTGGTAGCCCACTATACTTCCTTTTCTAAACACTACGTCTTTTTTTTATGATTCAACTGATGACCTCTGTCAATACGCACCCCGTGTTTTTGTCTTTCTGTTGTCTGATGGAGTTTGTGCAGCAACGATTTTGAGTTTTAGTTTGAAAACTCAAGTTTAAGATTTTACAGCTTAACCTCCCAAATGAAAGGGACTGTAATTCAAACATTGTAAATTTCAGTTTCTGAAGCAGCATTTGTCATTTTGTGTTTGAAGAGAACTGGTCCTTTTTGTGTTGCGGGATGATTGCATTGTTGTGTTTAACCAGTAAAAAGTTGAAACCAAATTACAGGAATCCTGATAGCATTACAAAATAAGCACTATCTAGAAAAAGCTATAAAATTAAAATAAAGGAACCATAAATTAAAAAACTCAAAACCGATGAGGAAGTGAAAAGGGGATGAGGGGAAATATCCCAATAAGCACTCTCATAAGAAATTTTCTCATGCTGATGCGACAGTGACTGGCTTCAGCAGATTAATCGTACTTTATTCTTTTATAAACTGCTTGCTCACCATTTTACAACACATGTCAGTGTAGTATTATGTAGTATTATAATTTATAGATATTATACTACATTATTAGTGATAGCAACGAGTAAAGTTGATACACAGTTAATAAGTGATGAAGCTATGAAGAGAGATCAAAATCCACACCCGTGCTTTAGAGGTTAAGAGGATAAATCTAAAAACCAACAGTTCTTTTCACTTTATTCTAGTAGATGTTAGCTAAAGATTTGAATGTTAGTGTTTCTCAAGCATGAACACAAAAAAAGGAGTACAATTTTTTCTAATTGAATCAGCGTTGCGGTTTTCGTGACATTAGTCAGCTGTGCTCACAAAGCAAAATCTCCCTTCAATGACGGCTTTTCTATTTTGAAACATTGTTCCTATTGTATCAAAGGGGAATTTTTTTCATATTGCATCAACTCTTCATGTGACTGTATTGCTGCATTTTTAAAGTGTTACAAGTTACTCAGCAAAGGCTTTTTTTTTTCTTTTTTTTTACTTTGAAAACTTCTCCATTTTATTCAGTTTAAATAAAAAGTCTTACTTTCTAGAGATGGATGAAAGTTTTTTTTAAAAAAGTGACACAAAGCGGTGGACCTTATATGTTTTCACTGCCACTTTCTTTCCTAAATGCAGAAGAAAAGTAATGAAATATATACTTAAAGCTGCAATTAACATTCATTCATCATCTATGGCTGCTTGTCCTTTGCAGGGTCTGTCTTTTGTTGTCTAGAGTTTAACACTGGAACATTAAACCTTGACTGCAAAAAAAACACATTTGCCATAGGTGTCCACTTATAATGTCCTACCACCAAAACTTAATCTATACCATTCAGCCAATCACAATGTAACTAAATGCAGAAAAACACCAGGAATTATTTACTCATGTTGAAACACGAGACAAGACAGATTTAAAACAGTCTGACTTAAGAAACTGCATTTCTTCAAAATGCTGTTTTTAACTTTGAAATAGTTACACCCCTTATTTAAGTATCCCCATCTTATTTTTGTGCTTTTATTTCTACTTCATTAAATTTTGGGGGCAGGTATTGTAGTATCACTCTACCTCATCCACATAACAACATTAGTCATTAGTTATTTTGCAGATTAAAATGATACAAAATGAGAAAAAAATCTTGACTTATGGCCACACATTAAGATACCTGGTAGCAAAACTACTCCCGATAAAGTAGCTGCAAAATTAGTGATGCTTTCATATGAATGCATCTATGATTAAAATAATTATGACGTGTTTTATTTCTAAATGATTATTCTGCACCGCAGGGAGCATATTTTGATCCTTATATCTTTGTGCATATCCCTGTACTTATGTCCTTGAATGCACAACCTAAAGTTATGAGGAAGTACTTGTGTTCGCGGTATAACCACATTTTCTGATGTGGAAGTTCACATCGTTTCGCCTTGTCTTGTGAAAACTCAAGTTTCTACTGTAAAAAGTTGAAAAATCATATTTCTATATATCTGAACATCTTGTCCTTATTTATGTAGAGGAATCTGAGAGGGGATTTTTTAAATGTATAAATACATCCACTCTCTGTTTTACACCACAACATATTAGATGTCTGAAATCAAACCACCTTCAGCACTGCACAGGAACTACAAAGGTTCTCTCTTCACCTGTTTACCTATGCACCAAAACTTCACCTCGTATTGTGTTCATGAAATTGAGCAGTAAAAAGTGTCAAGACTCTTTAGTTTTGAAGGCGGAAGGTTCCGCATCCACCAGACCATGGAGAAGAGGAAGTGTTTTGTTTCTCTCTCTCTCTGCTTGTTTTTCACCAATCATCACCAGGTTTTCTAAAGGAAATGAGTAAAACCATGACCTGCAGTATATGACAAAAAAAAAAGAAGTTAAATAAGGAATAGAAGGTAGCGTTCCAATTTGCATATGAACCGTGAGAGAGCTAAAATGCAAAGCTATTTAAAGCTAATTGTAATTTCCTCAGAATGTATTAATGAAACCTGCAAGGTATGAGGATGAATTCAGCTGCTGGTATTTTGTTTTCTTTATTTATCCAGAAGTCAGATTTTCAGTGAAAGCCTGAGGGTCTTTGAGAGCAAGAAACTGCCCGCCCTGTCAGCTACTCTCACTTCTTCTTTCTATCAATGATAGACGGGACAGGGCGGAGGGGCAGAGGAAAGTTATTTCTTAGGTTCAATCATCTATAATTTATCAGCTCTTCTTTGTGTGACTCAGTAAGTATCAGAGTTTATTATTGTTTTATGTTCATCATTGACTTATTTTTAATTTTTTTTGGTCTGTTTGTTTTTATGTTATATATACACACTCATATATATATATATGTACCCTCACATCGTGATCATCTATAAGTTCAAGTATTTTTTCTAATGGTTTTAATATGTTTTTCTTTTTTTTTCTTTTAGGATTTTGAAGCTTTCCCTCTGCAGTTTCATTCCTTGTGGACTTTACTTGAAGAAACTACTGTTGCTTGTTGGTTGGAAGAAGATTTAGAAATGGGTCGTGGACTGAAAGAAGACAGAAAAATGCCAAATGGAGGATCAAAATCTTTCAGAATGAGTATCATTTTCCTCCTTCTGAATATCAGCAATTTTGTTGATCCAGTTGCAGGATTTTCACTAAAAACTTGCCGAATCAGTCGCAATGAAGCTCTGTGTGACAAGAGTCACCTGACTGCTGTACCTCTGGATATTCCCCGCACAGTAAAAGGTTTTTCCTTATCCTCAAACAATATTTCTCACATACAAGTGCCAGATTTTAAAGGTCTATCACTTTTGACACAGTTAGACCTAAAACACAACCGCATTTCACAGATAGATGGAGACGCTTTTGCTGATCTGATTTCCCTCAAGTATTTAAATCTAAATGATAACAAACTAGTTAAACTCGGAGATGATCTTTTTCATGGCTTGAGCAACCTCATAGAGCTAAGAATTGATAAAAATCATATCAAAGTGGTGACGTCCACCTCTTTTAAGTCCTTGACAAACTTAAAGTTTTTGGACATTTCTTCCAACAAACTGAACCATTTAACAAATGTTCATTCTATAACGCAGCACCTTCCACAGCTGCAATATCTGTCAATTAGAAACAACAATTTAACCAGTTTTCAGTCATGGGAACTAACAAACAGTTCACTGAGGCTTACAAACATTGATTTGTCTCAAAATCCCCTTTCAGTCTTTCGGATCACTGCAGACATTTTTCCAAATCTCACCTGGTTCAGCATTGAAGGCTCTGGCGGAAAGAAACCGATGAGATGGGACGTCAGTAACAAGACCTTCCTTAGTCGAGTGTCTACTCTTGCTATTAGTGGGCTTCAGATGGCATTTAGTGACATAAAAACATTACTGGGGAATGTCAACATGTCTCTGACTACTCTGAGGATGGACAGAATGAAACATAGCCTCACGACTTTAATCAACGTTTCCTGCACCATCCCAACAATGTCCACCCTCCAACTCCAATCTAACAAGTTCACTGTTATCCATTCAAATTTGCTTCACCTGTGTAATAACGTAACAGAGTTAGATTTGTCATATAATAAAATTAAAATCATTCAAGACAATGCATTCGGATCTATTAAAGGTTTGAGGATCTTAAATTTGAGACGAAACAGACTCCCATCTGTTCCGTCTGCCATAACGAATCTATCAGCTCTTGAACAGCTGGATCTCAGCAGCAATAACATTAGCACGCTCAGATGTCAAGATTTCGCCAATCTGACAAAGCTCAAACAGCTCAGCCTTTACCTGAATTCAATTTCATGTTTGAAAGAGTGTGTTTTCAAGGACTTGATAGAGCTGCATGTTTTGAAGCTTCAGAACAACCGCATCTCCAAATTAAACGGCGCCTTTAAAAGACACGTGCCAAATCTTAGACAGCTGAATTTGAATAATAATGAACTCACTGCCACTGAAAAAGGGGACTTTGAGAGCTTGACGTCCTTGCAGAACTTGTCATTACATGACAACAAAATAAAGAAACTCGGAAATGGGTCTTTTATTGGATTGACGAATCTTCTTGAAATTCAGTTGCAGTCAAATAAAATAGAAAAAATAAGCAGAGGTTGTTTCAGCGGTCTGATAAATTTAAAAAGACTAGATTTGAGGAACAATAAAATTCGATACGAAGGCAGTTCTCCTTTGGCTGAGCCACCCTTTTCTCAGCTGACCCGTCTGGAGATATTAACTATTCCTGGACAACGCCACAGAGGAAAAGCCCAACTGCCACGCAACCTCCTGCATGGTTTGACTAATCTTTTGACTTTCAGTACCAGGAACAATCAACTTTTATCCTTGCACAAAGACATGTTTATTCACACGCCTAAACTGCAGCTACTCGACATGAACTCAAATGATCTTAAGGATCTCTCTCCAGACTTGTTTTCCCCGCTTCAAGGCCTTAAAAGTCTCTACATTTCTAGAACAAGTCTCAGGTCTCTAGATTTCCTCATACATGCCAATCTTACTCAGCTGGAGTTCATGCAGGCTCGAAATAACTTATATTCAGTTATCAGTGAGGAAGTGATGAGGTCCCTGCCAGGTCTGGTTTATGTCGATTTTCAGGGCAACGGTTTCTACTGTGACTGTGATAACGCCTGGTTCATCCAGTGGGTGCAAAAAGACAACCAAACACAGGTTTTTGACGGCTATAACTTTAAGTGCAACTATCCTCAAGACCTGCATAATATGAAACTGTTGGACTTCGATGTGGAGTCCTGCTCAGTGGACATCGACTTCATCTGCTTCATCTCCACCACATGTACAATCATCATTTTTTTGGTGGCGTCCTTCACCTACCATTTCCTGAGGTGGCAGCTGGCATACGCATACTACTATTTCTTGGCTTTTCTCTTTGAAGCAAAGAATTACAATAAAAAAGCATCCGATCAATACGATGCTTTTGTATCTTACAACACCCATGATGAGCCGTGGGTCATCAATGAGCTGCTGCCAAAACTGGAGGGAGAACAGGGCTGGAGATTGTGTCTGCACCATCGAGACTTCGAGCCAGGTAAGACCTTCACACCTGACGTGAGACTAATCAAGTTCTTTGCTCCGAATGAGCTTTAATGAACAAAACTGAATTAAAATGTGAGTCAGATGATTTTTTTTTTTTTAGCCATTTGAGATGATAGACTTTAGTTAGATGCCACTGATTAAAATGCATATGGATTACATTTAAATTCCGGTATCAGTGGACATCCTTGTTACTTAGCAAAGCTTTCAGTTAAATGTCTTGACAACCAGAAGATGGACGGATGAAAATGCTCACTTTCATAGCTCAACATCTACACAATGAATCAGCACAAAATTGCATACATCCATTAATGATTCCTGCACCTTAACTTTTCCTCTAGCACCACCTTTTGGTGAACATGGGTATTTAAATGAAATGTTTCTCCTGCATTTGTCTTCATAGACATATATCCAACTGTAGCTGATGTAGTTCTTTATGCTCACATTCATGTCTCTTTCCGAACAAACTGTACCAGCTTTGGTGGTTCGTTGACTTTTTTGTGGCATAAAATTATCAGGTCAAAACTTGAATTTGTCCAATAACTTTGGTTTAAGACCGAATAGCTGTAAACTAAAGTTCATCATATTTTAACTTAGCTGTTGCTTGTACACACAGCTGACTGGCAAAGTAAAGATTTAACTCATGTATTTCTCAGTTTGTACACCAGACATGCAAAGCTGTAACCTGGCAATCAGTGGAATAAGGTTCATAAAGGTTTATACACTTTTAAAAGTGATTATTTTGGATGTGTGCAAAAGCTGTAACAGTGGCATGCACTTTCATCTTTACTCCACTAGGTGTCACCAAAGTGCCTTTTCTACTCTGAAGAACCAATGAGGAGAATGGTGACAGAATATTATATCATTTACAAACCCTTTTTCCTTTATGTTTCTCTTTCTCAGGTAAATTCATCATTGACAACATAACTGATGCCATCTATGGGAGCAGGAAGACCATCTGTGTGATCAGTCGCAGATACCTTGAGAGTGAGTGGTGCTCCAAAGAGATCCAGGTGGCCAGGTAATATGTCATCTGACTTTAAGCTGATCTAAACTTAACTTTGTTATCATGTTAAAAAAAATGTTTCTGTCATCTCCAAAATTTGTGGATCCACTGCTGTTCTCTGTTGTGAAATACATTTTTAAGAATACAAAAAGGTTCTTTGGGATTTTCAATTATTGAAAGCAATTTCAATTTACATATTAGAGGATAGTAACTTCAAAACAAAATAAAACAAAACAGTCATGAAATTAAAACATGAGTATATTAGATTGGTAGTTAGATTAATTGGTGATGATGTGGTTAGTGGTGTTGTCATCTATCTTTCTCTTGATTGGTTTTAGCTTCCGACTGTTCGATGAGCAGAAGGACGTGCTGATCCTGGTGTTTCTGGAGGAGATTCCTGCTTTTCAGTTGTCTCCGTACTACCGTATGAGGAAGCTGCTGAAGAGGCGGACCTACCTGAGCTGGCCGCAGACCGGGGAGCACACCGAGCTCTTCTGGGAGAAACTGCGCCAGGCTCTACAGACCAAAGAAGATTTCAGTGAGGACAGGCTACTTCTTAGTGTGGCGGACAGACCATGATGGAGAGAAAATACACTCTTCTCTGTGTGAAGTTTACTTGTAGTGTATTAAACATTTTAGAACATTTTTAATTCTCAAAACTCACTTTTTGACCAAATGAAATGGAGGACGAAAAGCTACAAGTTTTTTTTTTTTCTGTGTACAAAGATCAACAAGTGAGGGATTTCTGACTTTGACTTCTCTGATGGGACAATGAACAGGTTAACCACGTCTCATCTCCTCTACAGGAAAGTTACTGGAAGTGGTCACCTGGATGCAAAATTTACTTATAAATTAAGTAATTTTCTGTGAGACTGTCAAAGATTTTTCCTTTTCTCATCTTTTTTTTTCAGTTTAACAACTTTTTTGAAAGCATGTCACTTGTTGACAGACATTGGCTTTAGCTAGCTACAGTAATATGACATGCCTGGTCTACAGACGCACCTCCAAACTGGATTCATACAGGAGATCAAGTGTGCAGGCAACTTGATACAGACTGCAGCCTGACTGGTCAGACAATAAAGCCTAAATATGAGCAAAAATATGCAACTCCAGCATCTTTTATAAAAGCTGACTTTGCTGTTAACTGAACAGCATGTGTTTTTGTCCCAGTTGACGGTGCATGTGGCATATAATTGACATCCAAAATGCACGTGGTGGGTGTTGGGAAAAAAATTACTTATCTGGGTGGATTCCGGTTTACTGAGCCAAGCACAACTCTGAGGACTTTATCATTTAATAACCGAGTCCAGCAGAATTTCTTTGGAATTGTTTTCAAAGCTACGTATCAGTGAAGGAATGACAGCCTTCAGCTTGTGGTTTCTGTTTCAATCTTGTGTATTAAATATTTTCCCACTCTGTGTGAGGGGGGTCACCAAGAGCTGGACTTTGTCCTTTTAATGTTGCTATAAAAAGCTGATTTTTTTTTTTTTTTCCCCACTTCACATTCTTGAATTTTCCAAATCCATGAGAACAACTCTCACTCCAGTCCCCTCTGACCTCTGGGTCATCTTCAGAAATCACATCAAGATCCACATCAGCTTTAGACAAACTGCATTTTAACACAGTTCTGGCACTTTTGGAAGAAAAATATAAAGATATGTAAAGGGTTTTATTTGCATATTTGCATCAATACTGTTTGCCTTGGCAGAGGCTTTTGTTCTCCAAATGCCTCTCTAGTTTATTAAGTGTTGCTGAAAAAAATCAACCACAACAGCAGCAGATATTGAACATTTTTGTTTTTAATGAATTCCTGAAAACTCAAGTTATAATCAAAACTTTTTCACTTTTTTGTGAACAGTGTTTCATAGTCCATCCATCTGATGTCCAAATGTCAGACTGAGTCAAAATCAACACAAATGGTTCGCTATACTTGCAATACTTTACTTAAAAAATTTTGGGGTTTTTTTGTATTTAGTTGGTTTACTGTTTTAACAGCTTACAGTTTATTATATAATGTATTTAGAGTACAAAACTTCCCTGTTTATAAAACAGAATAAATATGGGACAAAAATGTAGCAAAAAGTACATGAAAACCCTTTTAACAGTAATTTTAATAAAACTTAAATATTGATGGGTTAAGTGTTACCGCAACATTAATAAATACAATATCAATACAGTGAAAAAAATTTGGGTTCACAGATGCAGGGAACGTCCAAAAGTACGAGTCTCATGTTGCAGAAATGAGCTGTCTTATGGAGTTTATGCAGTGGAGGTGGTGTTTGATGTGGTGGTTGATGTGGTGGTTGATGTGGTGGTTGATGTGGTGGTTGATGTGGTGGTTGATGTGGTGGTTGAT
>JAQMCX010000032.1:2316130-2331570 GCA_029814765.1 Acanthurus leucopareius
TATAAGGCGCACTGTCGGTTTTTGAGAAAATTAAAGGCTTTTAGGTGCGCCTTATAGTGCGGAAAATACGGTACTTCATCAAAATCTATACAGCATTATTACAAAAGATCTCACACGGAAATACCCTGAAAATTATGTCAAAGAAAGATAAGTCTAATTTGCATGTTTTGGCTGGATAAAATGTGAACAATTTATATATGTTAAGTTTTGTTACATTAAAGATAGATAGCTTGTGACAGTTTTTTTTGTGGTTTGATTCTTGAACAGAGAACAACAGCTTGGCTTGCATTCAATGTGAAGACGTTTCATAAACTCGTAAAACCACCCAGCATAGTGACGTTTCTGCTGCTGTCAGTCTGCATGCTCAGTATGAACAAGACAACACCTGCAAGCACCTGACTATCAAAGTGACCTCAAAGCAAAGTGAGCAACAGTTTCCTTATTTCGGAGTTTATTGCAGTTGTAAAGCAATTGTGAAACAGACATTCAAATACATATGATAGTTGGAATTTTTTAAATAAAAATAAAAACAGGTACACATGAGGAGAAAAATGACTTAAGATTAGGAAAGAAAATCTTAAACAACTAAAAGATAACATGCGAACAAATGTTAAGGCTTCCACAGAGTCCCAAAGGTTGCAAGGTCATGTTTCTACGGTAGCCCAAAAGGGACACACCAACACTGACTCTAAAGAGGGCCTTTTGTGTATTTTGGCAAGTTTCACTACCACCAAAGGTTTTAGTACATGTTTTAGTACAAATTTAGGTTGGTGCTACCTGAAACTTCACCACTAGAAACCAAATCCTTCACACTTGATCTTTAAGGGATTATTAGGCCTTAAACTTAAGTTTGTATTCAGTAAGACTTACATCAGAGATCTCTAGTCATACATGGAAGATCACCATTGTACAGTTTCAAAATGAGTGAGTAAATATCCAGTAAATATTTAACCTGAAACCAGACTTGCATCATACATTTTTTTTGTTGATTCAGTTCCTTGCCTGAAGAGCGAGAGGACAAAAGAAAAAGGTGTATTGACTAATGAATTATTCACAAACCACACGAATAGTTTGGCATGTCTTGGCTAGAAAGAACTTTCAGAGACATTTTGATGATTTGTTTCTTTGGGAACCTGCAACAACCACCAACATTTTTAAGTGAACACAGAGGGAGATTATTTAAAACTAAAAGGCTTTTTGGTGGAGAAGGGCTTAAAATTACTTCCATATTTTCTAAGATGTGTTTTTTCTCTCTTTAAAAATTCTCAGGTTCAAACACAATGTGGCATACATACACATTTAAATGCACATACAGATACGTACAGTAGTGCCTGCACTAAGTGTTTTGGTCTGATCGAGTGTGACGCTGCACAGTCAAACAAAGATTCAGTCAGTTCAGCTCACACGACACAAAGACTACAACATAAAAAAAAAGAGGCACTGTGGATAAAGAGAGAGAGAAGATTACCATGCAGGGCAGGTAGAGTGCAGATATGTGCATGTTTCTGCAAAAAGAGAGAGTCCGTGCGTCCCGTCACGCGTCATACTCCGAGCCTTCGTCTCCCTTCAGCCTCTCACGCTCTCTGTGCCGCTGGATGGCTCGCCAGATGCGGCAAAGGACTCCACCCCTGAGGGAAAGAGATTTTAATGATAACAAACTTATGAATGTAAAAATGAAATTGCTGTGGAATAAATAAGAAAAACAATCTCTAAGAGAGCTTTTTTTGATTGAACACCTTTAGACATTAGGTTCATGAAAAAGGAGACAAGGTTGGATCTACAATTCTCTGCCATCACTGATTCAGCTGCATTACCGGCTTTCTAAAAGATATTACAAGCCTTCATGACTTGAAATTGAATAAAAATTTAAAGGCTTACAACTGATACTAACAACTCAGACTATGAAGACTAATTTTATACCCCTAGTTTTTTTCATAGCATTGTCTGCTTAGTTTGATTTGCTCCCAGTTGAGACAGAGGAGATGGATTAGAGAGAGTAGATACCGCAGACGTAGACAGCGGAGGTCGTCTTTGGTTACGTCATGGAGAATGTCAGTAAGTGTGTATTCCTCCAGCACAAACTAGAATACAACACACACATGGCCATCAGTTACACACATACACTTAACATGATGCACTACATAAATGTAGATAAAGCAGTTGTAGATAAATGTTCAAAAGCATGTGTTCAACCTTATCTACGGTGTCAGCGTCTGCCCCTTGCTCTTTCAGCCAATCAGTGAGCTGCTTGTCCGGCTCGTGGTCCGCTGGGATGTGGAAGATGGAGGGAGGAGAAACATCTGTTGAAAACAAAATAATAAAACAAGCTCTTGAAACAGAAACAACAAAAAAAATCAATCAGTTGGTCAATCCGTGTGTTCACCTGGTGGTCTGTGCCTGATTTTGACCAACTCCAGGTCATGTGCTCTCTGCTGCAGCGTCGCCTTCAGGACCTGCTGGTACTCTTTTTCCTTTTGCAGCAGCTCCTCAAGCAGCCTGTGGGGGGGGCACCACAGCAATAGTGGCATCTGTTAATGTTGTAAGGACGGTTGGCTGAGCCTTTCAGCTGAATTCAAAATAGAGTTTTAGCAAAATAAACAATCTGCCAGCTTATTTCTTTTTCTAGATGATGGCTATCGGCTTAAATTAAATGTTGACAATAAGTTACTGTTGCTGATTTTTAACAATAATTTGTCAAAAAACAGAGTCCTTCTCTTGTGCAAGGCAATAACTTTGCATTTTAAATTTTAATTAATCGCTGTGAGGTTTTGTATTGCTTGGTATCATTGTTTTCGTACCCATAACACTCTTTTATTCCAGCTGTGCTTTTCAGACAGCTGGAATGGATCTTTTGGGATCTTTTTGTTCAGAAATATTACTTTTTCAGAATTACAGTTAAGCTTTGCAATTAGGTGGTTAACTAGAGTAGAGGTAAGATAGACTCTGGTGAGACTTGAGGAAATGAGATCAAAATTAAACTTCGACCTCATTTCCTTTTACTGCACTGCTGTAAAAGTGCCCTGCTGTGTGTCATCACTTTATTATAAAGTCACAATCAAGCCACGCGTCCATGACATGCTTGCATGTGTTTATTTTTTTTTCCAAGTCTGAGTTTGTGTGTGTACGTGCAGATGCACCTTCCGTCAGATGAGTAATATTTCATCACCATCGTTACCATTTGTATGGTGTAAAGCATGAACAGAAATTTTTTATCTGACGAGTTCCAATCTGTGGATCTGTGACGCATCAATGGCAATAAATAGAGCTGAAAATCTTTTGATGCTTTGTTTGTGCAGTCACTGTACCTGTTCGTCTCCTGCTTGAGCCGCCCCAGCTGTGCCCCCAGGTGATGATGGGTGCGCTGATGCTCCTGAGAGTGGAGCTGAGAGCTGAGCGTGCACACCGCTGAGTGGGCGGGGTCAGCGGTGGTCCCAGATTCATCAGCGTGAGGAGTCAACACAGGACCGTACTCCTCTTCATCCACCTCATCCTCCTTCTCTGCTCCCTCGCACTCTGACGCCGGGCCGAAGTGAGTCTGCAGTTCTGTAAAGTGCAGGCCAAAGGTCCAGACTATGACACATTACTAGATTTTTAACAGTGAGACTCTTGAGGTTATGAGATTGAACATTTTGCTCTTTTTTTCCACTAGATGGCAGTAAATGCTCAGGACAGGCTGCAGCCGTCTGACCTGCCCACCTGGTATGAGGATGGTGATGGCAGCCTGCACAGCGCGGCGGATGATGTTGTCCATAGCAAACATCCAGTGGGGTTTGATATGATGGTTCCTCAGGACTTTGTTTACCTGAAAAACACACAAAAAGAATCAAGCGTGTCTATTCAGACGTAAGATAACTCTGAACATGTTATTAATATTTACATATCATAGTGATTGACTTCTTGTTGTTCCTAATTCATAAACCCCAGCACATTATTTTCTGCAGTAAAATTAGAGTAAAATGCGACATTTTTTTTCTGTCAGCCGGGTAAATCTCACATACTTTACTCGAATATTTCATTAAAAGAAGCTCTGAAAACTAAATAAATAACATGATGAATAAAAACAAATCTTTGCACTACACTTTTTTATGGGATGAATTTCCATTTGTTCCTACTGACCGAGTCCTGGAAACCAAAGAGCACCAGCTGTATCTGGTTGATGGAGGTGGAGTCGAAGTCCAGGTCCAGTTTCAGTTTGGAGATGGTGGCCGCCATGACGCGTCTCTCTGGGGAATGAATGAAGTCTCGAAGGATGCAGATGATTTGCTTAATGTGTTCAACAGACAGCTGAAGCTCTTCACTGCCCTACACACACACACACACACACACACACACACACACACACACACACATATTATATATATATGAGGGTGATTGATAAGCTTGTGGCCAAGATATATGTGTCAGATTTATGACTTTACAGCTTTTTACAGAACTTCCCTTTTAAATAATAATTCTGGGCAAATAAATTGAAGGTAACTGGACTCAGTAACATGTCTGTGAAGACCTTTCACCTCTTATCCAAGGGGGTTCATCAGTTCATGCTCATCAGACTAGGCTAGGCCTGTCTGACTGGCTGGTGAAAATCCCTGGTTTTAACTTGGAAGTGATCGTGGAAGTGATCCAAAGGACAATGGTGTCTATTGATCGTTAGTGCTCATAGGTGTGGCTCAGGTAATGCTCCATTCTGTTGTAACGGCACTCGTTGGAATCGTTAGAGTGGTTGGAGTCACACAAGGCCAAACGTGAACAACAGTCGTTAAGCTCGTCAGGGTTCCCCAGAGCCTCCTTTCAGCTATAAAAGAAGACGGCTAAAGGTGACAGCACATTCCTTTGAGTACAGCAATGTACATATTTTGGACATGGAAGGCAGATGGTTTGAAAGAGGAGTAAAAGAAGCCATCTATGTAAAAGTGGAAAAACCGTCCCTCAACCAAGGAGGTGGTCTGAGACATCACCTTTCTCCCATTCACAATGACGTCCTTTCATCCTTACCCAGGAGGTTTAACAACTTAGCTTCCAAGAACAATGGCCTTTCACAAATTGTCTGACGACCCTAATGACGGTCGTTCACGATTGGCCTCAGCCTAGCCTGGTCAGACAAGCATGAACTGATGAAGCCCCTTGGATTAGAGGCGAAACATCTTCACAGACATATTACTGAGTTCAGTTGCCTTCGATTTATTTGCCCAGAATTACCACGACCTGAATGAATGAGAACATGCACAGACTTTTTAATGATACAATATTTTAAACAGTAATGCAGTATAAAAAATCAAATACAGAAAAAATGATACAAATTTTAAGGCAATTTTGAATGACATTTTTTCACCAGAGCCCTTGTTTGTAGGATTTCAAACATTTGTCTCTTACGCCCCCCAGTGGTAGCTTCAGAAAAGACGGTGTAGCAGGCAGCAGTGAAAGTTCTTGCTCTTACTTGCTAAGTTTTACATGAAAAGGGTCTTGTGATTGGAAATGTGAAGGCCTAACTGCATTAACGATTAAGAAAACTCAGCTGATTGATGCTTAATTTAGATAATATCCAATAAAAACTGAATATGTACTTGAACATGGCCTCATCCTCCATCTGTGGTTTTTTCCCCTGGGGGGCACAGAGCATCTGCAGCAGGTGTTTGAAAGACCAAGGGAAAAATTTTATGTGCATCTAAGTTTTATCGAATTAAAATTCAATTTGGATCCTTTTTTTATGAGATGCTTTCCAAATTATTGTTGATTTTTTAAAGGATTTGATCTGATGTGATCCTTTCATTTGATCAGGACGTTTTTTGTTTTTTTTTTTTATGTCCGATGTGAGCAGTCGTGTCATTGGTCGACCTTCATCTCAAACACACCTGGATGTGGTTCTCCCTCAGGTTGGAGATGACCTTCGCCTGATCTTCATTGAGGACCTTGAACAGAATGGCCCGTCTCTCGCTGTCTTTCTTCAGCAGAAACAGACCACCGTCCCTGTCCTCGGGGGAGGGGGGGGCACTGCGGTCCTCCGAAACCGAACCCTCATCTGGAACACTGCAACACACACACACACACACACACACACACACACACACACACACACACACACACACACACACACACACACACACACACAGAGGAAGAATGATCTCACTGCAATATAATCCTGATTTACAACTGTGTGACACACTGTTCAGTTTATTTACAGATACAAGCCTCTCCTGGCTACTATGTGTGCCCAGGAGAGTGCAGAGACAGCATGATTCAGCCCGGCAGGAACGTGCACGTATGTGCGCTCACACACATGTCTGTGCATCTGCAGATGTGCGTGTGAGAGTTTGTGTGCTCAGCCGCTCAGCTCAAGCTTCTAAAATTATCAGAGCTCATTATATCAGAGTTGTAAAAGGCAACAGAGCATGCTGTGAGCACAATAAGGCCACCTGCCACCCAAATACACACACTCGTACAGACACACACACACGCACACATTCATATCTTCCCACATGCTCTCTACTGTCTCGCTGGGATTTTGTCTGCAGTAATACATTGTTTTAATGTTGCAAATGTGTCTAATTCATGCAGAATAAGCATTATGATAAGAAGAAGGCTATTCTGTTGCTTTAGAAGTTTGTCAAGGTAACATCACTGTGAAAAGACAAGTTTTATGAAAATTCAGGAAAGAAGGAGCAGCTGAGACGAAGGAAAACTCCAGATTTTTAAGAAATGTGGGCCCCACCTCTGCATTTTAGATTTATGCAATATATAATTTTATTTGTTGCACCAGATCACCTGCATGAACTCCCTATCTGCCCTCAGACAAACAGACCTCAAGTAGTTGGAGTTGGTGGGTTTGAGCAGGCTTTTGGAGCTGGAGCTGTTCTTCTTCTGGAAGAAAACGTCATGTTTGGAGTCGCAGTCTGGGCTCACGGATCCGTGTTCACTGCTGCTGCTCCCGGTGTTCTCGCACTGCAACTGCACCGGCAGGGCAACGTTGTGGATGTAGTCTGCAGACACATCGGATGAGAAAAGACAGGGAATACATGATAACTGGTGCAGCCAGGACTTTCTCCAGAGCTACACAGTACTGTGGAATTTTTCTGCAAGATTGATAAGCTACACTAAAGCATCTTCACTCTGTACGGCCTGATAGAAAATGCCTTAAATTTTTTATTTCATATGCACAAGTTTCCTGTGCTTTGTTCTTGTTTATGTGTGTGTGTGTGTGTGTGTGTGTGTGTGACTTGGGGGTTTAACCTGGTGGTTTGAAAGCGATCTTGCTCTTCTTGCCCTTGGTGTTGTGTCTGACAAAAGTGTCTCTGAGAAGGTCCGAGGCAATGGCTCTCTTGTGAGGGTCCGGCTCAAAGCAGCGCAAGATGAACGACTTGGCCTCCAGAGACAAAGACTCAGGGATCTCTGGGTGGATCTTAAACATCCCAACCTGCAGCGAAAAAAACTCAACATAGTCACACTAGAAGAATCAAGGAACAGAAGGTTCAGAAATCGCGACTTACGTCAACTTTTCTCCAGAGTTTCTAAGCTACATCACTTTTTTCTTTTTGCATCTTAGAAGAAAACATGTGCAAACCTTAAACATGGCTGCCTGAGGTTCTCCCAGCTCATGAAAGGGAGGTTTCCCAGTTGCCATTTCTATAATGGTGCATCCAAGGGACCATATGTCAGCCGGCGCCCCGTACCCTCGTGGGCCCTTATCAATGATTTCTGGAGCCATGTACTGCAGAGTACCTGCAGACAGACAGGCAGATAGTAACCCTGAACAACCAATGTCCAAAGATAAGGAACGACAATTAAATTATTTAGTTTATTAGTGTCAACAAATCTGGGACTTGTCTGAAAGTTCAGTATAAACCCAATTTAAGCTCACTGGAGGCCTTTTTCCAAGGAAGGAATATACCATTTACATATCTATGTTTTGCTTTTTAACTTGTCCTAACGTTAGGGTTTAATTTCCTAAAGATATTTAGGGAAAAAGGGTTTGTATATTAACAGCAAACTGGAGCAAAAAAAGGTTTCAAAAATTTAAAATCATGGCTCATTTTAAGGTCTGAAAGACATGAGATTAGAGATATTTTTGAGTTTAGAGTTAAGAAATTTCATCGTGTCTCTAAGTGTTTTATGTGCACTCAGTGATTCTGTACACATTTGCCATTTGTGGTCTGTTCTAAATGCTGATGTAAACAGTGAGAGGCAGCCGGTGCTATAAAAAGACTGAGTCAGAGAAGAGAGAGGGAAGCAGCAGAGGAGAAACAGATAAGGACACACACACACTCACACACACACTCACACACACACCTGCTAATGAAAGGTAAACACCCTTCTGCCTCTGCTTGATTAGCTAATCTAATTACACACCTCGCTGGCTGCTGGAGAGGCCAGATGGTCAATGAGTGTGCATGTTCCTGCGTGTGCGCACACACACTCAGACACGCTGGTGTGTCCGAGTGTTTCCATAGAGGCTGATCGTGGCTCTTGACATTTCGAGGGTAATTTGATATTTACACTCATAGACTGCAGCATTGCTATGACTTAATTTATACTGAATTACTGCCTTGTGATTTATTTCTCTCCGAGCCATTAATGAAGCAGTTTATCCATTTTCTTTTTAGACAAGTTGTTTAGCCTCATGTGCTCAAGTGGTATTATAGTAATATAGTTTAGTTTGTTATCATCTTTTGTTAAGGAAGGTTTTTTTTTTTCACATGAATAAAAATTCATCTTTGATCAACAGCTTTATCAGATATTCACATTTACAACAATTCCACTGTTAGATATGTTGTTTCACCATGGATGCACCAATGAATGAAATCCTCACATCAGATTAGAAATGTATTCGTTTGAGTCCATATGAAGATAAAAATCTGGAGATTTGGGGAAAAATATGTATGTTTTTCTGTCTTTGTGTGATAATCACACCTCTTCCCTCTGATGTCAGAGGAAACGGTGGGAAGCTCACAAAGATATTCTTCCTATCTAACATCTCTGTTTGATGGTGTTGCACAATGCGATAGGAGGGGCACCAGTTATTCGTAAAATATTAACTGTACCTTTGGCGCACCTCATGTAATTCAGCAGAATAAAAGCAGAATTTATTGCAGAAAAACAAAGCATAAACAGGTTACCGGTGAATGTCTCTGTGCAGGGGTTGACTCCTGCCAACCGCTTAGAGGTACCGAAGTCAGAGATCTTCAAGACACCACTGTAGGTATTCACCAACACGTTATCACCCTAATGGAGGAGCAAGCAGACAGACAGACGGACGGACGGACGGACAGACAGACAGACAGACAGACAGACAGACAGACAGACAGACAGACAGACAGACAGACAGACAGAGGGTTTATATGCAGTAAAGACTGAGTCTCATGAAGTTAACATTTGAACAATTATCAGTCATTTTGACCCACATTATCTGCATTAAAATGATATACATGCAGGATTTTTTGCAATTAAAATAAAAATAAAAACAACAACAACACTATCAAGGCTTGTGTGTTTTATTAGTCTTCAACTGGGCTTGGATTTAGTTCAAATTATTTTGGGAAAACAGAACAGTATTCTGCATTCTGGGAAACCTGCTGAACTTTCCCAGTTTTTGAGGACGTCTGGTTTCTCGTGTTCGATCAGCTATTTACTGAATATGTTAAAAAATGATCTTAGTCAACGTGCTTCCTTGCACCTTGATGTCTCTGTGGACGATCTGGTTCTCGTGCAGGTATCGGAGCCCCTCCAGGATCTGTCTGGTGTAGAAGATTATGGTGGCCTCCTTCAGCGGGCCCCATTTAGACCGCAGCAACGCCGAAAGGCTTCCTGGAGAAAGGAGAGAAGGAGTGTCCAAAACCTATCATGAAATGGGAAGATGACCAAGCAGTTAGAGAGACCGTCCCGTAACCGAAAGGTCACAAGCATCGATCTCTTGTCCATCACCGTCATCATCGTCTGAGCTGTTTAGGTTTCTTCAGCAAGAAAATCTGCCTACCTGCTCGGGACGAAATTATCTCTAAAGCACAAAGCAGAAACAGTATCTTTGATTTGTTCAGATCTTTTTTAAGACATTTCCTGTCCCTCTATTTAGGTTCACTAATATCAGTGTTGAGCATCTAAGAATTGAACATTTTTCAAGCAACAATGGAGTTGTTTTTCCATATCATTCTCTCTTGTACGAACACACCTCCAGGCACTTGCTCCATGAAGATCTTGATGTATCCGTTCTCAGAAACTGAGCCCAAATACTGAACAATGTTCCTGTGCTTCAAGTACTTGTGGAGTGCAATCTCTTCGTGAAGCGGCTGGGAGTACCTAGTTCACAGAGACAGAAAGAAAACCAAAGGCATACACTCTTCTCCTCTATTTATAAAGATAAGCTTTGCTTTGGTCTCCATCTGCCTGTAATCATGACAGCAACTAAAACACTCCTACCTGCTGTCTCTCTCAGGAATCTCTTTGATGGCGATTCGAACCTGGTTGCTGAGGTCTCTCCCAGCATACACCACTCCATAAGTGCCCCTCCCCAACACCACCCTGTCCCCTGTCTCATCAGTATCATACTCATACTGTAACACATAAAGAAACACACATATATACTCCTTATCAGTAATCATCACCTATACATATCCACAGAAAAGGATATTTATTGTAAAGTCATATTTTTATCATATTTATGCTAGCATCCGCCTGACCTCCAGGGTATCTCCATCTCCTTCACCTTCAAGCTCCACAGCATTTCCTGTACCATCAGATATCATCTCTTTCACCATGGAGCAGAACCTGAAACACACACAATCAGAAAGAAATCATAATAATTTACGATCCACGGCCTGTTCAGGTCCTGTTGCCATATAATCGCACATACAATACGTACTGTACGAACACAAACACGGACAAACACACACACCTACACAGACACATCTAGAGGTGTGTCCTCACCGACCGCACTGCTCCTCAGTGGAGAAGTAGATCTGGAAGTCATCGGAGTTGTCGTGGACGTAGAGGAAGCAGCAGCGCTCATCGAATTTACTGATACTTCAGACGGAAAAAAATTAAGGTAGATAAGAGCTTGGATAACATTTTTATTCTCTTTTGCTCGTATGAGACATTATTTTATGATAAGAACAGCATCAGATACACATCAGATCAATATCAATCTTAAAACACAAATTAAATTTTAAATTTTGTATTTTATTCACCTCTAACTTCACTTTCTTACCTTATCCCCTTGATGGACATGGCAGTGAAATTCCACTCATGGATCCCTTTCTGTAATGAAAGAGAATGACTTTTTTCAGTTTTCACATGATCACAGCATGAGGACTCAGCCAAAGATATCAGAGAACAGAGATATCACATGTGATGTTCTTGTTTAATGGAGGAAGCTGAGGTCCCAACCAATCGTAACACACAATTTAACTGAATTTCTCAAAAAATGACAAAGAAAATGCAAATTAAGGCACAAATGAGCCCCAACGAAATCTTATAGGTCAGCAAAACTTCTCTAGTTTGAGTTCAAAAGTGGAAATGGATTTTTTTACTTAAAAATCATACATTATATATGAAGTAATTTCCTATGAAAGTAAGCTATCTTATGTTTTTTCTTGTTGTTGTGTGTATTGTCAGATGATTTTCACTGGTGCAAAGCATTAAAAGTCTGTGGTGAAGCTTCAGATAATGTTCTTACCGTTTCAGCAGGAGAAACGTGCCAGATAGACACGTTCTTCTCTTCAGCCTCGTTATTAATGGACACATAGGAGGGCTGATAAATCTTAGTCGGCTCCAGAATCAACACCTTCAACAGAAAAAGAAAAAAAAAAGATTTTCCAGCATGTTAGCATGTCGTCTCTGAGTATCTGATCGATCATGTTTAAGAGTTTGTGTATCTGAGTGTTCGTACTGGAAAACGCAGTCGATTGGTCGTTCCCTGTGTGGCCTCCACAATGATGTCCATCCAGAAGTTGAGTCTCTCTCGTTGGGGAGAATGTTCCACCGTCTGCTTCTTGAACCTCTGGATCAGCTGCAAGTTCTGCACCACCGACCGCAAATACCTGCAAGAAAATCCATATGAAACAAATCAGAAGTTTCCTATATACAACATACAAAACACAGAAATGAGAGCAACTAGAAAATACTGCATGAGTTTTATGGAATGAAATCATGACCAAAGCAGCAACAAAGATCATGGAGCGTCTTTTGACAAACAACCCATGCTCTGATTTATTTATTTTTGTGACTGTCTTTACCAGAGAGGCGGCTTGAGTTTGAAGAGCTTCTCTGCAGCCTGAGTAGCTTTGGGGATGTCGTTAGCTAGCATGCTAACGGTGAAGAACTGGCCCACGTCCCAGTAGTTATTCATTTTCTCCAGCGAACCTTTGCGTCCCAGCAGACTGTTCAGCCTCACACCTGAGACATCAGATTGTATTTGTGAAAACATTGTAAAATATTTATGCTTTTTTATAATCTAATACCACCGGCCCCAAAATATCGTAGCCATTGACAGACAGCTGCTGCTGATGTTTTCACCTGCAAAAGAGTCAGTGCAGATCAGAGCTCCTGGAGGAATGAACATCTGGAAACACAGTGAATTCTGCTTTGATCCAAAGATGGATTTATATCACTTCAGTCTGTTGCAGCAGCAAGCCACAAACTGCCAACCTGCACTGTAATTTGCCTCTCGTATCTTCTTATTGGAGGGGAAATGTACTTATCTCCAGACTGGAAGGAATAAACTGAGAGTGCTGAAGACTTCTGGTGAGTCCAGAGTTCAATCAGAGGCTGAACTGAAAACAAAGAGTTGCTCAGTAGCAGCTGTGGTGGAAGTTGCAGTTGGCAGTAATGATAATGACCATGTGGACAAATGACATTCAGCTCAGCTCTTGAATCTTAGGTCACCTGATAACTGATAACGTCATGTCGAAGTAATGCACGACGGCTGCCAGCACAAACAAACCAGCGGGTCCAGCAGTGGCTGACCCCTCGAAACTGCTACAAGTTTCACCTCCTTAAGAGTCTTTTGTTTCTATGAAACGACTGATGACCTTTTGCTGAAGCAAACATGGAAAATGTCACTTGACTTTCATGTCCCTAAAGTTTGACTTTCATCCAAAGTATCAACCAGTATCCATCAAACACCGGCTTTAATGGCGAAACTGGAGAAGTAAATAATGGAGCACTGAAGGCACATGACGCTTTGAAAATGTTCTTATCCGACAGGTTCAGTTTAACTTAGCTTGAATATTAATCAGGGAGGTTGTCAGGTTCAAGATTCTCTCACCTATTTTCCTCAGTTCGATAGAGCTCTCAAACTGTTGGCCAGCGACTATGAGAAGGACGGCCAAGTTAATACCAGAGTAAAGAGTTGGCTGCAGCTCAAAACCCTTTCTGTACCTGCAGGTGACACAGAAGAACACATGTAAATGGTTAACAATCAGATGACACACTTTTGGTAGCTTGCAAAAAGGCTTCAAAGCATTTTTACTCAGCCAGAAATATGAGATACATTCATGAAAAAGTCATGCAAATTTTAGAATTATCTCATGTGGTTGAACCTACAAGTACAAAATAGAAATATGAGAAAAAAGTAAGTTCATTGTTTGTTCTCACCACTGAATAGCATTGTCCCTGTTTTTGGTGTCTTTGCAGTCTGAGTCCAGGAAGATGTCCTTGTATATCCGTCCACAGAGGCAGAACATGTCGGGCGCCGGATGTTCACACGACTGCAGCACCTGCAGCATCACTCTGAGAGCCTGCTCCCTGTCACCAGGACTGTTCCTCCTGAACACACACCCGCTTAGGAATTAATGTAAGGCTCATTTATTGAGCTTTATGGATTTTTTTTTTCTGGGAGTGTGCTGATAGCACACCAATATTGAATCCAGATTTTGTGTACCTGTTGAGGGCGAAGGCGTAGTGGAACTGGATCATCGGCTGAGTGGCCAAATCACAAGTTGGCAGCATCTCCAGAGTCTGCACCAGCTTTACCATGGCATCATAGTCCTGGTGGTCAGAGAAGTGGAAATGATTTAATGCTTTACACCTGAATATAACAACATGTGCAAGATTAGCATGTTTCTCCAAGTTTGTACCTGGATGTCTCTGTAAGAAAACAGCAGATTCATGACGATGTCCTGGGTGAGGACCTCTGTGTTGTCAATCCGGAGTTTGATGCGAGATAGCTCCTTAGCCAACTCCTCACCCTGGTATTTCTCTCTGGCCTTCCTGATGTCATTTAGCAATGTGTCCTTGAAGGAAGCACTTCAGAAGACAAACAGACACATGCTTAAAAAAGAGACAATATGGTGAAAAAAGGAGAATAGTAAAATAATGAGGATGAAAAAAGATCTTAAAGATAACATGAGAAGGGTGAGACACAGAAGAACAGAAGGAGATTAAAATCACAATGAATCACAAAAACAATTTGCTCTTTAGAACAAAAGATAATGCAAAATAAGTCATGTTGGTCCATAAAAGTCCATCTACATATGAGTTTGATGAGTTAAAGTTACTTGGATGTCATCATCTCACCAGGACGTCACGTGGATGTCTTTCAGCAGGCTGGTGAAGCGGTCGGTCAGGGGGACGCACAGCGGCCCCAGCAGGTTGTCCCAGCTGGGCTGCATGTACTCGCTGGCCCTGCGCTGGGCGTCACTCTCACAGCACATGTACTCGTGGTTAGGAGTGACTATGTAAGGGATGAAGTAGTAGTTACCACTGGACGCCTGGAAAGAGAAGGAGTGACAGAGTGTTTAGTTTAAACGGCAAACCTTTTTGTTTTTTATCACAGAGAAAAGAGGAGTCAGATTTGAGTGTTTGGAGATGTTTTGAAACACCGGGTGAAGATCATAAACAGCTAAAAATACAAGCCAGACACTAAAACCAGGTGCAAAATGAGTCCAGACAGGAAAGACAAGCAGAGAGAGAAAAAAAACAGGATGCAGAGGAAGAGAGAGGGATTATATGCTGATTAATTAGGAGGATCAGTGAGAGCAGAGGATCAGCTCAGTACGTTGTTAAGATTGCTTGGTAGCATCAAGAACACATCAGCTAAAGTTAGCATGAGTCACAACCGCAAACCCCGCCCCCCCCTCAAAAAAACTGAGGGTGTCCAGCTTGTTGACAATGCAGAATATGTGAGACTGTCGTTCTTCTTTGGCTTTGTGAGTTGCATGCAGCTTGTCAAAGGTTTTATTCACACTGCATACCATGATGAGGAGGACAGCGTTTCTAAGCTCCTCCCCCTCCATGTCTGAGATTATTATTAGTCTGAGCGGAAACCTTCAAACATTCCCGGCAGCATGCTACCTACTTTATTGCGCAATCCAGAGCCTCTGTACTCTGGAGGCAACTGAACCCACGGAAAACCTAACGCTGGAGGACGAGTGCCCTTCTCCACACAAACACACACACACACACACACACACACACACACACACACACACACACACACACACACACACACACACACA
>JAQMCX010000032.1:2331838-2346504 GCA_029814765.1 Acanthurus leucopareius
ACACACACACACACACACACACACACACACACACACACACACACACACACACACACACAGACACAGACACACACAGACACAGACACAGACACGGACAATATGTCCATTAGACATCAGCTACTGACTGATGGAAACGGTCTTTTTTCAGGAGGCTGCCCTGCATGGTCCTGCATGTGTGTGTTCATGTGTGTGTATATAAATTTATGTGTGTGTTTGTGTAAGATAGAGTGAAAAAAAGAGATACAGAGAAAGCATGCAGATATGTATTCCTGCATGCTTTTGTGGGAGAGTGGATAAACGACATGTCATAAATATCATCCACAAATAGCATGAGATAGTGTGTGTGTGTTCACATAAATCACTTTCAAATACACACACATAGATAAAAACACACACACACACTCCCATGGAAACTTACTGTGTTTTTCTGTGCCACCATGTCCTGCGAGGAGATAAAACAAAGAATGTGAGAATGATTTTCAAGACTGGAAAAAGGAGCTAGAAGTGTGTTTTCTGGTGTTGTCTTTAGTTGTAATGCAACATAACTTGAAGTGCCTCCAGACAGCTGTTTCCTCCTGGCAGTGCAGTGGAGGACAGACTGTACCACACACACACACACACACACACGCACACTGACCAATATGCACACACACTCACACTGGTCTCTAAATAACTTGGCGTGTGACTTTGTTTTAAGGAGGTGAGAAGGCATGGCATCCATGAACCCCACATACACTAAAAAGAGAGGCATATGTGTGCAGGGGTGCATGAGTACATGTGTGTGTGTGAGTGTGTGTGTGTGTACCTTCAGTGACTGTGCAGTGTCAGGGTCAGTGTCATGATACAGGATGACGTTGTTGGCCATGTCGAAGCTCTCCCTCACGCCAAGATGGTAAAACAAGGAGGGCTGCCGAAACACATCACTCATGTCGACAACCGCGATGTCTGGAAAGAGGAGGATGAGACGTCGATGCCACGATGAAATAAATATGTCAAAGGCTCATCCAAAAAATGTAAGTAAGGGAATTTCATAGTACACATATGAAGATTATGACCCTCTGACAAGCACATGAGGTGGGATTCAAGCCCATGTGTGTATGTGTCTGCACATGGGTGAGACATTAAGTCTCATTAAGAAAATCATTTAAGAAAAATTAAAGCATTTTTAATGATACAAAAAGACAGTTCATTGCTTGAAAAATGTGTTATTATTTTTGATACATGTAATCAAGTAGCAAACAACTGTTTTGGAAGTTTGGAGGCCCCTTGTTTTATTGAAAGAGAAATGAAGTACAATGCACATAAGATAAATAGAAAATCATTAAATAGTGGAACTGATTGAATGTCTGTTTTAGTGGCACGTTAACAAGAATAAAAGTCTACAGCCATGTTGTCTTTAAAAGACAGCAGTGATTTGAACTAAATGCTGCTAAATACACAATGGCCATGCTAACATGCACATGTTTAGCAGGTATAATGTTTATCATGGTCCTCATTTTGACTTCAACTTCAGCAGATCACCAAAGTCATTGGGCCTATATGTAATGCTGCATTATGTATATATACTCATCTTACGCAGTAAATGCTCTAATGTGTCATGGCAGGAAAAGAATATGTTTATCAGTCCCAGCCTTGCTCTCTGTTTGCCAGCGTTATGGAAACCCCAATGCTGCTGAGGCGTCATTAATGTGATCAATCACACCTGTGACACCTGCAGTTCAGTAAAATGTCTCTCATGAAAAAGTTCCTGTTTTTTTTTCCTTAATTGTTTTTGTCTGAGTGCAGACCAAACATCAGCCAAAACAAATTCTAAAAAAAAAAAAAAGAAATAAGGTCAGAGATTCAGCCTTCTTTGACTCCATCCATTGAGGTGTTTACTGTAACACACCAATGAGATTTAGTCTCAGCTCCTGTTATTCGAGCAAATAATAAACTACATATTTGTCTTGGCCACAGTGTCCAACCACACACTTACCCTCTAATGTGTACTGAAGCAGCTGTGGCTCACTTGCTTTTCTCTAAGGGTCAATTGTTCATAAAAATACCAAAAATCTCAATTTAAATTACATGAACTTTGTCAAGCAAAGGCTTCATGTAGTTCAAAGTGTTTAACAAAGCTGTTAGACAATGAGGAAGTGAGAATGTAATCCTCCTTTCCGTAATATAACACTCTCGCAATCTTCCCACATTGTATGGCCTTCATAAAAAAATAAATAAATTATAGTGTGATTTATGACCCAAAAGGGCGTCTCTTTCACACAGCGCGTCCCTGAGCCACCTCCAGCTGAGCGGTAAATCACCGAAGGCGGCATTTACAACAGAACAAACTTTGGAAATTCACTGTTGTAATATCTGTGACTCATCCTTCAAAAGCGGGCCTGCTGCAGTTTGACTGCATAAACTTGTTTGAGAGACGAAGCATGCAAACAGAAACTAGCTGAAACAACTTCACTTTGACTTGCAAACCAGAAAACGTGCCGGACAACTGACACACACACTAACACACACACACCTGCATCGTAAAAACTGTCCAGCACCGATGTTTCTCCAAAGTCCAGCCTTCCGAAGGTGACGGTGGTGAGCAGCGCGCTCTCCGAGTCGCAGGCTCTCTGCAGGCACTGCAGCGCGCCGGACTCCGGGCTGCTGGCCATCACCGCCTTCAGCCCGTCGTTCAGGACGTACACAACCCGCAGGGAGCGCTGCTTGGCCGGCGGACTCGGGCTGGACACATCGCCCCTCTCCCGGTCCCTGTCCCGCTCCACGACGCACGCCCCGGCGGAGTGCTCCCCTCCCATGTCGGCGACCTGCGCGCTCTGCCCCGTGTCCATAGCGAGAATGTGTGAAGTGTTTCTGCTTTTTTTTTCTCCCCTTTCCTCTCCGGTTGCTGTCCACCTCTCCCTCTTGTCACTTCCTTTAGTCTGTCTTCTCCTCCGTCCTGTCCTCCTCTCGCTCACTTGTTGCGCACCTATAGTTGCCGGAGCGGAGCGCGTCCGAGTTTGTCCCCCAACATCTCCGCCTCATTAACTCACATCATCTGCCGATTATCTCGCACCAAGAGATCCGCTTCACCCAGACTGGATCCGACTAGATCCACGAGAGAGATGGGGACATGTGGAGAGAGGGGGAGCGACAAAAATGCACCCAGAAGGTTATAGGTAGCCACTCGTTTGGCTCTGGTCCTGAGACTGGTTTTAAGTTTCCCACGGAGCAGATTGTTTAAACTGCCGGATAAAATCAGAACCGTGTTGTCCGCTGGCTGAAATGTTATCACCGTCTCACTGCTTGTCTAAATATAAAACTGTCTGTCCTCCTGGTCTCCTTCTCTTCACGGCAGTCGAGTAATTCTCGGTTATGTCCACCTCAAATAAAATCAGCACAGAAGCCATTTTCGTTGATCAAACGTGTCTGCTATGATCTTCAAACTATTTTTATGTTGTTTTATTTTTACACTCAGTTCTGTACAGAAGAAGAAGTTTGACATGTGTCATAAATTTACCTGTGACATATTTTTTTTCTTTTTATGATCCAGGAATCCAGATAACAAAATCAAATTAATATCCAGGTCACCTGATAAAGGTGATATTCTCGCAGTTTCCGGTCTTTTCAAGATCCGGTGACCTGTTGGCGCTGGACTTTGCTGGCTGTCACAGGAAACAGGCCCACGTGTCCTTTCATGTAAGAATTTCACTGAGTCATCTTGTGGTGATGATCATTTTTATTGTGTAAACCTGCACAACTGAGTTTTTTCTTGCAATGTGAGGTAAATATGTCCTATATATAATGTCTTGTTTCAATTAGATTCAACTTATCATTGGATCAAACTGAGGGCGTTCCTCGTGTTTTGCGCATAAAAGTTATAAAAGAGGAAACAGGTTAAATCACTGCATCCTCAGTCGCACGTGCTGAACTCTGAATAACAGAAGTTTCCTTGACCCGCATGAAATCAGACTGTTTAATGTAACTTTTATGGCTCAAACAGAGCTTATTTATCAGATGGGTAGGATTTAAGTATCCTTAAATGTGTGACCTATCCTTAAACGTGTGACCTAAATATAAAGCAAGCCAGGATGCCTTAACATCAGCTACTGTGAAACTTATTTCAAAAGAAGAAAAAAATATAAATTTATGTGAAGATCTGTTAATAAAAGGCCACTGAGTGAGAAGGATGGACAAGTTTTGGTTCTGACTGGTCGTTGTAAGGACTGTTGTTTTGTTTTCATCATTTACAGCCTGGATTATACCAACTTTAATTATTTCTAACTCAAAGAATAGAGTGAAAAAGGGTTGCAGAAGGGTGCACAAAGGTTTTGGCCACTAGGGGGCAGCAGTAAGTTGATATATCATCAAATTGTAAGTAGTTTTTGCAGGCTTCAAGGCAAGAAGATGCTTATTTACGCAGCCAGCAAGGAAAGAGCAAAAATATAAATGCCTTAAACTTCTGTTTGTGGCCTCCAAATGTAAGGCTCATATTTACTCTTCACTTTGCTGTTTTTGTTCTCTGCCAGCTCCTGAGGGAAGCTGCTAAATGCTTGCAGATAAACAATGAGCTGAAACTTGCTCCATAAAGTCGAGAGGAGCTGCAGATTTGGGTGATAATCTTTTGTTATTTTTCAGTGTGGTTGTTTGAACTGCATTCAGGCTGATGATCTTAATGTTTTTGTTGGTTGAATTTTTGTGCATCACTTGCAAAGGGAAGTTGATTAACGTGGTTTTGCACACATTTGGAAATGTGTCCGTTTTTTTTCTCAGTTACATCAAATAATGCTGTTGCAGACATCCTTTAGACCGTTGCGTCTGAATCATTTCCTTTCACTTCTTTTTTTTTTTTTGTTCACTCTGACTGTCAGTAACCTGAGAGTGTGTCCAGTTTGTAACTGTCAAACACACACACACACACGCTGCTCTGCAACACTTATTCATGCAGGAGCACCAACTGCCTGATTAAAAAGTGTAAAAAGCATCAGAAAGGAACAAAATGCTCCTTTATAAAGTACCATCAATTACGCACAAACACATTTTCATCAGCTGAGCATTCAAACATGGCATTTCTCATCTTTAAAAAAACAAAATATGCACACGTACAGTACATAATAGCATCTTTATTACACTGAAATATAAAAGTATATATATTTATCGCTATCCTGGAGAGAAAGGACCAAGTCAAGAAAACAACTTGTAGCCTCAGTTGTCACACTCTTGTTGTCATACATAAGAAAGAAAGAAAGAAAGAAAGAAAGAAAGAAAGAAAGAAAGAAGATTTAGAGTCAAAAACAAGAAGGCCACAGTGACGGGTTGCCATAGATTCTGTGCACACATAAGGAAGAGAGGCAAACAGCTGAACATGCTGCCACACACACATACATACATACATGCACGCACGCACACACACACACACACACTTCTGTCCTCCTTCACCTGTGAGGTTCTTTGACTGACTACATTCCTCAAACCCTGTTCGTAACATTTCGTCTGCTGCCAAAAGAGCAGCAGGATCATCAGATGCACATGGATCTTGGTCTGGATGTTTGGGGGGGGGGGTGTGATGGGACCAGCACAGATATGACTCGAGAATTCTGAAATTGTGGATCAAAAGTGCAAGAAATAGTAAAATAATACCATTTTTGTCCAGAAATCATGCAGTAATATAAACTTTTTTAATCTGATTTAACTTTCCGTTTGCAGCTAAATATCACGAGGAAACCTGGATTTGATAAAATGTCATCGCTTCACTCAGAAAAACATCACAATACAGGAGCTTTAAAAAATTTAAAATGCCATTTCATCTGGGCTTTAAAGTTTAGGAGAGTGTGCTTTTAATTTTAATCTCATAACAAGTGGAATATTTGGCTGCAAATGAAAAAGTTCTGACTCCAAGAAGAAAAGAGCTAGAAGTATAAGTCCTGATGCCAGTGCTGTTATGGTCTGATGCTTCATACAACCTGCCTGCAGTGCACTGCAGAAACATCAAGCTTAGTGTGTACGACAAAGTAACCCTAATGCTAACAATGTGCCTCAAGGTGTTGGCTTTGATTCTAACCTTAATGTAGCCGGATGAAGAAGTCAGGACCGGCCAAAACAACCTCACTTAATACAAAAAAAAAAAAAAAAAATGGACCACACTTGCACACACAGATAAGAGGCGAAGGCCGCGTGGACGCAGAACAGCACAGAGGTCGTCTGGACCAACCGGGAGGCTACGAAGGTCCAGTTTCGAGTTTCCTTCACACTTAAGAAACAGAAAGTACCAGTGAGGGCGTCACAGGCAGCCGCTGCTCTGTGGTTCTGTGACGGCTGCAGCACACGGTGACGTGCCGCCGTCAGTCAGTCAGTCAGTACCGAGTGGCACAGCAAGCTTCGACAAGAGAGCAGTAAACTCAACAGAAAGCCTCTTCAGAAGGAGAGAAAAAAAAGAAGTAAACACAGGATAAGGCGGCATCGAGGGTGGAGGAAAGGTGGCTGATTCCATGGTGCTGTTTTTGTTGCTGATGCTGCTGATCATTTGGCACGAACTTTGTTTTGGCTTGGAGTGTCTTTGCCAACAGTGAGAATGGTTTTTTTCAAATCCTGGCCTCTGATGGGGTGACAGAGTGCGCCGTAAAAGGACGATATAGTCTTTATTTCAACAGGTTCTTCTTTATGTGCTCTACTTCCATCTGTCAAACAAAGACACAGCACAATATGTACATTTAACTGTTGCTCTTATTTAATTTCTAGATCAGGTTATTTTTATTTTCATTTTCACTCATGGACACCTACTTTGGGTGCACTTTTGACTATATTATATATAATTCACCTGTGCAGATAAGAAATAAAGCAATATTTTTAGCTTGTGTGTGTTTATGTTTTATTAGGATGAGAATTTCTTGGGTGCTTGATCAGATTTATACTGCTGTTAGTTCACTTAGGTACATCTCTTAAAGATCTAAATTAAATTAAACACCAAACACACTACATCTATTACTCCAATATATAATAAAAACACATATCAGATATAAATATTGGGATTTATTTTGTTAATTTCAGTCCATTTTAAGTCTCACCTGTAAACTAAGACGAATCCTCCTTTCATCGTCCAACGCGCTGGACAACTGCTTCATCTCCTGCCTGAAATACACAAACACACACAAACACATCAGTGTTATGACTCCAATATACATTCATGTAGAAACAGACACACACACACACACACACACACACACAGCCAGGTGTATACAGCAGGTGTGACGTACCTGTGCTGGCTCTTCAGCAGTTCTACAGAGGCTTTCAGGTCTCTCAACTGGTTCCTGACCTCCTCCAGTGTCAGGGGGGTCAGAGGTGAATGCCGGAGCTCGGGGGAGGGGGTCAAACCCGAGGAGGAAGACGGGGAGGAGGGGCGATGGCCGGGGTTTGGCGGGGTCAAAACAGAGGGCTTAACGGGCAGTGGTGCTTTACTGTCAGGTACCTGAGAGCAAATAAAAACACGTGAAGGACTTTGAGTATTTGAGTAATTTAGTTTTATGAATCTGAAAAAACAACATAACAATGATAAAAAAAGTGTTTTATCTTAAGTAGCTTTTTTTAACCAGCAAATATTGTCTCAAATGTTTATGCAGAACAGAAAACAAGTCTTTTTATGTTAAACAGGAAACATGAAAATCTGTGGTGTGATGCCCTCTGCTGTATAAAATAAAAAGTGCAGGTAGGTGCAGTGATGGTGGTTCTTACAGGGAGAGAGGGAAGTCCTTTTCTCACGGAAACATCTACAGATCTGGAGACAGACTCTGACTCCTCCTTCCCTCTGTCCTTCTCCTTCCTGTCCTCTACTGCAGGAGAGTCCAGATCACCGATGGACAGCGAAGACTGCAAAAGAGGGAGAAACATGTAGGAAAGTGACTTTGATGGTCTAATTTAATCTGTGCAAAGACAAAATCCTCTACAGATGCTGATATAGACGACATTAAAGTTACTGATTAACCTCTGATTAGACTCTAAAAACCCTCATATATAACGTTTATAATACAAATAATAATAACTTTACTTATTAGCATCTAAATCAGTTTATGATAGGCTGACTAATAGCACACTCACTGGTGTGATGATCTGTGAGCGAGGCCGGCGGTCTGTGACTCGCGGCCGTGATGCAGTAGGATGACTAAGTTTCTCTGCTGAAGAGACCACCGCGTCCAGGTCCACATCTGCAAAAAACACACATCAGAAACACACAAACACGTGATGATCAGCCAGTTTCACATCTGTACTGAGACACAGACAAAGAGAGAGAGAAACCGCTCTGACAGTCACCGAGGCCCCACATCTTGATCTCATTGGTCAAAGCTCTTGTCAGTCAGACTCACCAGTGTCATGTGACCTGTCAGGGGCAGAATCTGGTGTCGAAGCCCCACCCTCAGACTTAGGGCTTTCACACCTGAGCAGGTAAACCATACAATAAAATTAGGCTGCATAAGCTCAGGTAAAAAAGGGTGTGTGTGTGTGTGTGCATGTGTGTTTGTGAGCATGTACTGACGCTAGAGTGGGCGGTCTCTCAGGACGCCGCGGGGGTTGGGAGGAAGAGGAGGAGCTTGTCTTTGGTGGGAGGGGTTTCTTAGGAAGGTGAGATGGGAGGGAGGGCTTGGGGATGTCGCCAGGCTTCAACTCTTCACCTACACACAAACACACACACACACAAACACACACACAAATCATACAAACACACAAGGATGTTCAAAATAACTCAAAAAACACAGACATATTAAACATAAAGACACACATGTAGAAGTGATGTGAAAACACTCAAACACAGACGTGTATAATAACATGAGGGCAGGTGGGAAGGTAAGGATCTGCACCAGTGAAAAGGAACTACATGAGACAAAACAGGCCTAAAGCAAGCCAAAGAAGGTTGTTAAAGAATAAAAACAGAAGAAGAAGAAAAGGTCTGCAGTCGCCAAAGGCTGCAAGAATGAGAGGAAATAACAAAACAAGAAGAAAAGGGGGAAACGGAGGGTTACAAAGACCAGAGAGGGTTGGAAAGATCAGGATGTGTAAGTAATGTTATGAATTGTTTGTTTTTGGTCTGATCTTACTGAGAAGCAATTTTTAAAAAAAATTCTGATGATGTAGAACTCTCACTTAATAATGCTGTCCAATTTGTTGTCCCATTTAGACACAAAAACAGCCAAAAAAGTCAGCAAAGGATCTGATCTGAATTTCTTCAGTATATTTTTAAATATCTGTTGGGTTACTTATATATTTTTTTTTGTTTGACGAAGACATAATGAGACAACAACAGACACAAGTGAAACCATCGGTTGGTGCCAGCGTTTGCCAAGATCGAAACCACGGCCCCATAGTTTCCTGTTGCACACCGAATGGTGTTGACACCGTTTCTTCAATCAAAGCTTTGTTCCTCTTTTTTACAAAGGAGCACAAACATGCTGCAAATGCTCTCCCTGCTGCTCTTGTGTCAACATCCAGCCTGGGTAGAAACCCACTGCATGTTCGGCTTCCATTCAGACGCAAAAAATAGCACCTTCGTCTTCCTTTTCAGCAATAATGATGGTGGATTGGTGATGTTAAGCATGTTAGATGTTGATCTGTGAGTTGTCAGCTGAACAGATCAAGAGGAAGTTGTAAGATGCTGCAGGAGCTGCAGGCTGAAAGTGAGCTGAGCAGGGCCAAAGTGGTCCAGACTGTACCTCGATCCTGGTCTCTCTGTGGCAGATGCTCAGGTCGCTCAGGAGGAACCCTCTTGACTTCCGACTTTTTCTCTACAGGTCAGAGTTTATAGATTTTTTTTTTGGTTTTCTGTTTTTATTTGTCTTCCTCTCTCTCTCTCAGAACATTAAAGCACAAGAGAGGCGAGAAGGTGTGAAGATGTGAGGTGTCACTGTACCTGTGGTGTGTTTAGTTGAAGGAGCGCTGGGAGGAGGCGGTTTCTTTGGTCTCTGAAAAACACAGACGTGGAAATATTACAAAACACCTCCAGAATGTCTCGCACCTTTGTGACTGTCTCAGCTTCTAACATCACAGTGAGCTGAAAACTTCTGCATGTGTGACGTCGTCGTGCTAAAAAATCACCTCCTTCTCCACTTCTAGCAGCTTGACGAAGTTGTCTGGAAAGACACCTTGCCTTCCTCCGATCTCGCCCATCCACCAGCCTGCATCGGCGCAGTCCTGAACAAAAGACGGCAAAGTGTTTGGTCTGATCTGCAGTGTAAATGCTCAAAATGTGTGTTTAATCTGAGCCTGGATGCAAATAGTGTTCTCTTTATCTTCACCACAAATCAGACTAATCAAATGAGAAAAACGTGCAGAGAGTATGAGATATGTGAACATGAACTGACTCACCTTGGTGATGATGGTGACAATGTCTCCCTCTTTGATTGACAGCTCATCTTCATTTTGTGCTTCATATGGAAAGAGGACTTTGCATTGCTCCCGCCCTGCCGATCAAATGCAACACAAAGTCAGTCAATTAAACTACACAGCTGAGAAAAGAGAGCACAGGACGCTTCAGACTGAGGTACAGTGTGCACAGTGTGGCTTTGCCTGTGAAAGATTTTTTTTTTTTTTTTTTTTTACAGTGATACTGCGACTTCTCACCTTTGGCTTTGCTGTCAGGTTCAGTCTTCATGGTTTCCGGCACAACACTTGCTACTTTCCCTTCGTTGGTCTGAAGTGAAGAACAGATAGAAGAAAACCTTTATTTTCAGACACATTTATTCACTCACATCTTTAGTAAACATCATGTTGCAGTTGCACACTGAGTTTTTGCTGCAACTGCTCTGATTTGGCTCATGACTTCCTGCGTCTGCTGAGTTTCAACAGCCTCCCTAAAATAACCTGCTTTAATTAAGCTGCAAACACTAATTTATGCTAACATGCACACAACAACAGAGCTAACATGCTAATGTTTAGCAGATAAATTTTTTACAACATTTTCAATCTTAGATTAGCGTGCAAGCATGTTAACATATGCTAATTTACACTAAACACAGAGTATAACCACATATATTTGGTTGACTGAATTAACCTACAAATCAATATATTGGTGTGACTGTGGTGCTAGATAGATATTTATAAGGCAACTAAAGTCATTAAAATTTATTTTGTGGGAACATGAATGCCATAAAATTAAATCTAATAACAATTCTTACAACAGTTTTGAGACTTTTCCAACAACTAAATTAACACATTTGATCATTAAGCATGATAATAAATCACGAATGACACAAATAATGCCAAAACAGAAGAAAAACATTATAAAATACATAAAGGGTTATGAAATAAAAATTACACATCAAACAACAAACTAAATAATAATTAAATTGAAATCATCACTTTTTCCAGTGAACAACACAGTCCAACCAGCAAATTAGAGAGAAAGAGATCAGATTTAGCACAAAAACCACCGAGCTGACCTTATGATGAAGTGTGTGTGTTTGTATGCGTGTATATGTGTGTGTGTCAGTATGCTGATGTATGTGTGTGTGTGTGTGTGTGTGTGTGTGCGCTGTGTAGGCTGTTAAAGGAGCCGTTGTTTTCCGGCTGGAGTGGATCCCTCGACCGTGTTTGTGGAACCACGGTGGCTCTTCCACAGGAAAACACACACACACACATACATACACACACAAACACACACGCACACATACATTTACAAGACCGGGTCTGTCTCGAACACACACTCAGCACTCTGTTCTGTTCGGACTGAGGAAAACACACCACCTCCCCCACCAGCTTCATTCCTCTCCCTACACTCTTGCCCGTCTCTCCTTTCCTCCATAATGAGAGCCATGTGGTGCCACAAGCGTTGACACATCACTGCAACATCACAGAGGGGTTTTAATTTCCAAGCATCGCATGTTTCTGAGCCTCTGATGGGAAATATGGACCGGGTAGTAAGAGTTTCTTGATTTGTCACTGGTTATTTTTAAATTTCACCTCTTTGAGCTTAAAAAACTAAAGAAATGAAGATGAACTTTGTCGTATTTAGTGATAGAGGAACCTCATACGGCTGTGAAGCTGAATCCGCTGTGTTGTGCATGTTGCTAAGCTGTGGAAATATAAATCACAACTCTAATTGCAGAACAAAGCACGAGCAGAGGGAGGAAATTCAGACAACTGTGTGATGTCAGCTCAGTAACTCTGGCGTCATGTAAGTTTCACCAAGACAGTGTGAAACAAACATCTTGTAAACACACTGACATGCTTTCAGCTGTGAAAGAAGCAAACAGACCTTTCATTATGGTGAAAGTGGTGATACGACAAACCACATTTTGAACTGAGTTTTGATACTATGTTAAAAGTGAAACCGGGTGATTTAAATTCTGCTTTAAAAAAAAGTGCAAAAGCATTAACATAAATAAAAAATATGCAAAAATATTCTTTATTATAATAATGGAGATAATCATTTTTAAATTAAAAAAAAAACACTTTTCTAGCTAAACCAATTCCACAACAGATTTCTTAGCATATTGCACTTAAATATTATCAACCATCCAATAATTCAAACCACTGCATGATCTGATAAAGGTTGAAAAGCCATGTTATCTCCCTTGCTGGGCTGACCATAACCCCACTAATGCATATAGAGACAGGACCAAAAAAGAAATTACACATTTGTTGGTCGTGATACACCAAAAAAAAACGAGAACTTTGTGGGAGAAACTGCTATACCAAGCTAAAAATGGCCTATTGAATACTGCATGTTGGACTTTAGCCAGTCAACTGCTAATTTTGAGAAAGACTTGCATTTTTTTGTTGGTTTATTCATTTTTACAGCAGGTCTTCATGGGAAATCTGCATTTTGTCATAGAATAAGCCTGGTGGATTACTCTGCCTTAGAGATCCACTTCCCCTTTTAAACTTGACACTGGAGACTTTTGTTTTACCTCGAAGAGGCGGCTGATCTCAAGGTTGAGTGACTCTGACTCACCACAAAGCAAAAAACAAACTGAAAACTTCCCACTTTTCTGGTACGAAAGCCAGATGTGAAATGCCAGAATAAAAGAAGTTCAAATGATTATTTTCTGCAGCGGAAAAAAACCGAAAAGCACTCCAAATGTACTAATCTAGCATTCAGTCTAAATGTGCATCTGTGCAGTAAGGCACGCAACACTGCTGCAGCTACACCCGTGTATAAGCAGCTGACATGACTCAGCTTCCCACAGTCCAGGATGGAGACTCTGTGCTGTCACCTCCTCCAGAGCCTCATTAGAGAGGAAAGAGACTTGTCTCACCATAAAGCAACATAACAGCCTCCGGCTCAGCATGACAGGCTGACAAACATCCTCCAGAGAAAACTCACACTCTTATCCTGTATGTCTGCAGGAGCCGCATGAGGGTTTCATGACCTGAACAAGTTTCGATTTTCTTCGCCCACGCAATGAATTGTATTTTTTTCCGTGACATTAAGCGCCATAAGTGTTGTGCTTGAGCTGCAACACTGTTTGGCTCCTCAAAGACAAAGGAGGTTTGACTGTGTGACTGACTCATCGTGCAGGAAGCAGGTTTTTGTAAATGTCGGTTTTTGAAATAGAAAAAAAAGTAGTGAAAAAGTCTGTTTTTGCAAACATTTTCACATTATAAGTTGATGTGCGCTTTCAAAAGTTGTGTGCCTGCATTTGTGAGATGCATGAAATATTTACTCATTTGATTATTAATCACATGGAATTTTAGACTCAGCTCACCGGAGTTTCAAAACCCAAAAAAAACCCACAACTCCTCCTCCACGTGGTTTTCAGCCATGCAGACACATTTGGTTACACCTGCACAGCCTTTCAGGTTCAAGATACGTTGGTTGAAATGACCCTTTGAAAGCAGGTGTTTAGAAAGTTAGTCAACTAAAACCAAAAGCATGTGCGTCGCTGGAAACCACATGAGAACACAAGATGAGGAAATATGTTTGTTTGTTTCTTTGCCATTTTTTGTAAACTGACCCTTTAATTCCAAATCCACCACCTTCAGTACTTTCATGGAAAAAAGTAGTTAGCATTTCCCCGCCCCGATAAGTTATCTTGGCAGGATTAAACAGCCTTTGACTGCTATTTTAGACCGTCGACGGACACATAAATCTTAGGACGAAAGAAAGATAGAAGCAAAATCTAACATTTTTCTCCGAATAAAACCCCAAAAACCTTCTCGTCTGCATGTTTTATCTGTAACTTTAACTCCAGCGTCTAAACCAAGCAGAGGGCTGAAACCACAACTCTTGTAATACTCCTTAATTTCATGTGAAACACGGCACATTAAGCAAAGAGAAAGTTGAGAGAAAGAGAAGAAGAACCAGGAGAAAAAGGGGTGAAAACCAGACAAATCAAACAGGTGAAGAAAAACAAAATCTAAATGAAAAGCAGGTTAAAAAAAAATGGGACAGAAATAGAAAATACGTGACCTTACCGTCCTCTGGTTTCAGTCAAACACAGACAGACAGACAGACGGAGCCGTGGCAGCAGCAGCAGCAGCAGCAGCAGCAGCAGCAGCAGGAGACAGTGTGTGTGAATGTGTGAACGTCAGTGAAAAACTGTATCACCTCCCCTCCTCTCTCCCTCTCTCTCTCTGCCCTGTGCAGCTCCCACTTCTGCTTTGCTTGTCAAATCCCTGCAGGGTGTCTGTGTGTGTGTGTGTGTGTGTGTGTGTATGTGTGTGTGTGTGTGTGTGTGTGTGTGTGTGTGTGTGTGTGTGTGTGT
>JAQMCX010000032.1:2346577-2382182 GCA_029814765.1 Acanthurus leucopareius
TGTGTGTGTGTGTGTGTGTGTGTGTGTGTATGTGTGTGTGTGTGTGTGTGTGTGTGTGTGTGTGTGTGTGTGTGTGTCTCAACCTTAAAGCCACTTCCCGTGCTGTAAAGTTGAAACAAAGATGGGGGGAGGAGCCAAGACGGGGGACTTCCTTTCCTCACTGCTCACAATGCAATGATCACAGTATCAAAAAATGTATGAAGTAAGTACTTCTGGTGCGTGTGTGTCTGTGTGTGTGTGTGTGTGTGTGTGTGTGTGTGTGTTAGTGTGTTAGTGTGTGTCTCACCTTGTCCCCCTCTGAGTCCACTTCCATCGAGCGTGGTCTGAGCTTGATGGGCTGGTCTTTGAAGATGTCACCAAAGCCAAACCCTCGGACCTGCAGGTGGATTTAAGAGGTGAAATGACACATTTAACATAATATTTCATAGCAACACTTCACCAAAAATCTCACAGTTTGAGTCTCAAACACCAAATATACATTATTTTAAAGAGGTGGCCTTGAAAGTTTTGCAGCTCGCTTTGTGGGTGGCAGCAGCTACTGTCAGCTGGAGCTGTTTCAGTGGATTTAAATTGGCACCCAGAGGCACGGCTGCAGCAAATCCACCTCTCCACTGTCTGTATGTGAATGCACAGCATGTTCCTGACGTTCATGATGTTCTCAAAATACTGCTCAGTGATCAGCTTTTATTTGGTGTATGAGTTCAACAAATTAAATGACTTGAGTCAAGTTACATCGACTACAAGCATGTGGGGGGTTTTTTTTGCAGACCAAAAAGAGGAATGAGTCCCGGATGTCTAAAGGTTAAAGAGCTTCACAGGCTGCAGCATCAGTTTGTTACATCTGTCCTGCACATTGTTTGTTTGTTACCTTCTTAGGCTGGATTTCTCCCGACCCCGACTCTGAGCGACTGTCTCCTCCATCACTCTCACTGCCTGGGCTGTCCTTACCTTCACACACACACACACAAAACACAAAACACAGCAATATTTTTTCATATTTATATGAAAATTCAAACATCAGAAGTCAATTATAATAAAACCAGAGAATGTTGTTTATGTGTTTTTAAATATGTTAGGGGTTTCCCAACATCTGATTGGCTGAGACTCACTGGTGCGGCTGCTGCGCAGCTCCTCCTGCGAGGTGGGCGTGTCTACAGCAGGCGTGTCCGAGTCCGTCAGGATCTCTTTGGTGAAATTAGAGGGAAACATTCCGGTTTTCCCGTTGAGAAGTCCCTCCCACCAGCCTTCCTCGACCTAAACACAAACACAGCACATACACAGAAAATAACCAGTGGGCTCCTTTTATTCCTTTACTTTGTACCTCTTCTCCTCTCCTTCCTTGTCCTCATGCATGTGACCCAAAAATCCATCTCAGTTGGTCGTGTTTAAGGATTTCAGTTTCAAAAAAAGCATGTGGAGGGGAGAGGAGGCTTGTGGTGGAGACATGAGTGAGGATGCATGGCTGTCAACTTTGCAGAAGTTGTTTCAGCTGCACTGATATATAAAAAGAGGCCTGACCAAAGCAAAACAACTTCCCTTATTGTATTCATAAATGTTTTTTAGTTATTTATGGTGATCACAGGTGCAATTAAGCCTCCTGCTGTTCATCTTTTAGTTTAGCGCACTCTGTGGAGCTGTTCCAACAGCAAAAGAGATAATTAGACTTAAAAAAAAGAGAAAGAGAGACTATGTTTGCATCTATTTGTTTCAGTCTTAATTTTTAAAGTGAAAATAAATATAGTCAGGAGCACTGTAATGCTCATCTAACAGAGAGCATAACATAAAGCAGCAGGAGGGAACTGAGAAGTGTCATGTCTCATAACACAGCTCTATACACTCATACAGAGAGGCCGCCATGGAGGTCAGAGTCCATCTTAAACATTCTCATTGTGTAGCAGTGAAAATGTTCCTGTGGCTGTAAATCTCTTTCTGTGTTGCTCAGATATGAGAGAAGCAAATCAAAGCTTCTTATTTGCAGCCATATACGGGAAAAAGACATAATGTAAACATTTATTATCATGTATAGGTTCATTATCCCACAGTAAACAACTAGTTAGATTTCTTACTTTAAGTTGTGAATGAGGACTTAAAAACCAACAAATATTTTGGCCTGAAAAGAGGCAAAAGTAAATGTTTTTTTAACTTTTTTTTACTCAATAAATGGACTAAAATGCTCATCTGATTGAATAAATAGTTGATTAGCTAATGAATTATTTGATTTAAGTTATTAATTCTAGATTCCTGATACAAGGTTATTTAATTATCAGGAATTGATTAATTCGTCAGCGCTCTCTAGTGGACAAATTATGTCATGGCAGTATTGTGCTTACCTACATACTGTATCTTGTTTTAAAACAAGTTATAAATGTGCTTACACACATGTTTTGTGTGTGTTGGAGTCTTATTTTTACCAAATGATCTTTCAGGTTTGTGATGAAAACCTCCATGATGAGTCCAGGAGGATGTGATCAGTCTTACCTCCGCTATGATCTCAATAACATCTCCTATTTTCAGTTCGAGCTCATCTTCATGCTGAGGCACGTAGCTGAACGCTGCTTTACACCTCCGCTTACGGATTTGCTCTCCTACAGCGCGCACACACACACATCCACACACAAATACACAGAGAGAGCACAACAAGCATATTTTAGACTCACATGTGACGTCAGTACATCACACACTGATCCATAATCCATGACTTGCAGTGTGTCAGCAGGTGTTTGGTGACTTTTTTAAAAGCCTCACTGCTGAAGACGGGAAACTCTGACCTTTGACCTTTCAATTAGAGGGCAGTTTCATCAAGCGGCGAAGACACAAAATGCTTCACACTGGCCTTGAAGTTGTTTGTCTTACACTCATTAGCCTCCTCATTACTCTTGACTCATACCACACCAGCTGGGGCCTGGAGTCATTACCCTGCAATGTCTGTGTTTCTCCACAAGGTGTCACTCTCTCTCCCTCATGTTTAACTGTAAGGTGCTGCATATGCAGTGATGCAGGAGTATTCAGGTCCCTTATGCAGCTAATACGAATGTAATTGATCAACTGATGTTTGGTCCATAGAAATTCTGACAATAGTGACAAATGTGGTCACAATTACACAAAAGTCAAAGAGACACTTTAACAATGTTTGTTTTGTCCAACCAACAGTCCGAACCTCAAATTCATGGGAAATTAATTTAAAAAGATTAAAATACTCAAGAAGAAAATCAGCAAATCCCTGCAATTCATAAGCTTTTTTTTTCCCTGGCGTGAATAATGACTTAAATGATTATCAATATGGTTCAAACTTGTACATTTTTATTTGTGTCATGTGCAAAAAAACATTTACTTATAAAGAAGCTAAAGCTGTTGGATAAATGTTATGAAGTAGATGTACAAAGCGGCTTGAGACTAAAGCACAAGTGAGCTCGCGCTAACGTGAGTATTTGTGCATACATGTTTATATATTGAGTGTGTGTGTACATGTTAGAACAGCCAGGAACGCCTGACCTAAATCCTTCCTCACGCTAATAGGATCTATGTTTTAGACTAAAGACTTAAACCTGCCTGATGACCACATTGTATGAATGAATTTGACTGTGTGAGTGCGAGTCAGTTACCTTTCTTGCCGGGTCTTATGCCGGGGTCGGAGACGGGGCTGGCCCTTCCATTGGAAAGGTCAGATCTAATCATGCCTGCCTGTCCTCCGTCCCTCTTTGCCTCTTTCTTTATCTCCTGCAGAGAGAGAAGAACAAGAGAAGATGAGGGGGAAGGGAAGAGGAGGTGAGGGAAGATGGTGGCAGAGATGAAACTGAAAAAGGTGGGTTCAGGTGAGAAAGTGTGGGTTGCAAATACAGAAAGAAAGTGAGACTGAGGCAGTTATTTTTGTTTTAATGTCGGATTACTAATATGAAAAGAAACAACTACAACTGAGACTAATTATTAGAATAAATAATTAGTAAAAATGTCAACTTTACTACAGAATAAGATGCAGTTAATAGTGGAACTTTACCCATACAAAAAGATAAATACCACAGAACAAAAAATAGATACTCAGAATGTAATTTAGTCATTTAAAAGTACACAATAGGTGCACAATAATCTCAAGTGATTACATTTACACTAGACTGCAGAAACATATCATCAAACCATAATGTACAGTAGCGTGTGACTAAAGTTGGAGGAAAATCTTATCTAAATATTCAAAAAAATGACAGTAAAAATCCTCGAAGTGCTAACTAAAATAAATCTTACTGTAAATCCTTTTGCAAATATCGTGATGATTAAGACCAGACTGTAAATGCCTGGAAATAAAAGCACTGATGCATAGAAACCCGAAGGTCGTGGAGTTGCTTGTTATGCAATAAACCTGCAGATTCATTCAATAAATTAATAAAAAAAAAAGAAAAAACAGTGTCTCTGTATCTCGGCTCTGCTCTGTGCTGCAGATGCTGCAGTGGAGCAGCAGTCATAGATGTTGGCACCTCAGGTGACCCTTATTGTTTACCTGCACACCACCAATAAGAGCTTGTAAAGCTTAAACACATAAACAGGAGACTCCCCCTCCCCTCTCCTCCCCTCCCCTCCCCTCTCCTCCTCTACTGCTGCAGCCTCTCCCTTTGCTAAGTCTCCATCCACATGACTTTCACTTGCATAAAGAATCACAAGACACCATGCGAAACTGATCAGGAGAGAGAGAGAGAGGGAGAGAGAAGGAGGGAGAGGTTGACAAACATGCAGAGCAACAGAAAAATCCACAAGCGGGCAAACGGGCTCCCAGCAAATAGTAAGATATTTGCAGTCACACACAGAGACGCAGTAAAACCGAACATGATGGTTCAAATCTCTCCACCATATTCATCATGACACTGTTTCATAAGCCCTGGCCTGTGGCGAACGCAGCCCAGTGAAGCATGCGGGCCCGAGTATACTGACTCACAGAGTCTAACCCCTCACACACACACACACACACACAGACACACACACGCTGGTTGTGTTTGGCCTGGTGTAATGCGAAAGACTTAATGAGCCTCTGTGATCCGAAAATATCAACAAGAAGAAGACGTTTCCTAGACAACAGTGGAAGCTCATCTTAGGCTTCGAGCCATTTTAGGAGCTACAAAGGTTGAGAACTGGGCACTGAAGAGTGTAAAAATTAAAATTAATTTTTAAAAAAGGCCCAAGTAACATCAGTTTAATTTTCGCATCAGTTTGCAACATCAGTTTAAACCGAAACTGCTGCACTATTGAGTGGAGAGAAGATTTAGATTCACAGCTAATTGAGAGGCCATTTAAATTCTGATAACAGGAAGTGGTTGTTTAAAACTTGAGGACAGAGTGGGAACCACATGTTAGCCCCAAACACACAGAAAAATGCATGTACCTACATTTATATCCTCTTTTTTTGCATTCAAAGAAAGGTGCTCTCAGGCTTTTTGCTTTTGACCGAGCAACGCAAGTATCTTCCACCTCTGTGAAAAAGCTAAGCTATTTAGCTTCATGGCTTCATATTTAGCATTTAAACACCACATCTAGAAAACAGCTCGATATATATATATATTTTAATTTGCTCTCTATCAACCCCTGAAAGAAAGATCTGTTTTTTTTAGTCGCTAAATGTTCCACTATTCAGCGGTGTTTGCAGTTTGTTAACTGGGGTAATGCAGCGTTAATGTAGAGCCAGGAAAAAAGAGACATTGATTGTGCAGTCACAGTGCAGATGGAGTGGCTCTGACTCTACCCCGCATGCCTTCATGTACTGCAAAACAGATACAGACGCACACACACTCATTCAGAAACTCACATGCCACAGATTGCTTTAAAAAAAAAAAAAAAAAGACACACTTTTAACTTTGGAGACTCCACATTGCACAAGCCAACCTACACAAAACCACTCAGCAGCCATTTGTTAGCCTACAGCTTCCCGTTTTTTTCTGACTGGTGTAGCAGTGGCTGTGTTTGGCTTTATGCTTCATAAAATGCAGTGGGACATAAATTCTGCAACCCATCTGTTATCTATCAAGGCTGCTTGCTTTGAATAATTAATATCTTTTGAGTTTGGACTGATGACTGCGTGGCAAGAGAAATCAAGGAAAGAGCTAGCTTTACTGTTCTTGGAGGCCTTTGTTACTACTTGGACCGCATTCATGCTCTACTGCAATTCCTCCTGTGGGGATATGGAGGTAAACCAGAGTTAAAGGAAACCCAGCTGAAAAGAGGAGAGGAAGACAACATGATTCATCATATCTGAACAGGAAACACCTGCATATTGTACACTGCAGTGGTGGTTCTGTGTGAGTCTGTTTGTCTGACAGAAAGTATGTAGTTTACACTGCACTGCTTTAATTCTAAACATGGCTTTTTTTTTTTCATTCCCTATCACCGGACCTCTGACCTTTTACTTCCAGTCACAGATAATGCAAAACAATGCGGCGTGGCGGCTAACGACAAGGATGTGCTAGCTGCGTTAGCGCTTCGACAGAGTGTGTAACTTGGGGGCACAGAGAAAGAGAAAGAAAGAGGAAACAGAGAGCACTCTGCTTGTGAAATTCACAGGGGCAATGACGCAAAATATTCCTCTTTTTTTTATAAACCCCATTGCACAAGTTTATTCATTAGTCATACTGGTACAAAAGAAAGCTTTGCCTCAAGCCGATAGTACATTATAAAAGTTATTTTATCAGTCAGAACACACAGTGAGCCTTTTTAGTTTTTAATCATTGCTTATTAGTTACAGTACAAGTAATTTAAAGGGGAATAACAAACATACGTTGTTATCACTGCTCTCCTCTGTTTTCTTTTGTTTATTAAGTAATATGTGTGACATATTTGGGTTTCAGTTCGGCAAAAACAAGACAATTACAGAACTTATCCCTGATGTTTGGAAACTGCTTGTATTTTATGACACTTTATAGACTGAACTTGGACCAAGTTTCACAGTAAATTCATTGTTATCTTGAAAAGCGCCAATGTCATGCTGTCAAAAGATGCTTTCTGCTAAATATTGCAATTTTTCAGCAATACGCAGTGACTTTATTTCTTAAATGTGACTACCAGCAAATCCAGCTGCTCCTTTGAACCTCGAGAAAAAAAACAATGTTTAGCATTTTATTTCAAATCCGAGCATGTGATTCTAATTTGCAACATCTGCCTGCCTCATCCGCAGAGGTCAGATGATTAAAGCTTGGCATGAGCGTAAAGCCCAAACAGATTTCACACTTTTCATAGACGAATTAATTAGCTGAGAAAATATACTGCAGGTTAATTAAAACTCAAAACTAATCTTTTGTTGCACGTGTAAGGTTGTGAATAGACTTTAAATGTGCTGAAAGGCCTTGAGGTCCTTGTTTAGAAACAGTCATTGAGAGCAACTGATTCTCGACTGATTTGAACAGATATGTTAATGTCTGCTTTTCTCCAGCGAGCAATTTTAGATAAAAATCAACTGAGCTAAGTGGTTGCAAAGCTAATAACTGCTCCAGGCTTTGACAAATACACATATTTGCACGCTGGCTAATATCTCCAATTAGCTAGCATTTCTAGCTTGCAGCCTCATGATATCTGTAATTTCCAATGCTTCGCTAAATTACTCCTTCAATAGACTGACAAAATCCAGAATTGGCATGTCGTTAACCTGAGCTGACCCTTCTTGAATAACAACTCTGAGCAGTTTAAACGTTAGAAACAAGCACACCTTTCAAATGAATCTTTACCTAGAAAGGTTAATTCAATGACCTTTGCTTTAATAAACTGTTATCTGTGGTTGTTTTCAGCCCCGATAGCACCGGAAGGGACTGCTAATGTACCATCACTTCCTTCCTTTCCCCCTTTCAACCTGTCTGTTCACATTCCCACCACACACACACACACACATTATGACACAAACATAATGACACACACACACACACCAGCATTGCAAAGCTTAATGTCACTGATTCCCATAACTGCAGTCTTGTGACAGACCAGTCTGGTATTACTGCATTACTCACAGCTTCCCTCCATCTCCATCGCACACACACATGAACACACACCGTCAGTGAGTCTTTACAGAGCCATTGTCCGGCTCCCTGACAGTGAATGAGAGCTGTGACAGTCAGTCAGCACAAATAAAACCCGGCTGCACAGCCAAACCACCTGACAACGGACGGACTTCTTCAGCACTGTCAAAACGTAAACTCCACTCTCTGTCCCCTTTGACTTGTGGCACTTTTCTACTTCCCCCCCTCACAGTGAGGTGAACAACATACTTCCCTCTTCTCATTGTCACAAGCTCACTGTTATACTACATGTGTCAAAACCTTTGAACAACTTGGATCTTGACTCTCACACTTACATGTCTAATTTACTTACTTAGTTCACTGTAAGAAAAACACAATAGCCCTGGATGTTTTGCTCTAAAATTTCCCCAAAGACACAAAACCTTTAAATGTCTAACGAAAGATCATTTAAACTAAAGCTGCAACTTACTTTTATTCCATTTTTGAACAGTAAACTTCTTCTCTTCATTAAATAGCTACATGCCAAGTTAATAAGGGGGTCAGTGTCATTTGTCCATCACTTGTTCATGTGAATGTCTCTTGTCCACCACATGACGACACTTTACCTCGGTAAGACATCATCAAACGTCTTGCTTAAACCGATTGATAATACAAAACCTAAAGACATTAAGTTTACTGTCAGTATTTTTGTATTTGCAATGAAATATGGTAAATTAATAATTGATTGTCAAATTAAATATGCTGTTAATTACATTGTTGAAATTAATCACAGAATTCACGGTTTGAGCAGAACACAATCAAATGACATGTTCCGCTTGGCAAATTTAAGACGGATGAGAAAAACCTCGAGGGTACAGAAAGAGGAAATCAGTGTGCTGAACAAATACGTTCATCACACGTTTTTAGCTAATTATTTTTAAACCTTTGTGGCTCTTGATCTCTGCCAGCTAAGAATGAACAAACCAGCAAACCAACAAGACCCTCAAAGAGCGTCCAGGGACTTACCTGGCAAGACAGATAGTTTCACAAGACCACAAAATCCTACACGATCAAGTAACGTACAAAAGTGTGTGCCCTTTTAGTAAAAGTTTTGAGGATGATTTCTTAGGTTCTGTGTAACACCGATCTGGCAAGTCAGGCTATCAGAGCACCTGTATGCTTCATCGGAAGTGCTTGTCAGATGTTCAAAAAGCTTCTGAAACCTCCTCCTTTCACTTACGGTGTGTACAAGTGACTGTATTACTGCAAGTGCTTTTAAGGGCAGAGGTTGCAAAAAGTGTGTTTGGTCTTTTTGCACAGTTTATTGCATCTTGCCCATGACGATCATCTGATTCCCATTAAAATACGGCAGTTCACGACATTTGCTTTGAGACGTCAACAGGCATGAACTCTATGTATGAACTTTTCCTTTTTAAACAAAGTTTACCTTTTAACTGCAGCATGCGAGTCTTTCAAAAAAGAATTTGATTTTACTGAGCTATTTTGGGTTTTGGCTTAATGTAGACCATTAGCTTAAATTGCATAGAGATATAGACCACATGCAACACAATAAGTGCTGGAAAGATGTCCAATGGGTTTTTGAAAAGGTCATGGCCCAAGGTAGACAAAGATGATGTATTTTCATCACATATCATACTTTTAACATAAGATGTTGGCATAAATTAAAATGAGTGAAGAAACAAAGGAAACGCAAATGCTTGAAAACGGGGAATGAGAGTTCACAGACTGATTTGATGAGACTAAAAATGATTAAAATTACATGCTATGTCCGTCACAGTCACTAGTCACAGCCCAGCTGAACACCTACACAAGATTTTGGACCGTGCGACTCACAAACGTCATCAAACCAGTTAACCAAGACATTTTCTGTTAGTTTTTCCCCTAAGTTATGAGCCATTTGTTGCTGTTTTAGGATATTAGCCTATGATATGTTTGTTTTTCCAAAGAGAACAAGTGACGCATATTTCATAGTGCTCAAAGTGTTGAAAGCGCAATCATTCTAATTATAAGGGGGTGGCATAAAATAGATTCTTTTGTTTGCACAAAAAAAAAGGTGCTGCCTTCACACAAACCTACTTTTTCCTCCTTAACCCCTGTCCCTCCTTACAAAAGATGAATGAAATGAGTTTTTCCGGCACTAAGTTAGCACCCGAAAGCACCCAAAGCAAACCAGACTGCAGTGACATTGTGGAAACTGCTTGCTTACTCTGCTTCTATTTCTGGAGGGGGGCCACTTGTGGGTTTATAAAGTGAGCAGTAAGAGGCTGAGAATGAGAGAGAGAAGGAAAGAAAAAAATTGAGGTTCAAGGTTAATCTTGATTACTCACCCTGACAAAGTTGTCTGGGAACAACCCCCTGCGTCCGCCCAGCTCGCCCTCCCACCATCCTCCATCGTCCCGCCGTATGTTTACGATGATGTCGCCCACCGTCAGGCTCAACTCATCGTCCTGCTGAGCCTCATAGTCGAACTCCACCACGGCCTCCACTGAATACAAAGGTTGAAAGATGTGGAGATTGAGAAAGACGGGGTAAGTGTGTGAGTAATAAACCACAACAAAAGGTCAAACATTGTACCTCTGTTTACTTTATGTCACTATGGTTTTGATTATGACAGTTTTGCTCATTTATTAATTATGACTGGTAGTAAAAACAGGCACACACGCATTGTCTAAACAGTCCAAAGGAACTTCATATTTAAATGCAATTTACTCTGGTCTGCAGCACTGCAGAGACAAAGCAAACTGTACATTGTTTCTCCTCAAAGCAGCTCGGGTGGTTTTTTGCTTCCTCAAATATCAAATATTTCTTGTTGAAAAAATGGCCAACTGTCCAACACACACAAACACACACACAAGACCAGAAAAAAATATTTGAGGAAGCGGTGGGATTACATGTGCTGTCCCAGCTCAAATTATAAATTTAGCATATAATATTTATCCACTGCACTTATTCCCCAGTACAGTCACTACTCTACTGCTCGGAGTTTGACTTTCAAACAGGAAAACTGCTTTCACTTACTAATTAAAGGTTTCCTTTTGGGGGTCTGCGTGTAAACAAAGAAGCCATGCTTACATTCATTTTTCACTAAAACACATTGTGTCCTTGAGGTCTGACAATCTTGATGAATGCACCTTCTTTTACAAGACACCCTGAATGAAAATCAAGTCTTTAACCTTGTTGACATCTTCATACAGTGTTTTTAACATTATACATGACAGAAGTGAGCTGCAATGTACTAATGACTGTCTCACAACACAGATTCAGAAATCCAGGGATTCATACTGAGCACATCTAAGGAGGTAATCAACTTTTAGGGGCCACAATGGTGGAAGGAAGATTTTCAGAGAGGAAGCTAGATGTGACGTTGTGTATTTTTCAAGTCAAATTTCACCGTTTTCAAACTGACAGTCTCTCCAGATGCTGAGTTGCAAAACAAAAAAACGATGACCTTCATGTGTTAATGACAGATCTGAAAATCTGACAGTCAAATTTTCGCCTGCAGCTGCCTTTTTACAGAGCAAGGTTTGACCACAAAACTTAAACTGAAGCTTGAAGTTATTCTATCGGTTTATCATGAGGAAACACCAAGAAGAGCCGACATGCTACTTGCTATGAATGCTTATTTTTATCATGTTTTATTAGCATATTTAAGTATAAGAGGTATAATTAATGCCTAAAGAACAAGACTGAGGTACAACAAGAACAGAAACAGTAGCTTCAGCCAGTTCCCTATAACAGCATCTGCAATGGTGCGTTTAAATGTCACTCTTGACATCACAGATGGACAATATATTTTGTTGCTTATTCAAAGGACTTTTTGCATTAAACTTTTGCAAACCCTGGCTATTTTTTCAACATAACTTCCTGTGTTATTTACACACGTGGTTTTTGACAAGTGTTCAGGGTTGCATTGATATGTTTCAGCAAGATACTTTTGTGACTTCGCACACACCCAGCCCCCAATACACACTCCCAGCCGCATATGACCATCTTATAGAAATAAGGGTGTTATAAATAAGGCACTCAAACAAAACAGGAACTGAGGAAACACCATGATAAATCTCATAAACCTTCAATGATGAAACACAAGAGGCAGGGTGTATTTTTCTAACAGTACATAAAGTATAGCAAAATGAGACAATAACGTAGAAGTCAGGTGTGAAAAAGGGCAATAAAAGAAGTGGGAGTGAACAAGAAGTAATAAGTATGGTATTGAAGAAAATCAAAGATAGAATACTGAAATACTGACAGAGATGAGATATATCAAAGTAATAAAAAAGCAAGTTGTGAAAAGAAAACATTCAAGGAAATTAAACAGAATAGAAAAACCAACTAAATTGTTAAAAATAAGACAAATAGAGTTGGTCTTGAGTTAGATTTTTAAAGATAACAATATTCTGTGTTGCCGTCAGGTCTCAGGAAAGCTGAGACACAGAGACACAGACAATATCCTTAAAAGGTACCTCACATGTGTATTTTTTATGACTTCAGGCTCAACCAGAAGACATGAGGGTTCTGGAGATTCCATAGGATAAAACAAAAACTAATAAATACACCGGAGCAAGACCAGTAAGAGCTTTGTAAACCAATCACGGGATTTTTAAATCAGTTCTGAAGCAGACAGGTAGCCAGTGTGGAGACTTTAAAATTAGTGTAATTTATGTAATCTTTCTGGTCTCAGTTCAGATGTATGCTATAAATATGTTACAGCTATAAGAAAAACACCTTTCTCTCTCTCTTTTTTTTCTCTGAACGCCACACACACATTTGCATTTGCACATACATTAACATGCACATTAACACGCAAACACCTTGTGGTCGCCCATGCAGCTGATAACACTTGTAAAAATGTGCTGAATGCGTCACAGCACATATAGCTTTCTTAACCACAAACCTTCAAACACACACACACACACACAAACAGATATATTGGCCGCCAAGTCCTGATCCTTGTCTAAACTGTGTGTGCAGCTAAAAGGGGGGGGGGTGACATGGGAGGGGGGGAGAAGCGGGGGAGTTTCGGCGGTAGGGTAACCATGGGAACAACAGTATAAAGGGGTAGCTATGACTCAGACACACTGGCTCCTTCCCCAAAATGTTATCCTCCCCGCACACACACTCACACATATACATATGCATAAACACATGCACAGTTTAAAATGCACAAAAAGTCTGTAATGCAGCAACACCCAACACACTGACACTCGCTACAATCAACCACAAGATCAAACGTCTTGAGCAGGCGGCTCAGTTGAATCGGAGGGTCAGCGTGTCGCAAGACATCAGTATTGAGCAGAAAAAGCAGAAAAAGCAGACGACTGTGGTCGGAGTTGGCCTGGTGCTCGGATGGGGAGGATAAGTTTCTGGCTTTAGATAACTAGAGAAATCAGCTGCAGACGAGAGCGACGTGGCACAACTACCTTTTTTCGTTTCTAGCTCTCGGCTGAGGTGGGGATTGTTCAGTAAAGAGAAGTGTGTACAGTGAATTTATAGCCTTTGGCAGTTGTCTTACAAACCACCACTGCACTGCATCTGAGTGGCAGATCAGGACTACACACTGCAGTTCACCCGCCCACCCACGTCAGTCAACAACACATACGGCACTGAAGAGGACGACAGCTTGTGGCTCTGCACGGAACGCACATCACTGAGTGCAAAGAAGGGTGCAACTTATAAGTGACATAAAAGTTAACACCAAATGGGCCCTTGCAGAGGAGCTCTCTCTGGTGAGAAGTTACGCAGAAGAAAGAAACATGATGCTCTGCAAAGCAATATGAGGGTCGCAGCAAGCTCATTCTTACAAGAAAGCATGTGAAGCTGCATCAATGCAAAGACCAACCGTCAAATAAGCCTCTTAACAAGTGTATTCAAAGCCTGATATGGCTTAAACCTCCACTGCTGCTCAAAAGCCAAACCAAAAAAAAACTGTCTGTGAGCAAGACCATTGTAATGGGTCATGTTTCTTCATTATTATGAACAAACACACACAGACGTCTAATTTGAGTCAATCCTACTGCTGTAAAAACTCACTGGAGCACCAAATCCACAGAACAAATGCATCATTTACATCTGTTTGCTTAAAAGGGGCTGCTCATAGACCCCAGTTGAACACCAAACATGCTTATTCTGGAAACTACAGTTCATCATAATACAGCTAGAGGCCCTATAGCAGCATGATTACTGACGGTGCTAATAAGTTGTACAAACAAAAGTGGAAGAAACTAACACAAACTGTTTGTACCGTAACAGAGCCCAATGTTTAGCTGCCTTCTTTATATTAGCTGCGTAAACCACTTAACCATCAACGCATCCAAATGCAGCAAGCTATGATTTAACAAGCTAACTAAAGCTTTCAAGAGCACCGACTACAAATATATATTTGGTTAATACTGCTGTTCAGTTTTAGGAGTTTGCTTTGGGCTTTAGAAAGTTGTTGTTGGTGTTGTCTACTTCCTTCCGACATTTCACAGAAGAACCAATGAATCAATGAATTATGTCAACTGATGATAAAAATAATTGTCGTAGTTCCACATGCGTACATTTACGCTAATGTTGACGGTTCTTAATACACTTCTGGAGTGTGCAAGGCTAAAAATTTCACAAAAAAGGGCCATTTAAAGACAAGAGACAGAGTATTTGAAAGTCTGCAGACAAAACAAAACTCCCACTCAAGCTGTCAAGAAACACACACACACACACACACTCAAACACACTCACATACACTCACACACAGGAACTGAGCGTCCCCTGAACAGCTGCAGTCAGTTTAGATAAGGGGAACTCTGCAAAGCCATGCTAACATTTTTTTTTTTTGGGTTTACAGCGGACCTGTGTTTAGTTATGGGTATGTTTCAGTGCTGTCGCTGATGATGTCAAGAACAGCTGCCTGTTTCTGTCGGTAAAACATTCGCGCTGGACCACAGCCCACAGGGAGTCAAAGCCACCCACTCAAACTGTGGATCAGATCACAGACTTCTGCAAATTTTCTCACATTAAAGGAAAATTCCAAACATTTACTGCTCATTACTACTGTTTCATTGTGGAAAGTTACATTGTGACTTCCCATACTGCCTCCATCAGCATCTCTTATTTCTAAATCATGGCATTTTTGTTTTACAGAATTGTATTGGACAATATTACGCACGAAGATAAGAACTTTCTGCATTCATCTCCATGTTTTTTAATGTAGGCGGAGAGAACATTGGAGACAAAGAAAAAATAACCCTTTTGTATCTGAATAAATGTTGAATCTTAAAAAAAAAACCCTTTGGCTCTGCTTAAGACGGACTGAAGGTCACAGTTTTAGATAACTAAGCTGGCTCTTTTCTCCTTGAAAACTGCAGGCAAAGCAGAACTACAGAAGGCTTTGCACAGTAAGTGTGAAGATTTTTTTCTTCAAGTCGCCATTTTGTACCTTATATACTTTATGTAGAGGATTTGCCAAAAAAAAACCCCAAAAAAACAAATGGACCTAAGGTTCTTTACCAGAAGCCATTTATATTCAGGCATGTTCAAGCCAGTTTAATATAAAATAACATAAAAAGTGCTTTCATAGCCCTCAATTAAAGTTTTCTTGATTTCAGGTTTTGAAATTTCACAAAAATATCGTAAGTGACCACTTTATTTGGTAGAATCTAATGAATCCAACACAACTGTTATGCCGCTTTAACTTTTATGATGGATATCGGACACACCTGTCAACAAAATGTAGTCCAATACAACGCCACCATTAAAAAATGACTTTAATATCAACACTTTACTGAAACATTTCCAGCAATGTCGCATATTAACACTGTAAAGGTAGAACTTATGGCATAGCTGTTGTATTAAATCGCAATAGAAACAACAAGTGTTCCTAATAAAGTGGCCACTGAGTGAAATCTGAGTGAAAAGGTTGAAAAATAAATGCTCAACAAGACTAAGCTCCTTGTTGTTCTTGTCATGGATGGATTAAACCTCACAGACACTCAGCCACCATCACTCTGTGCATTGTGTATCCTGTCACCTTCAGCATATAAACTCTATATTCAGGAATATTCCCCCTGGGATGTTATATAAAAGGTAGTAAAAATCCTTTTTGACAGCTTTTTTTGAGTTTTTACTCCTGTGCAGGACCTATTTTACAGGATAATTGCAATTTAGTGGTACCTTTACAACCAACTTTGCAGTGAATTTAACCACCACAGTACATATGCACAGTAAATCTGTGTATTTGGGGAGAACATGTCAGCCACTGCAAAGCTTCCAGCCTTTCTCAGTTGGTAATCCAGTCTTTGTAGTTGTGTATAACTGTGTGCCTGTGAGTTTTCCTTGCAGCTGGTCCTGCATTGTTTGTTTACATTCAGCAGAGGCAGAGGTCCAATAGAAAGTATGCATGCACTTTTTGCACAAGGGTTGCAGCTTAAGATTATCTTTATTAATGACTATTATTAACAAGTTATTGGGAATTAGCTTAGTTAGAAATATCGTAGATCATCCACGTGATCAGTGAAGCGGTTACTCGGTGAGGAGAAAGTCGAGTTATCCGAAGGAATGCAAATTTAAAAGTAGCATGAAAGGAAAAAGGAAGTGCCACTTCCAGCCCCTGCACGTCATCTGTGACACAATCTGATAATCTGCATGTGTTCTTAATTGATTGATTACACGCCCATCAACCCTGCAATCAATTAATTCCCATGCATTGTGTGCAACAGCGCAGTGCTGTGGGAAAACGATGGCGATGATGAGAGGAATGTGACAGTCAGGCCTGTTTCACAGGCAGAAACACAGAGCTGGAGAGAGTCAAACACACTGTAGCCCGACACAATGGGCAGACAGACAGAGAGTAAATGTAAACGTGTCAACATCTGCAACTCATCAATGTGACTGACTGCTTTCCTCCGATCGCACCCGCACGGCCGCCCCGCACTCCCACGCGCAGCTCTCTAATCATGAATAAAGCATTGGAAACGCAGAAACGCCGAGCCTGCACGGTCACTTACAAACAGCTCGGCTATGTCTGAAGGGACGTCAGGGGGTAGGTGAAGTGAGGGAGGAGAGTAAAACGCGAGGGAGAGGAAGAAGAGAGGCTGAACCCAGAGCGCATCTGGACCGGGCGTTTATTCCAGCCCATCCAGATGCGCAGTGGCGCTGGAGGCTATTTTGGGTCACTGTTCAAAATAGTAGCAAGTAAAAAAAAAAAAAAAGCGTTGCATCTCACCCATTTATGTCTCCCGGTGTGCTGGAGGTGTTCCTGCGGGCTGGTTGGTCAAGGGGGAAGGTGGTTGTTTCAGGTAGAGAAGGGGGTTTGTGCCGGACCGAGCCCCAGCCTCCTGCTCGTACTAGAGATCCGCTACAGCAGCGCTGAAACGGGAGGAGCGTCAGATGAAACCATATTCCTTCCTCTTTTTTTCTCTCTCTCTACGGTGACACGACAGAGGAGGCAGAGCGAGGACCCAGAAAACGGAAAAGCGCTGATGAACAAATCTCTCTCTCTCTCTCTCTCTCTCTCTCTCTCTCTCTCTCTCTCGTTGCCTTTAGGTGCACCACGTAAATTCCGGCTTCACTCCAATCACAGGCAGTTACGGGAGCATTGTGACGCAATTTGTTGCACCATGAATGATGCATTCAGAACAGATGGTGCTGACACAGTTACTCTGGAGTGTGGGACAGCAAATCTCAATAGGCCTACTCAGAATGATCCGTTTTATAATAAAAAAAAAATCATTTCACTAAACATGGTTGCCCACAAGATTGTTATCTAATTTGATTATTTCTATTATTTCCTCATTGTTATTTTAATTTTTCAAATATGTTCCTTTTGAACCACTTTAACCCAGCAAATAGGTCTATAAAGAGGGATAGCCATCACAAACACAGACATACACAGACATACACACGCACACATAAAGGATTTTAGTTTGGTTTTGACTTTTCTTTTACAAAACACCCACTCTACATTACTCACATAGATCCCCACTGATATCACTGACTGCTGCAACTCACGATCTCATTCCCTCCTCGTCTGCTTTTTCCTTTCTTTCTGTTTTTGTTTAAAAAGATCTAACAAATAAGTTATTTGATGACACATTTTTGTCGTGGCCTCACTGGCAGGGTTATAACAAGCAACAATGCCTGGTATTGTGCTGCACAGTCACAATGCAAGACCAGAGCAGAGACTGTGGATTAATCATCTGTATTTGTATGGCAATGTGCTTAGATTGAGACCAAAGATTATTTTCATTGTCATCAGAGTGATTATTTTGTCTGTAAAATATCAAAAAACTGGAAAAAAAAACGGCCGTCATAATATCCTACAGCTTGATGTGATGTCCTCAAATGTCTCATCTTGTCCTAAATCCAAACATATTCTAGTTTACTATCATGTTTGACAGAAAGTAAGCATCACATTTCAAATTGGAGAAGCTGTTTTGTTTAAAAATGACTACAGTAAGTATTCAGATATAAATAGTTTTGCATTTTGTAACTAGCCCTTGCAAATAACATTTAATCTATTTACACACATGCAACTGCAATTATGTAACATAGAGTAAAATGTATGTAAAGACATGTTGTATAGGCTACTGATGTGTGGTAGTACACAAAAACAACACTTCGTAATACCAAAAAGACCTATATATTGAATTAAAAAGACTTACCCTCAGAGGGTTTGTATTTTAAATCTAATGAGTTTTTTAATCATCAAGTTATTTCAACAAAAGGTTGTGTCAAATTCTCCTTTTAAAATAAAGATAGCGTGTAAAAGAAGTTTGTTTCAGCATCTTGTATCACTGATTTCAGGGAATGTCAATATTTCCAACATTCTTTGAAGGTATCAGCAATCTTCTACACTCAAACCTCTTGCCTGTGTAGCCCAACCTTGAGATAACTACTGCAGATCTTGACACCTCAACATGGCACTGTAGGGGGCAGCACCTGTGGTGTGCTCAAATGAACTGACTATGGTTTTATTATCCTCTGTTGGTCTTTATTTACCTCATTAAACAGATTTTAATTCACATACTTATCAAACCACAGTGGGTACAGTTACACACTCCCTCTCACATGTACACACACACACACACACACACACACACACATACACCATGCTAAGCCCTGCAGGGTTTTTGTCCCCTCTGGATCAAACTACATGCAGGGGAGAATGAATGTGCTGGCAGCAGCAGAAACAGGCCGATGAAATGATGCAGCGATAGCGGAGAGAAAGAGATGAGGAATTTAGATTTTTTTTTTCACAATCAGCTGTCACTTGGGTGGAGTAGCTTACAGTGACAGAACAAGCTGCCGTAAGCTACAGACAACATCTGATATGATAAATTCGCCTCAGGCGTAGTTCAGAAATGGCATTCTTATAGCTGAAGATAGTCTGTGTTAGTGAATGCATCTCAGGTATTTGTGACATTTGTGACGTAAAAGAGACGATAGCTGCATAACTGCAAGCACTGCAAGTTGACATCTACTGTAAATATTTAGTGTGTTTCCCGTTGAGTAATGAAATATTAAGTGTAATATGTCATTAGCCATAAAAAATAGCTTGGTGTAAAAAAACGCATCCATTATATTTCATGCTAAAAGGACAGTTAACAAGTGCTTTAGCCTTTGTGTCCTCAAAATTCAGTTACAACATTGTTCACACAAGGCAAAAAAAAAATTTAATTTGTCCAGAAATAATCTTGGTTTGAAGAAAATGTTTTGAGACATTTTGAGAAATGCACAAATGGAGTGCCACAGGGCTGTCTTATTTTTGTAAGCCAGATCGCAAGTTGGCATTACCCTGGATCCCTTAACAAAAGGCCCGTGGGATTTCCTTACTCTAACCCCTGAGCTAAAGTAGCGAAATAATAAAATACACCACTGTCACGTAACTTCAACATCCCCACCACAAAGTTCCCCACTACACGACTTGCTAGTCAACATACGTGTGAACAGTTTTAAAGTGTTAGTGTCAGTACAGGACTGTAAAGCTGCGACCAGTTAGTAGATTAGATATTGTGTCAGTGCTGTGATATTTAACTTCTCAGACAACCTTTGTGATCATCTATCGCTTGTTTTCAACCAAAAAGCACTTTTTAAGACATATAAAGCTTCAAAATGTATATATCTTCAAACAAATTATAATTGACTCTTTAGCTTGTCTTAACCACACATCTTTTTTAAGGCATTAAACAAAATCCCTTTTCAAAAAACCCTACAGATTTTGAGATAAGGAAACTGGTAGCTCTCACTAATTTTTTAAGTTTTATGGTTAATTTCTGCGGTACTCGGTTAAGTGTCAAGATTATGAGATTGATAGTAACTCTGAACTAGCAAGATAATTTATGCGATATACCTAACTGACCCTGTAAACCTGCAAGTGGTTGTTTTTCAAAAGGATTAATTTCTCATTTAATCGTCTACCTAGGCCTGTTTGTTTCACATTATCACGCATTAATTTACAGTGGGAAATGGATGCACTTGCAGAGAGACAATCCCAACACCAAAATGTCACAGGGTTCATCCCACAACACCATCCAACAGCCTGGCTCATGAGTAACAAACTGAATCACCTCCTAAATCCTAAGAACCAACTGTGAAATGTAAACAAAATGCAAAAGATATGGTATTGTTTATCCAACCACACAAATATTTTCTGACAAAGATGCCGTCTGTGCTGCTGTACTTGCAGTTTCCCTTCAGAGAGGCAAATTGTTTTCTCATCCAGAGATGGAGGTTAAATCTCTCCAGAGAGGAGAGGTAATTTTAACACAAAGCACTAAGGTGACACCATCTGGGACGGTGTTGCTATTGCATGATATGCTGAGGCCCAATTAAATTTTGCCACCTACTGCATGAGGAAACACACAACCACACACACAGTGTGAAGCCTCAGCAGTGCAGTCACTATTTCTAGCACCTCCATCCCTCTCTCGAACACATTTGTTATTTGGCGTCTGCAATGAAGCATTTAAAGCAGTTTATGGACTGTTTGAACATCATAATGGCACCACATTACAGGCTAATATACAGGCTTACTCTATATTATACATTTAATTTTATAGTTCTGGTAAACTGAGGATTAAATGAGGTTGACCAATGACAAAATGTTGTGCTCTTCGGCAAGGTAATGATCAGTTCCAGCAATAAACATGGTTTCTGTAAGTTTACTAAGTTGAATTCCTCTGATAAACTACTCATTAAATCAATTTGATTTAAACTGTCTTGTTTTCATTAAGCTGACACATGCGAATTAGGAAATGATAAGCAGCTGCTACAGTCTTTGATGCAACTATTGAGAGAATTAAAAAAACATCTGTAGCATGAGAAGACAGGATCCTGATAGTTTTCATACAGTCTCATTGATAAAGTCAGTCATTTAATGCATACCCTGTATGCCAACATTTCATGTTACATCACAGTCCTGTTCTGCAATGATTTGCAGAGGTGGGATGAAGTTGGTGGTGATGAGGTTGTGGCTACAGGTAATCCATTTATTTGTCTAAGGGGAAGAAAGTCTTCTTGGTGAATCAGTGCCACGAGAAGATCAGACACATCAACAACTCATATATGACTGTTGTCATCAACCCAATCTATTGAACCACATCCACTTATGAACATTTGGGTTTTAAGTAACTTTCTCACATTTGAACCCCTGAAACCCCAAAAATTACCACTAAAAAAACTGACAAATAAAAAGAGACATTGACATTAAAAATGTGTACACAAAAGATTAAAAAAATAAAAATAAAAAGGTGCACTTTCTACAAGACTGGGTCGAGCTCTTTCCCTTAAAACGCCCCCTGGTGGTTTAAATGTGTGGTCTAACAGTAACTCTATAGGGGAAAACCGTTCTGCACTGAACAAACTATATTTCTGAAAACCAAGAAAAGAAAGTTTGCTAAGACTTTCAGTGCATCAAAGGGTCGTTTGTATAAAACTGTTTCATGTTAAAAAAAAAAAAAAAAAAAAAACACTTAATAGCTTTGGGCCGATATATGAGTGTAAGAACCTGTGACCTTTGTTGTGGTGAGTGCAACTGAGAAAACTTCTTACCGCATCCTACTGTGGTAAGAAGTGAAACTAGTAATTTTCACTTACTTTCACTTAAATTAGCGGAACATCTATTGTCCAGTCTGGTTTTTAGTCATTTTTTTAATGCACAAGTGGAATAAACATGTTTTCCAATAAGTGGCCAATAACCTGCAGTGCAAGATATGCCACCATATATTATTCTTAAATTTTGTTTCGAAGCACATCACAAAGAATGAATAAGTTGTACAAACCTAATTTTCTTAAAATCGCAATAAGAATATTATGCTTGTAGGCTATATATTCATAAAATAGTATAAAATAGTTTTCTATTTGCGATTTATATTAATTTAGAAAACATAGCCTTCTTAAAACAAAAATAGACAAACGGGATTAAGTTCATTATGTAATATTTGTAACAGATTACGTATGAATTAAGTTATTATCAAAGTGAATTTTCGAGAAATATTTGAAAATGTCATTAAATTCAAAATAAGCTGGAATATTATTTTTTAAAGCAAAACAGGACTCAATGGATTCAGCCAAGAAAGAAAATGTGATCAATACACCATAATTGACCTATTTTACAAAACCATCGTGTTTAAAATGTTTAAAATCTAAAATTAGACCTCAAAATAACAAACAACGAGATGTGTAATTAATCGTTAGGATGTGTGAAATGTGTGTTTTGTATTTTACCCTGAATCTGAGGCAGTACAGTAGTGAAACGTGATAAGGACTCGTGTAAAGTATCAGTCACAATAGATGGTGTGAGACCTACTTTTCATTATTCTTTGTGCGTGCGTACGTGACTCGGACTCATCGCGAGATGACGTAACACGGAAGTACGGCGCGCGTATAAGGACATCGAGGAGGCAGCTCAGGGAGGAAGAGGCACACTGAGAGGCGCCAAGGTGAGATAATTTTCATGAACAGACCTTTTTTTAAAAAAAATATTATTCATTTAGAGTTTATAAAATAACTTTTTTATCAACTGTTTTGCCTTTTACGTAACCCCGTCTTTAACAGAAAAAGACACGGAGGACACTGAACATGCAGCTAACTAGCTTATTCACATATGATGCTGCAATTGTCACCTGTCCTCTGTCAGGAACATATGTGACAAATTTCGTTACGGTGGACAACAATATTGTTATACTCGACATAATACTTTTGTTTTTTCGTTTCTTGGTTTGTAATTGTAAAGGGGGGAAATAAAAAGAGAAGTATTAATTCCCGGAAAGGACTGAATTACTTTCTCAAGAATAATAGCTATCAATGAATTAACTACAAAACGTGGCTGAAGAAAAAGTTGTGCCTTTCCTGTAGAGCAAGAGTGAACATGTGGACATGTGGCATGATGCAATCTTGTGTAACATCCTCCAAACGATCATTTTCACCTGTAAGACAATTTAGAAAAAATTAAGTTTTTAAATTATGAGCAAATAATTAATAAGCAAATGCTCGAGTTGATTTGGACACATTCTGTTGATAAATACAACTCCATCACTGAGGTTTGATCTCATGATAGGCCTACATGATGACCATAATGCTGGATTTTTTAAATTTATTATGGAGTTAAAGAAAGGATTTCCATAAAAAGAATTTATTTATTGCAATTTCATTAAACTACATACATTATTTTTTGGGAAATGTTGATAAATGACTTTGTATATAAAATACAAGGTGAAAAAAAGTCCATTTCAAGTTTGGAGGGTTCAGGCTGTAGTTCAGCTTCTTTTGATTCAACCAACAAGACTTAACTATCACATAAAACCAAAGACATATCCAGGAACTATCAGATGTTGCAGATAAGTCGACTGGTCTTTATGGGATTTTTTTTCTTTTACACCTCATCTTGAATTTTATGTCTTTTAACTGCTTTTTCTGTGATTTTTAATTGACTTTCTTCAGGAAAGTACCAGATAAAATCTAGAAACTAATTATTTTTAGCTCTTAAAGAAGCTTTTGTATTTATTTCCTTCTTCTCAGTAAGGAAACTGTTTTAGTTACTGGCAGTCTTAGTGCATGTTGCAACATCTCCACCTTTTAAAAAACAAAAAAAAGAGAAAACTGACCTGAAATAATAGGGGGGAAGTTGTAGGTTGTCAGCTGGATCAGACACATCTTTTGTCTCCATATGACATGTACATAAATGAGACAAAGCTTACAAGAAAAAAGAAAAAGAGTTGTATGTGCATGTGAAGTGCGTGTCAAACCAGTTCTTCAGGTCATTTGAGGCTTTGGACTTTTTGCACTGAGACAGGAATCCTTAATCACAATGAAAATAGCTTTCATCGTTGCTTATTCATTTTTCTTATTAGTTGTTTAAAATAATAACAAAGATCTATTATGGTATAGAAAGTTTACCTGCAGCAAAGTCAACTCACAACCCAAATTTAATATAATTGTTATGATCGAGAAATCAACTAAGTGTATCTTTTTTGATTGAATGACTCTTAAAAATTTGGCATTTTTGACTTTATAAATTATCGAAAATTAAATATTGCCAAACTTGCCTTTCATACTGTTTCTAAAATAAGAAATATTTGTATCAATAACAATAATGTTTCACATTATAATAATATAATTTTAATGTCTTTGGTGCTATTTTGGTTTTGGCCTCAGTGCATAACAGTCAGTCTGTTTATAGAGAAAACACTCTCCGCCCTGCCGGCCTACAGGAAGCCTGAATGGTCGTCTGAATAGCAACTCTGTTAGAAACCTGACTCACCATGCTTCCTCCCCCCTCCTCCTCTTCCTCCCTGGTTTCTTTGGTCTGTCATCTTTCCTTTGCTGTTAAAAACCTCATCCTTTCTGTCTCTCTCTCTCTCTCATTTTAGAGTAATAGCAGCAGCAGCAGCGATGGATCGATTCAGGTCTGTGTTTAACAGCATGGTGAGTGTCTGTTACTCACATTTACATTTTCTTTTACACTTTTTATTATTTTTGTATCTGGAGTGAACTGATTAAACAGGCAATACGAGCAGTTACATATTGTGCTTCACTGTGCAGCCTCTGGTATTGGTATTTGTGTAGGTATTGAAATTGTTAACTTAGTTAACAATGAATCCTCTGTAACCTCTCGGCCGCCTGTCCTCGCATTCCCGGCTTTGGGGTCAGGAACACTCTGCTCTCATGGTTTCACTCTTATCTTTCTCCCTCTAGATAAAAAGTGAGCGCTACAGGGGATTGAATCTGCAGCGGCTGGAAGACAGAGACCAGCAGCTTGAGGTATATAATGATGCTGCAGATGACACCAGAGACGCCGAAGACCAGGCGGGGGGGTCTCCTAGCTTCAGGCCTGCACGTCCACATCAGAACCTGCGTAAAGTGTGCTTCACGGTCCTGGGAGCCCTGCTGGTGCTGCTTTTTGGTACACTCTTCACTATTAAATTTTTTTTTTTCCAATACATTTTTTATGTCTGCAGTCCCTGTTACTTTGTCTGTTCACTAAATTATACCAAATTTATTGTGATTGTGTGGCCAAATATAAAAGAAACACAAAAATATATATTATAAAACAAATAAATCGGGTTTTAAAGGATAAAATAAGTTAAAATTGGAGAACTGAAATAACTGTGCAGAGGAATGTCAACCAAGTTTAACTTAATACAGAGCAGCTGAATGGAAAGTTGTGTGCTTTCATTTAAAAGAACTGAGAATTGGCTCAGACATCAGGGGTATTTTCACATTGCCTCTACATGTTACTCTCCCACGTTTTGTTTGAGTGAGATCAAAAAAGTACCCTTAAGTTGTGCAATTTTGTCTGGCCAAAAATTAAAACAGATAGTTGTGAGAAAAATGTCCTAGAATCTTTTGTTAATCCAAAACCATTTTCTTTGATGATGCTGTGATGGAGAGCCTTTCTGAGAACATGATGAGTTTTTATTGCAAATTTTAACCAAGCTCTCAGAAATTAAGCAAAAAGAAAGAACAGATATATTTTGGCTCTAAATCATCCAGTGTTTTAAAACGTCTTTGACACACAGGAAATATGTACAACGATTTTTAAACTGGAGGGACTGTCTTGGCCTTCGGGACTTTACCAGTACCTCTTAAACTAGTTTTTGTGTCTTTTTGTGTTCTCCAGGCTTCCTGATGGGCTCCATCAGCCAGCGTAAACCTGAGGTGGAGCAGGTAAACTGTGGCCGACTGCAAACTCAGAGCCCACTGACAACAACTCCGGCTTTTGTTGCACCAGCTGCTGAACCTCAGCTGAACATGAAGGACATCACCAAACTCCTGGAGCAGAAACTCACCAGCCAGGCCTTTGAAAAAACACTGGGGTAAACTGGTTCATGTTCACAACCTTAAACCACATTGACCTTATTGTTGCATACTGAAGGGGAAGCTGAAAGGAAACACGCCTTGCTATTCACAATCAAACAATAAGTCAAACTTCTTGCCAGTTTTTTTATTGGTAAGTTGTCCCAGATAAACATAAAAGAAACTGTCCTTTCAAGTTAATCCAATGTCACAGAGAGAATAGTTTATATGTACAAGGTGCATTTTTGATTTTTATAGCCTTAAGTTCCTTGTTAGAAGTAAATGAATTACCTAGATGAGGGATTCGAGAACAATTTTAGTACAATACTGGAGGCAGTCGGAGTATGCAGGTGGTTAAAATGAGTGTGAGCATATTCCATGAATGTAATAGATAAACCTGACCAAAAGTAACCACCCCACAGCTAAACTAGGATTTCAATTATGTCGTATACATGTTTTTTTTCTTAACTCTTTCTGTGTTCTTTTGAAATACTAGTAAAACAAATGACTCAGGCAACTCCATTGCCAAGGCTGAGTATCTTACAAGTATTTGATCCAAAAAGTGAAACAAATTTTTTCTTTTTAGATCTCTTTGAAGCCTGATTTACATATTTTTTTCCCTACAAAATGCAAAGATTTCAATTGCAGAGGCTTGCAATCTGTAATTTTGAAAGAATGGGTCTTGTAATGCACTTGTTGGCTGACATTTAAAATCTAGCACGATATATGTTATGGGAAACCTTATGAGTCATCTGTAGACTTCTTTTTTTTCTTTTTTCTCAGAAATGGTTATCAACTGTTGTGTATAAAGCTTGTTTTGCTTCTCTGCAGGGACTTTGATCTGCCCAGTCGTTCAGCTGGAAGTCAGGAAGATACGAATCAAGGAAACCGTATCTTCAATGAATTCAAAAAGCAGGAGATGGATCCATGGACTGACATCCACTATGTTCAACTGCAGATGCCTGACAGGTTGTTATGAGCACTGTTCACTGTACTCTTAAAATGAATAATTTCTGTTCATTTATATGGGGGGTTTTATTTTTTAGATCCTGTGTTAAGGGGATTTAGGAGGCTTTATTGGCAGAATATGGCAGAAATGCGATAGATTATCCATATTACTAGTTTAGTCAAAAAGTTCTGAGCCTCTTCTTGTTGCACACAGAGTGCAACACAGTAATGTGCATGCAACAGGTGCAAGCAATGACTTTCATAAATAAGCACTCCAAGTTAGCTTGTACATGCATATTTGCACTGGCTACTGCAGCTGTCATCAAGAGATTCAAGGTTTACCTATTTATTTATGTTCCCAGCAAAACAGACAATGTTATTGAAAAAAATTAATAACCCTGTGAGTAAAAATCATACAGCCTGTGTGTCTGTAAAACCATTAATAAACGTGTTTGTAACTTTTAAAATCAGTCATTATTGGTTAACATAAAACATTGCTTACAAAATGAGAAAAGATTAATAAAATTGTAACAGACTTTTTGTCCTCTGTTGTCAGTGAACGACCAAACCGTGTCCTCTTTGGCTCAGATGTCTTCAAGCCTACAGGGTATCTGGCCTACAGTGCTCCTGGGACAGTTCAGGTAATTTAAAACAGTCCAGCTTTTGTTGTCAAAACTTGAAAATGTTTGTTTCTTGTTTTTAATTTAGAGCAAGTCTTTGCAGCCCATCATACACTGGGATTTGCTGTTAAGCTCTGTTAAATAAAGTGGCCTGTTTGTCTTGCGCTCATAGGGGAAGCTGGTGTACGGGAACTACGGCAGTCTGGAGGATTTGGATGTTTTGCGGAAGAAGAACGTTGAGCTAAGTGGCAGTGTGGTGCTGATCCGAGCTGGAAAGCTCAGTTTTGCAGAGAAGGTACGTGATGCCTTCACATGCCTAATATAACTATTTTTTCATTTTTCAGAAATTATACAATGTCTTCATGTCTCTGTTTATGTCGCTTCAGGTGGATAATGCTGCCACAAAGGGGGCCTCTGCTGTTCTTATCTACCCTGATGTCCAAGATTACAGTTATCTGGCAAACACGCCACTCTATGGACATGTAAGTTTTACGCACACAACTGTGCCTGTACTTGGTTTGTCACGTGCAAAATAGCCAGTAACTTCCTAATTTGACACCATTTGGCACAGCATGATAAATTTTATTGAGTCTTGCTTTTATGTTTGTCCCAATTCAGGTCCATCTGGGTTCAGGGGACCCCTACACCCCTGGGTTCCCCTCCTTCAACCACACCCAGTTCCCCCCAACCCAGTCGAGTGGTCTTCCCAAAATCCTAGCCCAGACTATCACCGCCAACATGGCTGTAGTTCTTCTTCAGTAAGGCCACCTGTGCATACAAACACTCACACACACACACAGATAAACTAGATACAGATATACAAAGTGAACAGATGTATCACCAACATATAACAACTGAGGGCTACAGTGTGACTGTGAAATATATATTTTAGTGTAAAATTAAATATGTACTTTAATTGTCCTGACTGTGTTTTATTTAGTTCTGTGTTTCAAGTAATTTAGTAGAAATTTGCTGGACATGTGTGGCTGTAAACATATAAAATATTCTTATTGTACCTGTTTGAAGAAACCTCACTTCTAATACACTGTATGAGCATTCTCATTTTTAATGAAAAAACCTACTTTCAGTGTATTAAATGTGGAAACTCACCAGTGCCTGGCCTGTCAACCTCTGTCCTCTATAGGAAAATTGGAGGTCCTGAACCAGACTCAAGCAGTGGTTTCAAAGGCGACTTCAAGTCAGTGACTTACAGCCTGGGTGGCAGCAAGAACATCACGGTAGAGGTTAACAACGTGCTGGTCAACAAGGAGATTCACAACGTGTTTGGAGTCATCAAAGGATTCACTGATCCTGGTAGAGTCGACCTTTCCTCTGTCCTCGAAACACCCAAAGTGGGATTATTTTTTTTCTCTATTTTACATCTAAATATTTACTGTGTTTCTGGTATTCGGGTGTGAATCTGCAGATCGCTACGTTGTACTGGGAGCTCAGAGAGACGCGTGGGGGGAAGGTTACGCCAAGGCCACTGTTGGAACCTCCATACTGGTAGAGCTGGCCAAGGCTGTTCGAGAGATGGTGGAGAAAGGTAACAAACATAATACTTTGGATACAGTAAACAACCCACAAGAATTCAATGCAGTGGTGAACGGGGACATGCCACCGCATTGAATTCTTTGATACTCTTTACTCCAAGCTTTTTTTTGAATAATCTGAACATTAACACCGCACAGAAAAGAGAAAATTATGCATCATGACGTTAGTTTTTGTAGCAACTGTCCAAGAGTATCAACAACTACTTGCGTTTATGGTTGACCCAGTGTGTAAACCCTGCAGATATCAGTGCTGTAGTTTTCAATTCGTAGTTCAGAGTCAGTTTTCTCCTGTTTATCACCATCATGTCAGCAGACCGACCAATCACACATGAGATTGTAAAGTGTTTATAGTCAGCAGTAATTGTTTATATTCCTCCATTTACAAGCGGTAGTGAGAAGGCACATTTTGTGTGATTACTCAATATGGGACTTCCGGAAATCGCTGGTGCTGATGTAAACATTGAAACAGGTCACCTAAGTTCTCAGCGGAAGGGATCAGGGATAATTTAATTAAATAGAAAATACATATATATTGCAACATTTATCTGAAATGAGATTCTTTAAAAAGCCATTTCGACAAAATCAGTCACTTTTTTGTTTCTTTTTGAAGATGCAGTAAATAGAGTCATTGTTATAGTTATTGTTGTTAAGGGAAGGAGTTTTATGATGAAAAGACTTTGAAAGGTAATCATTTCATTCGACTGACACAGAGCTACCGCAGCATTGGGTGGAAACTTTGTATGCCCAAATAAACCTTTACTTTTCAGGAAATGAGAAAAACCCCTGTGTTTCAAATTATAAGCAGCAGCTTCCTGTTGATTTTATCTTAGTTACTGTGTGTGAGTGTGTGTGTTAACATCAGTGTTCTTCGGTCTGCAGATGGGTTCAGGCCCAGGAGAAGTCTGGTGTTTGCAAGCTGGAGTGGTGGAGAATATGGCAGTGTTGGCGCCACCGAGTGGTTGGAGGTAGGATTTGAAGTTATTCATGTGACTGTACAAAAGAAGGAAAGTCTCTGCTGTGATACAGATGTTCTTCTAACAGGCTGCTGTTTTGTTTCTGTGTTTTTTAGGGTTATATGTCCTCTATTGACAGGAGAGTTGTAACTTACATAAACCTGGATGGTGTTGTCATGGGTCAGTTCAGCTCACATATGTATTTTTTCTTTCTTTGTTAAAATGTATTTTCAGCAATTGTTAATTGACTGAATTTATTTCCTCACAAGGTCTTGGGAACTTTAAAGCCTCAGCCAGTCCGCTGCTCTACAGCCTCCTCGAGACCACAATGAAAGCGGTAACAACACAACACCACCTCACTCAGCGCTGAGCAAATTCTGCACAAACCAGCAGTGTTTTGTATTAAATTTGCCTTGTTTATACAGGTAAAGAGTCCTGTGGGTTCTGGCACCGTGTACGATATGATGACACAAAAAAACTGGAACGTCAAAGCGTAAGTAAATAACCAGTACGTGAAGCCAGGTGCTTCTTCCAGGATTTACAAACAGCCAATATTAACATATATAGTGTTTTAATCAGATACATGAGTTCATCACCATTTCATAAGCCTTAATTTGAGAAATTTAAATGCATCGTTCTGTGAAATCCCTTTTTATTTTCTATTTATCCAAAGATGACGAGACTCTTAAATCTTAATTTTTTCTTAACACAAGCAGCCTGGTGAGATTTGCTTAAAAAAGAATAAAGATTTGCTTGTTTGATTTAAATCAGGAAGCATCTGATGTAAACACAAGTAAACAAGTGGACAAAATTAAAAATAAATTTGGGCAGATATTAATTTGAGATTGTAATAATCAGCCGAACAGCCATCTTTCTGCTGTCAAAAGGAGTCTTCTGTCTTCTTGTTGTCAGTAGCCAAGTTCAGTGACTTTACATTGTGATGTGTGCAGGCTAAAGCCGATGTCACTGGACGACCCCGCCTATCCCTTCCTGGCCTTCTCTGGAATTCCCTCCATCTCTTTTCACTTCAGCCCTCCTGATGTGAGTCTTATTACAAAAGAAACAGCTGACATTTACTGATAATATTCTGTGAGTTTTTTCTTTATCCACAATACGTACAGAAATGGGGGCCTCCATTTCCAGTTGGTAGAGATATTTAGATCAAGATAACTTATTAAGTAAAGCTTTTTAATAATCTGGTAGCAGTAATTCTCACATTAAAAAGTTAAGAAAAATAAATCAATTTAGGATCACTAAAAAACTGTTAATTAAAAGGTGATAGAAAAAGAATTTAAACCTCAGTCTGGTTGAGACAATGACATTGCATTCAAATCAATAATCAGAATTTATTGTGTTCAATAGACAAAAACTTAAAAGATCTCCTCTTTAAGCAAATCTCATAAATCCTCCCAGTTTGCTCACAAAGTGAAACTGCAACTCTGCCTCTGTGTTTCTGAATAAAAGGCCGAGTCCTACGCTTACTACGGCACCAAACTGGACAGCAAAGATCACCTCGATTACCAAACTAACCATCGCACCAGTGAGATCACAGCGCTGGCGGCACAGTTCGCTGGCCAAATGGCTCTGCGACTCGTCCACGACCACATTCTCAACCTGGATATGAGCCAATACAGCAGCGACCTCACTAAGGCCGTGTCTCGTGCTTACCAACGCATCAGGCAGCTCTCAGTGGTCAGTCTCCAACCTTTTTTCAGCTTATCTTTTTGTGCTTTTTATCCTTTTTCTAAACAGACAAGAAAGACCAGAATATTTTTTTGGCCTTAGAAAATTACGTTGATGTTTGTGCTTTTTTATTGTGCAGTCTGGTCAGCTGAAGAAAGTGAATCCCAACTGGCTAAACAGAGCACGCGGCTCCTTCCAGCGAGCTGCTAACGACTTAAAATACACCATCAGCAAAACCGACATAAATGACAATGAGGCCTGTCGGATTCTCAACGACAGGATCATGAAGGTAAGACACACACTGTGACATCACTGCTGTGTGGTCACATGCACGTTCACATTCACACAGAAATATTATCCTCAAAAAAGCTTTTTTTCCCAACCTTTTCCATTGAGGAGAAATAAGAAGTGGGTATCTCAAAACCACACTCTCATCCCATTAACTTTCAAATATTCTAAACAAAACTTTTTTTCACATCACACAATATGCAAAATTAACAGAAATCATGGTTAAAGAGTGAGTTACCCATAATAAGCTAAATCAGCTAAACAATTTAAGTTACAGCAAGCATACAAAGCAGGTACTTGCACAACTTTATTTCTGTTTGTTTGTTTGCTTGTTTTTTACCTGGAGAATAAGGGTTTGCCCTTCATCACCCTTAAACATTTCTTGTACAACTAGATGGAATTTATTTTGTCCAAAACTTGATTAGGATTTCCTTACGTGTCATAATAATTTGTTTGGTTCCAGGCTGAAATTTTTAGCCAGTAGCCCCTTAATTGCATCTTTTATATGCCAGGCTTGTCGTGTTAGCTAGAACAATAATACAGCAACATCAGCCATTCTACCACCTCAAAGATATGTCACGCTTCTTTCTTTCTTTCTTTCTTTCTTTCTTTCTTTCTTTTAAATGAACTCTTCCAGATTGAGCACGGTCTTCTCTCTCAATATGTGTCCCCTGTTGAGACTCCCTTCCGTCACCTCCTGTTTGGTCGGGGCCCCCACACTTTGGCATCCATTGCTGAGACTGACGACATGGAGGAGCTTCACACCCAGCTGGCCTTGGCCACCTGGAGCCTGCAGGGATGTGCCAACGCAATGGAGGAGAACATCTGGGACATAGATGAAGAAATCTAAGGGAAGGGTACGGGGAGGTTTAAGTGTGAGTGTCCTGTGTGTGAGTTTCAAATGAAATTTGAGGTAGAGCAGAGGATGATGCTCCAATATCAGCACCTAAGCACAAGCTGTCAATCAGAGGTCTAAGCCCCACCCTTTAAGAACAAGCTTATAATGAGTTTTTTGGGGGGTCTTAATCCGGCAAAGATCCAGGAGGAGGTAGAGGAGAACAAACAACATATTTCTAAAACTGTGACTAAAATACTTGAAGAAATGACACGCTACTGACAATTCTGCCTCCTACACACGAGACCAGTCAAAGCCTTTGCTATGACCTCTTGCCATCAAACACTGAAAAACCTTATTTATACTTAAGTTTTTTTATCAGTGGCAGTGCCCACTATAAATTTATCGTTTGTCTTTTTATACAACGTTATCGGAAGCAGTGCCTTCCATAATTATGACGGTTATACTGTCTGATCCTCCGGCAGCATCTGCTAAAGACAAGACTCCTCAACTGTTGCTGACAAAATGGACGATAATGATGTGATATTTAATTAAGAATTGATTTCAATCCACATGACGATGAGGTAAAATTACCTAATGAAAATGTCGTGTGCATCAGTGGCGCTTTGCTCTGTTATTAAATGGTTATTTAAAAAGCACTTACAGGGAGAAAAAAATGTTAGAAAAAAAGTTTTTCCTGATTTAGGATCAGTTAATATTTAAATTTGTCTTACCAAAAAAAATTCACTCAGAGCAGAAGAAAAATAAATTTTAATTACATGCACCAAGCACAGAGATTAATTAAATGTTTGGATTTAAAATGCTAAATATAGAAAAATATGATGGAAAAAAACAAAAAAACATGTCGAAACTTGCCAATAATATCAAACTCCCCATTTTTTTCCCAACAACTGAGCTGATTGCTCCTTAATTTGTAAGGAAACCATTTATGTTGCACAGTCTACTTCAGAATAGTTAACGACAACGTGATGAAGTTAGCGGGAGCAGTGCCTTCCATAGTTAAAACCCATTATCGGGAGCAGTGTCTTCCATAATGACAAGCAGTGATGGTAGTTTTTGCCTACCAGTGTGTGTGTGTGTTTTACATGTGTATTTATCGGGAGCAGTGCCTCTCATATTTCACTGAAGAGTGGAACAACTTATCGGGGACAGTGTTTCCCAGAGTTTTATACTTATTTATTTGTTATTTGGCTTTGCTTTTGAATTTTGTGTGCGTATGTGTTTGTGTGTGTGTGTGCTGACGCAGTCCCACAGCTCAGATTTCTGTGTCACGCTTTGATCTTTCTGCAGCTGGATCTGTTAGATTACTGTTCTGTCAGGTCTGTTACCTCCAAAAACTCTCTGGTATTTGTTTGTGTCAGTCACCTGACCAGATTCACTCCACAAGCCACAACATCTCTTTGCATGTGACATATTCCCTCTTCACTGCATGTTACTGTATCGCTTACTGAGACGTAGCTGAACACATTGACCATGTTACAGGTGTTCAACAATCATGTTTGTTTCAGAGACAAACCAATATAATGCTGATATTGGTTTGATCAGTTTTTTCCTCATTGGAGTTAGTTAGTGGTTTTTCCAGAACATTGTCAGACCTCTGAACATAAAAGAACAGAACAAATATATTCAGCTAATGACAAATTGGAGGGATTTTTTTGGAATTTTCAAATCGTTGAATAAAATGTGCTTAAAAGAATCAGTCAACCAAAATCAAACCATTATTGGATTTTTTCTGTTTTTTTGTTTGTATCAACTTTATTTTGACAAACTCAAGACCAAAAATTATCATTTGCATTTTTGAATACATTCATGTCCTTGTGTCGGTTCTGTCGAGGTTAATGCTGTTATTGTCTGTTTTACTTCAATACATCAATTACAATAATGCAAAGTAAGATCACTTAATCGAGACAGGAGAAACAGATTGGTTTGGAAATGTATTTTCTGCTCACTGTGAAACAAAAATACTGTGTTATGCTGAAATACTCTGAAATCCTGTTTAAAAACCTGTTCAGAATGATTTCTGTTCTTTACAAAGCTCTTGAAGTTTGGTTAATGTCATCATCATGTTCAACAGGAAATTCAATAAATGCTTTTTGCTTCTAGCTTTCAGTAGACTTGTGTCTGATCTTAGTTTCTACAGTGATAAATACAGATAATACAGGTTGTTCAAGCCCATGGTTTTCACAACGGGGCCTCCTGGAGGCACAAGGGGGAAAATGCTTTATAAAAACCATGAAATTGCTTCACTGCTTATTTTGGCAGCAGTCCTAGTAGTGTTCACTTTGACATACTGAAGTAGTAGATCAAAAGAGATTACTTCAAGTTCAATGTGAAGGATTTAGTGACATCTGGTGGCCATGCAGCAGATTGCACTTGGATGAATATCCTTATCCTGATATCAGAATTACAAATATTATTGAATTCAGTGTTTTCAGTGACAGTGCTAACAACTGCG
>JAQMCX010000032.1:2382282-2488553 GCA_029814765.1 Acanthurus leucopareius
ATCAGATACATTTTTATTCAAACCTGGATGTATATGACCACCAGGGGGCAGAAAAACATTAATATACAAAGAGAGTGACATTTCTTAATGTCTGTGGAGCGCTCCAAGGCCGACATGGAGGAGCTGCTGCAGCACAACAGCAGGCTTCAGCAGGACTCTGAGGAGCACCAGGTCCTGAGAGGAGCCTACAGCACTCCGCTTAGCAGGTCTGAGGCCCACAGCAGACTCAGTTCAGTGTGTCTGCAAGTCCAGAAAAGTCGGGGGTGCACAGTGACCATGTTACAGGTATTCAACTTGGGGTTCAACAATCATGCTTGTTTCATAGACAAACCAATATAATGCTGATAAGTGATATTGATTTGATCAGTTTTTTCCTCATTAGAGTTAGTTAGTGGTTTTTCCAGAACATTGTCAGACCTCTGAACATGAAAGAACAGAACAAATATATTCAGCTAATGACAAATTGGAGGGATTTTTGTGGAATTCGCATATCGTTGAAGAAAATGTGCTTAAAAGAATCAGTCAACCAAAATGAAACCATACTTTATTTTGACAAACTCAAGACCAAAAATTATCACTTGCATTTTTGAATACATTCATGTCTTTGTGTCAGTTCTGTCAAGGTTAATGCTGTTATTGTCTGTTTTACTTCAATACATCAATCACAATAATGCAAAGTAAGATCCCTTAATCCGGACAGGAGAAACAGATTGGTTTGGAAACGTATTTTCTGCTCACTGTGAAACAAAAATACTGTGTTATGCTGAAATACTCCGAAATCCTGTTTGAAAACCTGTTCAGAATGATTTCTGCTCTTTACAAAGCTCTTGAAGTTTTGTTTATGTCATCATATTGTTCAACAGGAAATTCAATAAATGCTTTTTGACTTGTGTCTGATCTTAGTGTCTACAGTGATAAATACAGATAACACAGGTTGTTCAAACCCATGGTTTTCACAACGGGGCCTTCCGGAGGCACAAGGGGGAAAATGCTTTATAAAAACCATGAAATTGCTTCACTGCTTATTTTGACAGCAGTCCTAGTAGTGTTCACTTTGACATACTGAAGTAGCAGGTCAAAGGAGATCACTTCAAGCTCAATGTGTAGGATTTAGTGACATCTAGTGGTGAGGCAGTAGACTGCACCTGGCTGAATATCCTTATCCTGATATCAGAATTACAAATATTATTGAATTCAGTGTTTTCAGTGACAGTGCTAACAACTGCGTGGCCATGTTGTCTATATTATGTCTTCACTCAGTATCGTGCAGCAACTTGCAGACTCGAGCATCCAGGACAGGAATCCATTGATCCTCTTGAACCACTTCCTTCGGGTTTTGACTTCAATGAAGTTTGTGTTTTCGTCGTTAACAGATGGAGGTGAAGCTTCCCTATTTGTGCCAGCTGGTTCCTCATTGATCCCAGCTCTACTGGTGTCATACAAGCCAGCTGTGGCTGATCGTTTCATATTAGTGTTTACAGTCTCATCTGAACGTGGGTCATGCAAGCTAGAAATGGCCGTTCCATTCCAGCATATTTCTTCGCTAGATGTTAAAAAACGCTTCGATTCAGATGATGACTGTTCCTTCTGGGATTGTACAGACTTAAATATCCTGGAGAAGAATATCCAGATCATCTTGAATGACTTCTTACAGGTTTTGACTTTTACGAAACCTGTAGTTTCATCATCATCTTCTAAGCCAGCTATGGCTGTTGGTCCATTATTCATGTTTGCAGCAATTTCCTCTATTTCTTCAACTGCTGACTGCTCCAACTGACACGTTTTAATGGTCAAACTGGCTGATTCCACAATCTCGTCCTCAGTGTTCCCATGAAAGTGTTTTCCTGTGATAAAAGGGTGCTCTAAAGCTTCTCTGGGGGTGATTCTTTCTTTAGGATCCACCTGCAGCATCATTTTGAGAAGACTTAAAAAGGTTTGTGTGTCCTCATATTCAGAGCCATCCATCACCTCTGGTCGGACCAAGTCATCGAGACTGTTAAACTGGTCAAAAAAGCCCTTTTCTGCTTTAGATAGGTATGGTTTCAGCCTCCATTGACCATCAGGGTAATTATATTCAAAAAAGTCCCTGGCATAAAGCCCATTTTTCAACAGTTGATGCTCTGGCATACCCTGCATCTGCACGATGTCTCTCAAGACCTTGTCTTCAAGCTTGTAAGGATACAGGTCTTCGCCCAGGTACAGAAAAGCTAAAACGCAGCCAAGTGCCCACATATCGACAGCCTCGTTCAGTGGGAGGCCCAAAATGACTTCCGGGGCCCTGTAGCTCACAGTCTGGATGATCATGCCCTGGGACAGTTCAGAAACCAAGAAGGCAAATCCAAAGTCAATCAGTTTCACTTTGAACGGCTGCACCTCTTGATCAACCAGCATTATGTTGTCCGGCTTGATGTCTCCGTGGATCATTTGTATGCTCTTGAGGGCATTCAGAGTCACCAGCATTTGTTGTGAGATTACTCTGATCTCAGACAAACTCAGTGGCTCAACAGACGTCTCTATCAGGGAAGAGAGATCCATGTCTAGCAGTTCGAATACCAGGCAGATATGTTGCTTGTGCATAAAATGCTCAATGAACCTGATCAAGTTATTTTGGTTTTGGTCAAGCTCTCTGTGATTCTCATACATGTCCACCTCTCTTTTGCCAAACTTCTTAAGGTCCCTGTTGAAAATCTTCACGGCCAGCATCTGGTCAGTGCCTAATTTTATGCAATTAGCCACTATTGCAGAACTCCCTATTCCGAGAAACTCCTTTATCCGGTATCTGCTTGATCCACTGGACAAAATGTCACCCACTTTAAAATTTCCTTCCTGTGTAGTTTTCATGTCTGAAAGTTGATTGTTGTAATCACATTGAACGCAAATGGTCTCCAACTGTTGCAAGTAATGTTTTCTACTGACGGATCCTGTTTGTTAGAGTTTTTAGAACGTGAAAGAAGAGTTCGAAGTGACATCACAAACGCTCAAGTTCTTGATGTCACATTTAGAATGTGTTTTAGAATGTGTTTTAGAATTTGTTTAGAATGACGTCACATTTAGAATTTTTACTTCTAAAATATAATGTAAAATAAAAATTTACACCTTTAAAAATGTACATCTCGGTGCGAAACAAAATGCGGAAGAAACGTGGATTTTCAACTACTACGAGTTTTGACTGAGGATTAAAAAGGAAAAACGGAGAATATTTCGGTCGCAACCCCCCTGCACGTCATACTTATTAAGCTGTTTAGTAATAGTATTAAAAAAATACCAACATCCTCACTCACATCAGTATCCGGCGTATGAAAAAGATATGTTCTTTATTATTAACTATACATCATCGTTGTTGTTGTTGTTTTACTTAGGCCTAAGTGCTAAGACGGTCGCATTTACGTGTAAAATTTTTAATATCCTATGTTACGTAGTAGCCCTAGGAAAAAAAGCAAACAACAACAAAAACTCAAATGTACGATCCTTAAACAGGCACATATAGAAGAGCATATAGGTCTACCTTGACATGAAATGTTGGGGGTTTTGTGAGCAGTGAAAACAGACATCATGTCCATTTTTGCGCATATTTCAGCACCATGGACAGAGTGCGGAGGTTTGCTCACCTTTTTAACCCAGTGTTCTCTGCTCTCCATTCACCCACCCGCCATTATTTCCCTGTGCGCGATCACATTAACCGGTTTGTTTGAACTGTTTTGTATTGTCAAAAAAAAAACAATAAATTTGTTTCTTCAGTGCACAAAACGTCTTCAATCGATAGCTGATATTAATAAATCCAGTTTAGATTGTGTGTATTTCGAAACTATCATTTATTGTGAAAGTACAAGAACATTTCAAACACAGACCATATTAACATAATCTTAACAAGAACAGTCCTCTTAAAGTCTGTGTGAGAGTGTGTATGTCTGTATCTTCTCTTCATCATTGTTGAGGAAAGGTGAGCTCAAATTTTAAGAGTATCATCTTCCTCTTTGAAATAGTTAAGAAAATAGAAAACTTGTGTAAAACCGATTCAGTTGTGAAATTGGCTGTTACCAAGCTGTTTTGTTGCCAAATGTGGAATCAGTTCATGAGAGTGCCGTTTTTCATTGGAGCTACTTATTTACCTCTTGCAGGGTGCCTGTCACATTCAAAGCTGCCTTTGATTCCTGTCATGCCACTTAGCATGCAAAAGCAAGCAAAGTATTACTACACGGCTGACTTTTGTGGTCATGTTTCCAAGGTTCCCACCAGAGAAATGCTGGGTGTGTTATAATCCACAAGTGCTGGGCTCAGTCACATGCTGCACTAAAGTTAGAATATCAAAACCCTGTATGCCTACAGGAAGGGCATCTGTTTGTCCTCCAAATATCAGACACACATATGAACTTAAAACAATAAACTTGCAACATTAACTATGTTTGTTGAAAATGATGCAAATTTGGGACAGAGTAAAAAAATTAGTAAAGTAGTCTGTAAACACAGACAAACTGCAGCCTCTGATATACTTAAATCTGTGCAGTCCTTTTTACAGATTATTTTCTGTAATTTCTACTATTATTTTCAATGTGTTTTTTTTTTAGATTTAATCATCGACTGTCATTATTAACAATTTATAACAATTTATAATTTGATTTATTTTCTATTTTTTTTAAAAATGTATTTACATTTTTAGCTCTTCTCATAGTTTTTTATATTTTAGGATCAAATGCCCCAATTCTTCAATTAAGCTGCCATAACATATATGTTTTTAATTATCTCTTGAAACTCGCGCTTTTATTTTGAAGTCTAAACTTCAAAACAGGAAGTGTAATCGATTGGTTATTCCGGCCAGCAGCGTTATAAGAAGACTCGGTCTGCGCGTGAGTTTACGCACTGTGACGCTCATAAATCCCGGCAGGCGCACTGGGGAGAGTCCCGGAATTAACGGAGGAAACAAGGAGAGATAACGGAACCGCTGAATATAAGTGATTCCGATACACAGCTTCGGCTTCCCGCCGGACTGCAATAGCAACAGAGCGGCGGACGGAGCTCGTACTGACCGGAGGAAGGAAACTGGACCCCCGCAAGAAAAAGCGCCCGTCTTTTCAGGTCGGTATGCGGGATATTTACATGGGCAGCTTTCTCTTTCCAGATGATGTGTTGTTTTGCACCAAAAGAAATTAAAACTAATAAGTGAATAAATGTCTGAAATGAAGAATTGAGTGTTATAACCAGTAGAGAAGCTAACGGTGAGATGTTTACGGACACACAGGCAGTTTTGGACCCTTCGTGACCGAGGCAGCAGGCTAATCAGCTTTGACTGCGTGCGTGTGTTGCTTGATCAATTAAAAGCCATTCCCTATGAGACATGAACAGATCTCAAACCCTCATCTGACTGTCTGTCACGATTTGGTGTAATTTTAAAGTTTAATTCTGTTTAATTCAGTTTATATTTGTCAAATTAACCCACGAAACATCGCTTCAGTTGGACAGCTTCACTACACAGATCATAGCTGTTGTGCTTATTCCAAGGCACTGATATTTAGTTTTTTAAAATACAATTAAATGAAATTATGATTTATAGCAGACAACAACTATAATTTTAGATTTTAGATTTTTCTAGGAGCTGGATTTCCTCAACACGTGGTTTGACTTCAGATAGTTTGGCATCTTAGACTCTAAAATAATCAGTGGACTAAACCACACTGACATTTTTAATTGGTTTGTGGACTACTGTTTTAAGGTGGTGCTGTCACATCATGAGATTTTTACTGCACTTTTATCATTGCCAAGAGATTTCATAATATTTTACCAAAAAAATGTGCAATATATAGACAATAGAACATTTCAAAGAGATACAACTATTAGTCAAATGAATCATTGACTTTGTAAATTGTGTTTTGCCTCTTTTGTCAAATTAACTACATATTAAAATACAAATGAAGATTTAGAAAGTGTCTATAACCAAAAACTGAACAAAAGTGTACAAAATTTGTTAAACTTACTGAATATTTTTATGTTACCACTGTTGGAAACTAGCTTTAGGTGCACTAATGTAACCTGTTGTGTCAAAGCAAAAACATAAAGAAACAACATTCAAGAGGTGTCATATGATTTGTGCAATATTGTCATATGTGTGTTATTATCACAAAATCAACATATACCTGGAATTCTGCACAATGTCCGTCCACATCCTGTTAATTTTTGGAGCCAGAAGTGACCCTATATTGTAGAGAGACTGAAGCTGAGGAGGATATGTATATATGACTGTGTAATTCCTGGTGATGGCTCCATTTATTATACATAACTTAAAACCTCACTGAAACTTTATTAATTTTTAAATTCAAACCCCTAACAGTCGTCATAAACAGAGAAATGAGCTGTAGAGACCAAAACCTAATTTGTTAAAGGTTGCATACACATTTACTCTGGTGTAATGTTGGGCCTTTTTTAAAAAAAAAATGGGGTTTCATGTTGTTAACACTTTTTTTTAAATCGATTTGAGAAACTGCAGTTTATGGCACTTCCGTTCTGACTTTATTTTTCAGCTCTTTTTCAGGTCAAAATACTGCTTTTGCTTGTGAAACATATAAATCTTTAGTTTTAAATCCTGAATACAGCAAAGCAAAAAATGTAAGGCAGCCCCTTCAAAGAGGTATGAGACAAACAACACTGTAAAAACACTACAGTTCCAATAAACAAAATTAATATTGTGCAAATATGCAGTAGTGAGTATTTAAAACCAATGAAAATTTGTGTTAAATGAAACAAAAAGTGTAGTCTGGTTCAGCTGCCCAATCATCTCCCTGATAAAACTGAATATTAGTTGCCAAGTCTGCTTGTTTCTTCATCTGTGTCCACTGTTTTCCTCAGTTATAAGTCTGTCATGGCTGTAAATGACTTGGCTGTCATCTGTGTGGGGACAGATGGAGCTCAAGTGTGCTTTGAGCATTTGGCGTTTGTTAATAATTTGGTTGAAACAATGACATTTTAGCTCTTGTGTCTGTCTATCTCTGTCACCCTGTTCAGTTAATTCAGATTCTTTATTTCCTTGTACATTACAAACTGTAAATCTTTCTTTTTGTGTGTATAGATGTGGGGTCTCTCCACTCATGGCCTCCACCAGGTGACCTCCAATGACCTCAGTCACTCCTGCAGCTTTAAATTCCTGATCCGCCAGAAGACGTCTGCAGGGTGAGACCAGTTCAACACACAAGCTTCATAGAGCATAAGCTGGTTATGTGGGCCGTTCTGCAATAACACATGCACAAAACTAACATTTAGATTGTTTATGGAAAAGTACAGTACAAGTACAAGTAAAAGTCCCAATAATTTTACCCAAGTATGAATGCTGAAGTATTAGCATCACAATATACTTAAAGCAAACTGATCAATGTATGGAATGTTTCATGTTAGAATAGTGTTTGTATAATTTTATAAAACAGCTAAAAATAACTAATTTTTTGTTGATTATGGCGGCCCCTGTGGTCAGAAGAGGTGTGAGCACCATCACCACGTATCTTAATGTGCTTAGCACCTGCATTTAAATATTCTGTGGTTACACCTTCTCATATATGACAATCTGCTGTTTTCCTTTGTCTTTATTGACTTTAATTTGAATTTCCTAAAAGTTTAAACTCTTTGTTTGGCAAAAACAGAAAGATGAAGTACTTAACAATAGCTTTATTTAAAAGAACTGCTGTTGAATGGTTCCCGTCCACATTACGCTCTTATTCAGTAAAACTGTGATTTGAATGTAAACGTACCAAGTTACAGGTGTGATGCTTTTTCCTTGTGTCTGTATTGAGTGGTGAAAGAAGGTGGCACACAGCTGAACAATAGATGGTTAACGACCAGGGAAACTCTAGTGTGCTTGTTGGCATTCCTGATTCAATCTCAGGTGTCTGATGATAAGAGCAAAGTAAAGCAGCTCTGTTCATGTTCTCTGCTCCAATGTCCATGCCAGTGAATGAAAGCTAAATTTGGCTTGCCTATATTTAGTGCATTGCCCTCGATAAAACTTGCGCATGCAGAGGCATGAATGTTCTGATTTTGTTCTCATTTAGGCCACAGATACACACACACACATAAACACATGTGAAGTGTCAACATACTGTGCACACTCTGCCTTTGCTGCTGCTGCAGTTCATGCACCAGTTAGCCATCAAATGTTGCTAATGGTGATAGCTCGGTATCTCACTCTGTTTTTTTATCGTTTCTTTCTGGCTAAATAAAGGACTGCAAGAAGTAATTATTCTTAGTGTGTCTATTGCAACAATGACTTGTCTTGCATTCTTTTGGTTCCTGAAGCTCTCTGCAGTGACTAAAAACCAGTCTGACATTATTCCTTCCAGCTTCTTGCACTGCTGCTCTTTCTTTTTCTTTACTATGTCATTATTCTCTTCTGTCTCTTCCTCTGCCAGGATGTCAGTAGATGCTTATGAATTTGTTGGTTCCTACATTGCCAGCTGCACGGCTGACAGTGCTAACTTGCAGCTACATTTAATTGCAGTAACAGGTTACTTCAGAAAACTCTGTCACACACAGTTGAGACATAGCTGTCAGACAACAGATGCAAAACTGAAAACATTCTCATTCTTACAGAATTTGCCTAGTTTTACCATAATTCTGGTTATTTTCTAATTGTAATTGTTGGTGTGTGAACAGGAGTGCTGTAAATTATTATGCAAGGTTTTCTACCTGGCAGCCTAAGTTACCAAGTGCAGTAGCTGGCAGTCGAGGTGCAGAGCGTCTGACAAAGAGACACCATTCACCCTGTTGCAAGTCCATGTACTGTCAGTGCTACAGGGCTAATGAACCTGCTTATTGCCATTATGTGACTTATATACTGATCTGTTCTGTCTTATTGTTCTGATGTACATTGTTCTGTAACCACAGGGGAGGCAGTGGTTTAGTCAAGTATTCATTGTGATGGATCTTCATCATTTGAGAAACTGGAAAAGCAATTATTTAACATTTTGTCTTAATAAATGTCTAAAAAAAGCTTGAAAATCATAATTTTACAGGCTCCCTGAGTAACGTCTTATTATAATTTCTTTTGTTAAACCAGCAGCCCAAAATCCAAACAGTAATCAAGTTATAGAGATTTTAAAACTGTGCTTGAATCCCTGAAATCAGCTCAAAGCAAATTATCTCATCAAATCTCCATTCTTTAGAAAATGTTATGCTTGTTTGGGTTGATGTCAACCTTACTGCTGTACCATCTGCATGCTTGCATCTATCAAATGCATTCTGGGAACTGCCTCCTTATTATTTCTCTTTGGCCTGACCATTCATCCAATTACCCATCCATCTGTCCACCTATTTGGATCTACATTTTCCTCCTCCATCCTCCACGATCGCTCTCTCCCTCCTGCCCGTCCTCATGTTAGTGCTGCTGAATTATTTAACATTAGACAGTGGGCTCGGCTGCTGAGCCAGAAGGAGATGGAGAGCTAGAGGGAGACGAGAAGATGGAGAGAGAAAGGGAAGTACGGAGGTGTCCGACACTGCAGGAAGCCGTGAGTCAGCAGGGAGGAAAAGAGCCCGTGGGAGTGAAGACAGAGAGAGTTTATAGATAGCTTTAGGTGATACGGCTGGAGAGAGTGGCGTCAAATGCCTTCTGGTGCGTTCGTGTACGTGTGTGTGTGCATGCGCCTATCGATTGAGCAGGGAAGGTCACCGAGCCGAGAGGAGATTAGCAAACCAGACTCAGAGAGACAGAGCAGACGCCTCCTCTGATCAGCAGCTAGACAGAAGAGAAAGAAAGAGAGAATCGAAGGACAAGAGGAGCTTCTACAGTATGGGGGAGAGCTACATGTACCAACGACTCCCCTACACCAGAGGAGAAGAGGAGGAGGGGGAGGAGGACGAAGAGGAGAGAGACAGGAGGATCAGAGAAAGTGTCAGGGGACAAATGGTAAAGTCTGAAGTTGTGGTTGGATGTGCAGTGATTTGTATTCTCGCTCTGTAATTGCTAGAGAAGGGAGAAAATATCGATATGGGAACAGATTGTATTGCTTCCTATTTTGCTACATCACTGATACTCTTCTGCCATAAATGGATCTTTTTATTAAAACATGAAGGCACTCTGCACAGATTCCCCTGCTAATTTGACTCACGGGAGTCATCACTTCTTGACATGGATGCTAATTTTTCTGCTTTCTGGCTGTACGGCCCTTTGTCATGTTATTGCTATTTTACATTGGAATGATGTCACATGTGGATGTGGACAAGTTGGACTCAGTGTGCATGTGTTAAAGAGGTATAAAGCTCAAATTATGTGTGCTTTTTTGTGCATATTTTCATTTAAGAATTCCTGCTTCTTGCATTTTCAGGTGTATTTTATCTTCTTCAGCTACATGGATATCATGATGTATTTTAAATGTTTGTCTGGCAGTGTATCAAGTACACTAAGCCAAAATGTTCTTTAAGGGAGTCTTATTTATTTAAAAAATGCCGCAGTCATTTCTCTATCATATTAGAGCAGCTCCTTCGATCATGCACGTTAGTGTCCATTAACATCACACTGAAACAGACAATTCAAGCCAAAAAAAACCACAGTTGAAATCAGAATCTTGTCTGCACCTGAAGCTCATTGATTGTCATGCAGGTGTCCTCACATGTTTGATAATGTGACGTAAATGTGTGTGTGCAGATGCAGTGTGAGGAGGGGACAGAGTGGCTGCTGGAGTTGCTGACAGATGTGCAGTTGCAGCAGTACTTCCTGCGAATCCGCGATGAGCTCAACGTCACACGACTCTCCCATTTCGACTATGTTAAAAATGAAGACCTGGAGAAGATCGGCATGGGACGACCCGGTATGTTGGGTTAATTCCTGTTTCCATTTCACTCCAGATGCTATTTTCAAAATGTGCTATATTTAACAGCACCAGTTTACAGTGCAGTTCTTCGAAACACTCATGTTTTTGTTTGGGTGCGGCTAAAGAATGCGGTCAAATCTACTTCAGACCCAAGTTATGGGTCACAATATACAACGCAGTGTTTACAACGTACAAATCCGAAATAGCTGAGTGGTTAGGATTCCTGGTTTTCACTCAGGCAGGCAGCCTCATGGTATGGAAGCAGTTATAATGTCTTTCAGTAAACATTCATTCGGCTGTCACACAATCCTGTACCTCCAAATTATGGTTTAAACTAGACATCAACCCTAAACATACATTTCACAGACCTAATGTGACCCCTGCTTTACTGTTATTTTACTATAATGTTACATACAGCACAGTTTTACCATGTTGTTTTGGTGCTAAAGAATATGATCCAAATGCCTAAAATCTCAATAGTTTTAAGTGTTTGTGATTGTGTCTGTTCAGGTCAGAGGAGGCTTTGGGAGGCCGTCAAGAGGAGAAGAGCCATGTACAAACGCAAGTCCTGGATGAGCAAGGTGTAGTGCCACTCTCTCCTCAGTAACACACACATTCGCATACAGAGACCAAAAGGAAAACCTTTCACCTGTTTCCTCTCACCCGTAGGTGTTCCCAGTGAAAAGACCCGATGCTGACCCCCAGCAGCCCCTCCCCCAGGGGGCGTCATCCAGCCCTGTCCCAGCCAGTAGCGAGTCGGGAGCCTCGCTCACATGCCTGATCAGAGAGTCTGAGCTGCAGCTGTTTGAGCGGCTTGGAGACGGCACGTTCGGGGTGGTGCGGAGAGGAGAGTGGACCGGACCCAACGGCAGAGTGGTGAGACATGGGGATTCGGTTGACAGTAGTGTCAGAAAAAGATGCCACTTGCTAACAAGGATCATGATTTTTCACATCAGCATATTTAATAAGATGGGACCCAGGATAGAACCCTGAGGGATACCACAAAATTGAAGTACCTGGATTACAGACAGTTAAGGAACAAATCCAATCACCTCATCACTGATGCCTTTATAGTTGTAAAATGGCTGATTAAGAAATTGTGCTCCACCTGGCTCAAAGACTGTTCACTTTTAATCACAGCTGTTTATTCTGTTTCTTGTCTTCTCTCCCTCTCTGTGTTCTTAGTTGTCTGTGGCGGTGAAATGTCTGAAGGCAAGTGTGCTGGACTCAGACGGCCTGGATGATTTCATCAGAGAGGTGAACGCCATGCACTCACTGAGCCACCAGAACCTTATCCGCCTGCATGGCATCGTTCTCACACAGCCCATGAAGATGGTAAGACACAAACACACACACATTCACTTTCAAACATGTTCATCATGAACCAAAACACAGAAAACCAAAAAACTTTAATGGATACTCTTTAAAGTCCTTTGTATTTTTTGCAATACTAGGTTAGCACTCACAACAAAAAACAAACCCCAAATCATGAGTCATATTTGCAAATGAGCAGAGCATTTTGTTTTTATATTCTGTGTGTGTAGGTGGTCGAGTTGGCTCCTCTGGGTTCCCTGTTGGACCGACTGAGAAAGCGGCAGGGTCACATCCTCATCTCCTCTCTGTGTAACTACGCTGTGCAGGTCCGTTAACAAATAGATAATTACACAAGAGGAAGCTTAAGTAACAGTTGTATCAAGTATTTCATGCAGTGCCCAGAGATGTATGACTACTGTTTCCTTCCTTAAATTTTCTGCTGATGAAGTCTGACATTTACATTGATTTTTTACACAATAGATGTTCACTATTCATGAAGGATACACTTAAAATGATGTAGGAAAATAAGTTGGTACCATAGCAAACAACAACATTTGTGTACTCTTTAACTCAAAGGTGAAGTTGTTGATTCTGGAGAAAGAAAGTTATTTGATTATTGAGTGTCATTCATAGGTCTTTAAATGTTTAAAAAGTAATTGCAAGCAGTATTGCATGTGTGTTTGTTGGTGCATAGGTGGCGTGCGGCATGGCCTACCTGGAGCAGAAGCGTTTCCTCCACAGGGACCTGGCTGCACGCAATGTTTTGCTGTCCGCCAATGACACTGTAAAGATTGGAGATTTTGGGCTAATGAGGGCGCTGCCGACACACACTGACCAGTACATCATGGAGGAAGGCCACAAAATCCCTTTCCCATGGTGAGAAGAGTGTCCAGGTTGCACATAATGATTGATAATTCAAAAACTGTTCTGATATTGATCACCACTGTCAATCTTATTTGTTTTTCTCTGTATCTCCCTCTCTAGGTGTGCTCCGGAGTCTCTGAAGTCTCGTACTTTCTCCCATGCGTCTGATACCTGGATGTTTGGGGTTACTCTATGGGAGATGTTCACCCATGGACAAGAGCCGTGGCTGGGCCTTAATGGGAGCCAGGTTCATGCACACACACACACACACACACGCACACCTATCTTTCCTGTGTGATTGTTTACATTGGCATGAAACTTCAAAGCTGAAGCAATTCAAGTTTTGGGAAAAAAAAATCCACTTTTGCATAAAACTTTTTGAAACAAGCTTAGATTGCAAAGCATTTGCAGCATCTCTCAATTATAAATAATTCAGCTGGTAGTAACCATTACAACTACTTCAGCATTCTGTAATTTATGTTTGCAGATCCTCCACAAGGTAGATGTGGAGGCGGAGAGACTGTGTAAACCAGATGACTGTCCTCAGGATATCTACAACGTCATGCTGCAGTGCTGGAGCCCCAAACCTGAGGACAGACCGACCTTCATCGCCCTCAGAGATTTCCTGCTTGAGGTAGCACAGCAGTTTAGGCAGAACCCAGAATGAATGTGGGCTTGCAGTCACATCATAATCGTTCATTATTTAAACTGTGTATGTGCTCTGCAGACTATGCCCACAGATATGAGAGCACTGCAGGACTTTGAGGAAGAAGACAAGCTCCAGATTAAAATGAATGATGTCATCACCATCATAGAGGGAAGGTCAGTGTGCATGTAGAAGACTATCACAATCCCTCAACTAAATTCTTGTGGGCGAAGCGGTTTTTTGTGTTTGTGTGAGTCAGTGCAGAATAATGTTTTTTCCAACAGAACAAAAACATTTTTTTGACTTTAGAGTTCTTGCATTGTGGAAAATTACTGTAATTGCTGTCCTGTCACTGGTTCATTATAGTAGCACTATTTTTTCTAGTGATGGGACAGACACACATCTGTTCAGCGCTCTCGTGTGTGTGTGTGTGTGTGTGTGTGTGTGTGTGTGTGTGTGAGTGTTTGTGTGTACTGCTGGCCAAATGAAAACCCACAGGCTAACAAGATAATTCTAAAATTCTGCTTTCACCATACAAATGAATTCATGTGACAAAAGCAGTTTTGTGTTCTCAGGAAAGTCCCATCATTGTTTAATTGCATCCCTACAAGTACAGATTTTAGGACTCATGCTCTGCATTTGTAAAAGTCTTTATGTGAATATTTAGGGCGGAGCACTACTGGTGGCGAGGTCAGAACAGGAAGACGCTGCGTGTCGGTCAGTTTCCTCGTCATGTGGTGACGTCGGTAGCCGGTCTGTCCGCCCAAGACATCAGCCGTCCGCTCAAACACTCCTTCATCCACACCGGACACGGAGACACGGACCCTCACAGGAGCTGGGGACATGCAGATCGTATAGACAGGTTAATGATACGCACCAACTGAAGTCACCACTTAAGTTTTATTTACATAAAGTAATAAAAGAGTATAAAAATTACCATTATATTGTCCGATGTAATATATGTACTGCAGCATGGTATGGAGATTTTATAAGATTAGGTTAATTGGAGCAACAGCAGAAGTGGGAACGAGTCATTGTTTTCCAAGTCACAATTAGGACATAAATTAATGCATCACTAATCATAGTTTTGTAGGAAAATAAATAAATATGTATGATTCAGTACACTGTGTACTTTTAAGTGTATTTTAAGTGTACTGATGCCAATATTTCTGTACTTTTTAGCTTGTAATATTTTACATACTTATAACACAATGTGTTCCCATTGAAGGTTTTGCAGTTTTTCATTGAGTAAAAGATCAGAGTAATTCTTCCTCTGTTGTCCAGTGGAGGGCAGCAGTGCATCACAGTTAAACAATAAATCCAAATGAGCTCCACCTTAACCAGCTACAACAGTGAAATGCATCAGTATCAATTATCTAATGAGTCAAAATGATCTAATGATATTAATTTTCCTTATTGTACTTACATACTTTCACGTAGGTGACATTAAATTGCAGGACTGCTACTTGAAACAGAGTGACAAAAGGCAATTTCCCCTCGGGGATCAATTAAGTATTTCTGTATTATTGTTTGGTGTAATCAGTATATTGGTTTAAGTAAAGGATCAGAAAACCTATCTGATTAAATCTGATTTACTTCTCATCTGCTTCCTCTCAGCCTGTATCTGGGGAATCCAATGGACCCTCCTGACGTCCTTGGAATGGACTCAGGCATCGCAAGGCCGACCAAACTCCCCAACAGAGCTAAGAGTAAATATTTCCAGAAAACTGAAACACATAGATGCCATTTTTATAACGGTGTTTTTGTACATGTACTCCTCAATTACCTGCTCACAATGGTAAAACTGTCTTCACCAGAGCAACCTCCTCCTCGTCCACCTCAACCTGCTGTTCTGCTGAAGAGTAAGTTCCTCTCCTCATTTCCTGTCTCATTTGTAGTTCCAGTAAAATATCAAAAGTTTTATACTTAGTCTTGGAGATCACCACAAGGGGGAGCAGCAGCAGCAACAGCAGCCTATAAGTGTCAATAAAGCTGTTTTAGTGTTGGAACACAGTAAAGACGGTAATAATTCCTTCAAAAGATCACATAACAGCTACTGCAGCCATACTGTGGCTCCCCTCTGAGGCAGTCTACTGTAACAATTACAAAAGATTCATTACAAAACAATCATTAAAACATTAAATAAAAATTGGTATTCCTGGTTAGATGCCTGCTGCTGTTATTTCCTGACCCCTGTGTTTCTGTGTGTGTCCAGAGCCGTTCTACGACTCTGTGATGGACGATTACGACGACGATGACGACACCAGCACTTCATCTGGACTGAAAAGACTGGGAGCATCCCTGGGTCTGAAGCTCCGGCCGTGGGAGGGGTCCGGCGTGCGCTCGGCCAAAAGTGAGGTGTCGCTCATTGACTTCACTGATGACAGTTTCAGCTCGACCACGCCCTCACCGCTCACTGAGACGAGGCAGCCTGATGAGGACACACTGAAGGTACAGTTAGAGAGAGAAAACACTCTGAACTGTAGCAAAATTACAGAAAATACCTGCATGTTTAAACTTATACTTAATAGAAGCTGCAGCGATGATGGTGGAGAGCATATAACTAACAAAACATATAAACAAAGTTTTGTTTTTAGACATGAGCCTTATTTCTTAGCTCGCACAGCTGGTTGTAAACATGCTAACAGGTTAGGTTTGGATATTAGAAACTGAAACCTTTGTTTCACTCTCATCCCCAGGACACCCCATCCATCCTAGACTGGCCTCTCCCTCAGCCAGCATACGACGAGGTCACTACCGAGCTCGAGGACCAGGAGGTGCGGTCTATCTACAAGAGATTGACTGACGAAACCGCGGCTACGCCCAGTGCCGCTATGGCCAGCAGGAGCGAGTCGCAGTCAGCAGATCTTTTCCAAGAGCTGCAGCGAGAGGTACAAGAAGTTTTATTACATGTAGTTTTTAGTTTTTTGTGTTTTCTGTGCTGATGTTTTCGTTTGTCTCTGTGAATGTAGGTGATGGTGAAGCTGCAGGTTCCCATGGCAACAGGCCGTTCCCTCCCATCCTCCCCGCTCCCCATGCCCCTGGCTCCTTTGGGCCCCCATCGACAGATCTGCCTGCCTCCTCCCTCCCCTTCATCCACGTCCACCTCTTCCTTCACCTCCTGCTTCGAGGACCGGCCGGTGCTGCCCCCCCGCAGCCCCGTCCCCCCGCTGCGTCCCTCAAAACACAACCTTTCCACCCGCACCACCCAGCCGCACGCACGCTCCAGCTCCATCTCTCTGGAAGACCAGGATGACACACCTCCTCAGATCCCACCCAGAGACCACGCCTTCTCCCAACCCGGCTCCCGCTCCTCCTCCCCCCTGCCGCTGGTGCCACCGCTTTCCTCCTCCCCTCTGGCCCTGCCCCCTCCTCCCCTCTCCGTCTCCCCACGCCGGGCGTCTGGACTCCTGGGTCCCCTTCTGTCCAACTCATCCACCTCCTCCCTGCCTCAAGTGGCATCACATTCCTCACGGCTAACAGTTCGTGACTCCTCCTACTCATCTTACTCATCCAGTTCCTTACTGGATCCTCTCTCTTTTTCTGAGGGGCGTGGCCTTTCCTCACTGATTGACAGCTCCAAGAGCTCTGCTCCTGCCCCGCTGCCAGAACGACCGGCTTTCCTGGAAAGGTGTGTTTCTAATATTTAACAAAGTTTTACCTCATTTATTTGTTTCAATTCTAATTATTAAGGGAAAGTAAGGAAACAATGTGTTTTTCAATAAGACAGGTAGGAGGATTTATTTAATTATTCATAAGAGGCAAGTTGGCTGTTTTAAGTGTTCAAGTTCATTCAGACTTTAAAGATACAAGTGTTTGTCCCAAAAGTAAAATTTAGGTTTGTTTAGGAAGCTTTTAGAGGTCTGCACTGCTTTCATCTCAACTCTCTACACTGGACTTATGTGGACAAAGTATAATATTATTTAATATAATATATATAATTTGAAAATAATCAGACTATTCCTTAAGTTTTCCTCACAGTCTCAGCTTCCTTGTTTCAAAGTCAATGCTCTGAAGAAGACAATAGTTAGAGATCTGAGCCTAAAATGAGACTTAAAAAAACATCTGACAGATTAAATAGCCTACTTCTACTTGTGTCACTGAGTCCGAAATAACATCTTCTTCAGTTGTTCCTAAAATACTAGAATTACTAAAAGAACTTGATGTATTACCACAGATTCAAAACGAAAGCTCATGTAACACCCGGAGAGCAGGCATCACTCAATACAGAGTGAGAAAGCTGTTTGACTGACAGCCTGACTGAGGCGAGTCCGTGTGCTTGTGAAGTGTTGTTCACTCAGGCAAAACAGTTCTGTCTCACCACATGTGAAATACAGACCCATTACGCAGTTTGTTTTGCACAGTGCATCACCTCTTTATGATATTTTCAGTACATGTTTGTCCTCTGTCTTCTGGCTGCACAGGGACACATAATAGTTTTGGTTCAGTTGGATCCCAGCAGTTCCTGATCCTGTGATCTTCGCAACAGAATTTGAAATTCATATTAGCTTTTTTACACAGTAATAAAAGGTGAATCAAATAAAGGAGAAAAAGACAGATAAATAACATTTTTTTACCAAACACAGTTAAAAAATAATTTTATTCTTATTCACCTGTTAACTATTCAAGCCATTTGAATACTTTGCATAGAGTTTTTCTTACTAAGATAAAAAACTTTTTAAACTCATGTTAATTCCTGGCCTTCAAAACAGCAGTGCACAAATCAAACTCAAATTAAGGTCCATTCAGTAGTTGTGCAGTTTTTGATCAATTAATCATAAATAGAACTTTGACTGGCAGTTTTAAAAAATGTATATAAAACAAATATACATGTACAATCAACGTCTTTATAAACGTAACATTGCTAATTGTTTTCCTCATGTTTTACAAGCCACAAATCAGTACACAGATGAAAATGGGCTTTTACCTAAAGATAGACATTGTTATCTGTAAATTAAGACATTTATTAATGTTTAATTATGAATAGCGTCACCATGTTTTGTAACTCTGGTAATCTGATCAGGTACGGAGCAGCAAATATGGCGACGGTCAAACCCATGATGCAGCAGCCCGGCGGAGCCAAACCAAACACCTCCTACAACAACAACAACGGGCGAACCACAGTTCCCAGCATGCAACAGGAGCAGAGTATCACACAAGTTAGTGAGAAAATGGAGTTGCTAATGTTTTTTTTTATTTCCTTATATACATATCACCTCGTTATTTAGATGCACACGTGGAAAATACAAATAAGTTTGCAAACATCTCATTCTCTTTGTGCTCCATAAGGGCTCAGCGTCGCACTCTTTACTGACTGTTTGACAACATTTTAAGTCCCTGATTGGGTTCTTCAGTCAAATCTGCAAAGCTACACCAAAATGAGCTTTTATTTGATTAATTTTTTTTTTAAAAACAATGCTAATCATATTCATATTGATCTATTGTGCAAGTGACTCAGCAAGCTTTAAATTAGAACTTCTTTTTTTTCATTTAAAGAACTGCATTTGTACACACAAGAAGACTTTTTAGACCAGAGTGACATTTGTTACCATTTTAACATATTTTAATGATAATTTGATGGGTTTGCCTGATAACATTAAGTATGTCTGTGCAATATACTGACGTGCTAACAGGTCAAAAGTGAATTGCAGCACATCAGGAGGCTTGCGTTGGTAAATGGCCCATATTAGGAAATTTGTTCATGATGAGTTCATGGTCTGATCGACAGGTACAAGGAGCCGTACACGGTGTCACGCTGGAGGAGTGCAAGGCAGCTCTGCAAGGTCACAACTGGAATATCCCTCAGGCCATAAATCATTTGAAGGTACGCTTATTTGTCTGGATCTCTTTTTCATTTTTATAATCCAAAGTCATGAAAGCCAAATTGCATTGGTTGTGCCTTTGAATAGAAGTTGTCACCAGGTACCCTGAAGCAAAAAAGTGCGATAACATTGGCCTCAAAGTCAGCAGAAGTTTCTCTTGTGGTTTTAGTTTCATAAAAACACACTGGTGCACACAAACACATGAGCACACACGCCATAAAATGATGGGTTTTTTAGCAATTCTTTTTTTTTTCTGGAAAAATTGGTATATTATAACAAGAGTTTCTAGAAAATAGACATGCATATAACGCACTATGACAAAAATTTGCCACCCTTCTTGCTTAAACTGCCTCATCTTGTCACCTTCTGTGTTGTAGGTGGAGCAGTTGTTTCGTCTGGGTCTGCGATCGAGAGCCGAGTGTGAGGAGCTTCTGCAGCGCTGCCAGTGGAACCTGGAAGAGTCCAGCCGCTTCATGCTGGACACATATGGACCGCATCGAAACATGTAAGTGCAACTAAGCCTGAATAATAGGTTTGGGGTTAGCATGCAAGTCTCTGGTAGTAAGTCTGCAAAATAAAAACTATGCTAGTGAGTAATCTAGACTATGTAGCATCCTGCATCCTTAAATCTTAATATTCTTACTTTCTCTCAAACATCTCAAGAGGTTTTGTGGCTCCGACACAGTTTTTCTTTCAGTCCTGCACACATGATGCCGTTATCTTTCTGTTTGTCTCTCAGGAAGTGACAGCAGGAGGTCATCAACTACTGACAAGCTGCTGATGTCATTTGGATCAACACGCCACCACTGATGGGATGACTCATCCCTCAGAGGACTCGAGACAGAGCTGCTTTTTAATAAATGGAGGAGCGTAAGGCAACATACGTTCCCGAAGTTTAAGAACTGTGAACATGCTCTTACCTGTGTCATACACATGCATGCTCATTACTGGCTAACAGAGCAGCTTGTTGAATGAGTCACACTATTTACTTGAACAGTTGCTATTTATGTTTTAAATTTATGTTTTCGCTGGTAGCTACTGCAAACTTTGGTTAGGTGAGAATTTAGCTGTGAACGCGCGCGTGTACAGGTGTGTGCATGCATTAGCCTCCATTTCTGTACAAACACTGTAAATGCCGATGCCTTTTTGCTGTCAGTGAAGCGTTATGAAAATCAGGGAAATGTCAGCGGATGATAGTTGTATGTTTTTAGGAAAATGTACAGATAAAGATGTTGTATTGTAAATAGCACTTTAATGGATACGTCGACACGTTACCTGCTGGTCAGATAAATAATGAACAATTTATCAAGTGAGTGAAGTAATATGAGTCAATAGCATTTAATGAAAAGACCGGTGACAAATTAAAAGAAAACAACATAAGTGTCTTAGTAAGTGTTGAGCCACCACGTGCCGCCGTAACAGCCTCAGTGCACACTGGCATTGACTTGTCAAGTCTCTAAACTTTACTGGAGAGATGGAGGACCATTCTTTTAAAAGATTATTCTTCATTGGGTAATTTGATGCTATTGGTTGAGAGTGCTGAGGTTTCTGCAAAGGACAGCGTATGATTCATTTATATTTTCATACAGCTCAAACCTCTCAGTGACCCCTTGGTCTGTATTGATGGTTGTGTGTCATCTCAGAGACCACTCCCATTATGACAGACATTTTTCATCATAGGATAAAGGTGATCACTCAGAACAAATTTGTTTTAGTCTGCAGTGACTCTTCCCTCCGGAGGAACAAGCAGACCCACATCATTCCTCTTATAGTCAGAGCCAGGATCTCTCGTGAAAGGGGTCAAACATTCAGTCCCTCGGTGTGTTCCACGTATGCACTCGGCCACTTGTCAGGAATATAGTGAAGGATGACTCATCTGACCACGTCTCTGCAGACCAGCGCCGATGGTTTTTACACCGCTGAACTTTCAGACGTGCATTTATCTTTATAATGAGGAGTTTATGCACTGCCACTCTGCTGTTATATCTCTCTCTTTATGTAATTGTTAACAGACTGTTGTTGCTAACAGTCTAACCTCGTCCTGCAGCTGAGGAAGAGGTGCTCTGCTGTTTTATCTTACTATTGCATAAGCATCAGATATGTACCGTCTACCACAACTTCAAACCCTGTTTACTCAAAGTCTGTCAAATAGATCCAGACGCACAAGTCACTGTTCTTATTGACACATTTAAAGCCACTTAGATGTTTTCCTCTTGTTATCTCGATGCAAAATGAGCACCAACTGTATCTGCTGAGAATTTTCAGACAGCTAATGCAACATGGTTGTTAGTTGCTTAATTTCACCAAGCAGAGCACCTACATTTGTTATGTTTTTCCACTCACCTTCCAAATTCATTCAAGTTTTTTTTTTTTTTAATTTGTCACCTGTCTGTTTGAGGCTTTGTAAAGGCATCAATCATAAAGAATAATGGATTGAGATTTTTTTCAATTTTGTCTTATTGTGGGCAATAACATGCCAAAACAGAAATGTGAAGATATCTACCATCTCTTTATAAATACAGGGTATTAGGTTGTACCTCTACAGATAAGATTTTTAAATAACCTAAACTGGATGTTTAGTAGTTCTACTTATAAAATGACTGCTGTATGATAATCATAAACACAGGCTGAAGCGCTTAACTATCATTCACCTATGTAAGTAGGCAGCTGCAACGTCTGCTTAGTGCTGTAAGTGGTGGTTCCTCTAGGTGAAAACTGTGAAACGAGAACTTCTTAGTGTGTGTGTCAACAGAGATACGGATCATGAATGGGATTACCGACTGTATGTGTAATTATAAGCAGGGTTGGACATCAGTACACATTGCAACCAACCTTAACTTCGAGTCATTCAAGCCTGCATCGTGGAGCAGCTTCCTCAGTTCATCTGTTATGATGTGCACAGTTCTGTTTCCATCCAATTCAATGGATCTAAGGCAGTCCAGGGTAAACTCTCCATTGCTGGACACAGAAACAATGTTAACAATCTACTGCTTGGCTCATGTGATGTCCTCTTATCCTCTGAAGAGTCAGTGAACTGCAGCTTTGCTCTAAACTTCCCACTGATAGTTTATGTAATGCTCTTCATTGTCTTTGTTGCATGTGACGTGTGTGTGTTTATTCTTTTGAAATGATAGAAGAAAAACATTACATTGATCTTGATTCAGCTTAATTTGCCATTTGGTAAGTGGGCGAGTGAGCTTCTCTGGCTTTCCTATCCTGTTTGTTGGCAGTGTGCTAGCTTGTGCCACATTTGTGTGCAAAAAAACCCCTTAATTCATCAAATGATGGAAGATAGAAATTCTTTCAGCCTGTAACAAATGAACATCTTGGAGCCACTGTGAAGACTTGTTATCTGTTTGGGTTTGACTTGATATTTCTTTGTAGGTGATGAAAGTCTGTTGTCTGTCAAATGTGTTGACAAGTTGAGAAATGTGTTTTTGTGACCAATAACACTGGCCTGTTTTGAAACAACTGGAATCATCAGTTTCTGTAATTTGTCATTCATAAATACCTGCTTTCTAGTCCTGTACCTCTATATACTATAAACAGCTGAACAGAAACTGGAATTTATTTAAAAAATGTTTATTCCTGCAGCTGCTGTTCATGGGAAGAGGCCCATTTCTTCTCCCAGACAAAATTAAGACAATATAATTCAACATCAGTCAATTTCTGAACAACTGGACAAAGGTGTTTGTGTGTTATGTGAATGTGTGTGTGTGTATGTGAAACATCTGTTCTCTTCTGCTTAGCTGTAAGCTCCTGTAGTTACACTGTTGTATGGGACGCTGACTGCATTACACTGTAACATAAGAGCAACCTATTAATAAAAAATGCAAATATTGCCTACATGTTTTTTTAATAAAGGGAAATTTGAGTCAATCTGTTTCCGAAATCATTGGTGGTCTGTGTTTATTCATAACCATCTTGAGCATAAAAATCTGCTCTCTTTCTCGCAGATAAATCAATACCATCATGATCTCGGTAAAATCTCAAGATAATTTTGGCACATTGATGGATCAATAAAAAATGAAAGTGCTTTTGTCATTAGCATATGGGAGATCAAAGCTGATTAATTATATTGTAAATAAATACATACAATGGACAAATAAACTGGAACGTAATGTGATATGGACTCTTTTTACTCATTTATATATTTATTTACTTATTTTTAATATAATGATTGTAATGGCACTTGAATGTTAAATTAATTGCATTTTATAAGACCTTGATTTTATTCTCCATCATTCTTTTTTTCAGTTAATCAAACTAATTTATTTAAATGACCACAGTCATTTCATAATTCATTATTTTTTGAACAAGTCTGGTTTGTGTCTCCGTATGTGTGGAAACAACTTGAAAAGTCACTAACAGGAAGTGGAGAGGACATTCAAATGTTCACAACTGCATTTTTTTCTTTAAAACTTTAACAAATAAACATATATGTCCTTTACTGCACCTCTAATGACACTTAAAACATTGTCACTGTTTAATATTTTATAGAAATAACATCTTTACTGAAGCTTAATTTTAGTCGGCAAACTCCACAAAACAGCTGTGAGCTGTGCGACTGGTTCAAGCAGTCCTTCCCTTAATGGAAGTCTTGTCTCTTGGTTCCTCAGGGATCAAAACTGTGACCTTTCCAGTGTGGGACCTCCGGGCCGCCACACCTATCCTCACCCCCCCACCCCCCCATCTCCTTCCCGCACTCACACACTCCCAAAATTGATCGCAACTGCAGTGCATTGTGGTCCGATTGCTTAGTGTGATCCCAGGACGGTACAGTTCAGCAGCTTTCCTCTCCGGACGCTCGCTCTGCACTTCTCTGCTACAGCAGTAAGCACTCTGTCACATTCATGCGACACACACATACACTGCAACACTCACACGCATGCACCTTTTGTGCCTAAGACACGCAAATGAGGAGGTATTTAGGCAGATGTAGCCACGAGGTGTCACTACGTTACTGTTGATATTAACAAAATCACTTGATAAGATGGTTGTTTTAGGTGTTTTTGAGTGTGTGTGTGTGTGTATTGAGCACAAGCAGCAGTGTACATGTGCTTCCTCCATAGGAAGTTGGAGTCATTACATTTCTTTCACTTCCTAAACGTTCTCATAACTTTCCAAGGCCTGTTTTTCTGAGAATTAAATTAAGTTACATTAAGACACAAGAAGGCATTAACAGAAAAAGTTGTGTTGTGCAACCTAACTTTATGACTTTATTGTCTCACACAGCTGTTAGAAATATGACCTCAGCTTTGTGTTTGTGTCAAAGGAGCTGAAAATGTGAACATAAGTGGATATATTCAACATGTCTTGGTTGTTTTCACAGTAACAATCCCCCTCTCCTTAGATTTGGTCCCACCACAAGACTCTTAAGACCAGGGAACCATTTCTATCTCTTTCTTCCACTGCATTAGTGCTGTCACACACACACGCACACACACACACACACACACACACACACCCATCCACACACAGACAGAGTAAAGAAAACCAGTAGCTAAAAAGAAGGACATTTAATTGTCTCTGTAACTTGAATCAATTGTATCCCCACACTTACACTCTTGACATATTTTTAAAAATGTGGAGGAGAGCTTGTCTGCGTTATTGTTGGTGTTATATGTAATGTGTGATCCACTGCACTTTTAATATAAAACTCTGGTTCATATTTTGTTGTTTAGTGGGGTCGATTCGATATATAGTATTAAGGTAAAGATTGATTTCTGATAATGACATACTGTAAAGTGTAACAGGTGGGAAGTGGATAGTTCGCAGGTAAGTCACCTGCTAAAAAATCTGTTAAATAAAGTATAATAACCCAATAATTTGACCTGTTGCAGTCTCCAACCTCTTTGTTACCTTTGTGTGATTTTGCTAGGGAGAATGGACAGCTGGCCGCATCATTGTTTTCATTTTAGATGTAGTCTACTTCCTGTTTTATTTTGTAAGTTTTCTCTGTTGTTCTCTTTCCTGTCATGTTAACTTTTCCGCCTCTTTTTATTCCTGAGTTTCCCCTGATTCTGATTATCCTCCTGTGTATTTAGTTCATGTGTTTTCTGTCTTTGAGCTGTCAGTGTGTCTGTTCTTCTGTCCTGTATTCACTCGTCAGTATCCCTGCCTGTGTTCCTCGTACCTTCCTGTTTTCTGCTTCATTCAATTGTCTGTGTTTCTATTCTGGATTTGCCTTGTTCCTCAGTTTTTTTAGTTGCCTGTTAGTTTTTTTACTCTTGTGTCAGCTTTATGTTATGAATCATATTTTGCTTAGTCAACCTGCTGTCTTGGTGTTTTTGCTTTTTGGTCCTTTTTTGAACTTGTAAAACCTGATGATTGGTTCGCTCTACAGGGGAAAATACTGTTCATAATCAGCTGAGACAGAAAAGCTGCTGGCTTTTCTCCTCATAAACCAACCAAGAAGAACACAATCAGAGTTTACAGCCTCTTGACTTAAAGTGTTAACTCAAAGTCCCTCAGAATTAACATTTATGTTAATCTTAATTGTGGTTTTATCTCCTCAAGCTGTGTGATCAATAACACATCAACTGTTATTGAACTACTGACTGAGCTAATGTTAACTTAATCGGCTAACCTTTAACTCACAGCAAAATGAAAAACTAGTGCAATGTGTCATTTAAAGTCACTGAGATTTCTGCATTTGTCTACACGTGTGAATAAAAAAGAAACTAACACTTAACAATATTCAAAATAAAGAATTTATATAGGTTGAAAATCGCCATCTGGTGATTAGTGGGGATGTTTCGGTGGGTGCTCGGTTGACACTGTTGTTTGTGTTCGTTTTTAATTTTAGATAATCTCATGTTCCATGTTGCTGTGTACATGAAAAGCACATTGTTTTTACCTGGACTATAACCAAATGTGCTTTTAAAATAAAATTGCCTTGCCCTGGCTTCACCTTGTAAGATTTCCAATCGATTAAAAGAAAATGAAAGATGTATGAAAATCTTTGCATTGATGCTGGAGTCATTGATTATTTTCTCAAGCTATTCAAACGCTGAGTTCAACATGAGACTCGCACAGCCAATAACATCAACTTGAGACCTGACCTGTGATTGTTGGAGAGTGATCACCTGCCTCTGTTCACCTGGCACAGTGTTCGAAAGACTGATCGGTCAATAAGTCAGTCGATACTGTATATTGATTTGCAGGACAACTGAACCTCTGATACCCCCACTGGGATCTGTGCAAGCCTCGTGAACTCAGGTACATCACACACATTCTGGGTGCTGTGATATCATCATTTTGACAAAAACACTGACTTTGCTGCTGTGTAACTAATATGGAGGCCTAAGGATGACACATTTTTAAAGGCAAGCCCTGAAATTAGCAGTTTTCTGGACAAAAAGCAAATAAGATTTTTCCATAGACTTTTGAATTATTACAGAAATAAGCACTGTGAAAAATTAGGTGACATTACGCAATAAACAAACGACACCACTGTGACATGACTTCAACATTACTACCGCTGAGCTTCCTACTACACAATATTACAAAGACAATATGACTTGATAAGTCCACCATAGAAGTCTCTTAACCTTTTGTACCACAGACGTATTTTAGACATCTGACCTAAAGCCTTTTTAGAAAAATAACTGACTTTGAGACAAGGGAGGCAAAATTTCAACAAGACAAACACATTTTAAAGTTTTAAAGCTCACACCTGTTTCACCCTTTGGGAGAGGCAGAGTTGGACAACGTACAGAAACTCAGTGTCTTTTCAATACACGTGGCTGAAAAAATGAGAAACTCTCATTGTTGGAGACTGTTAAACTTAGTATTTTGGACTGATATATGTGTCCCTCCAATGTCACCTGCATAAAGTGGTCAAAAAATGTAAAAATGCATGGGATTCATTGTGTTGTCGTGCTCACGTTGCACCACTGGAGCCTTCAGACTATGTAAACCGTTGTCCCCCCCCCACACACACAAACCTGAGCTGCAGTAGCTCTGCAAAAACACAAGTCGATTTAAGAGATGAGCCTTTTCCTCAGTGTTTACCGCTGTCGGAGTGAGTGACTCCATAAATGCTGCTTTCTTCTCCCTTTGTGTTTGAGTGCTTCACATTAGACCTTGAATGTTGCAAAAGAACTTCACACTCATTCAAAACATTATTGGCAAGTCTGTCAATAATGATATAATTATTTCCTCAACTATGAACAAGCACCTTGGGGAATTTTTTTTTCAAGCCTTCTATTATGTACTTATCTATTGCACTGACAATAATTTTGTAACAATAAAAGAATGAAAGAATAAAAGCAGATTTCTCATATAACTATTTTCCTGTGTGTTTGTGTGTGTGTGTGTGTGTGTGTGTGAAAGACAGAGCAATGAGAAAAGGCGGGGTCACATGGGCCTATCAATTTTATGACAGAAAACATGACAACTAAAATGGCAGCTCCTCCTCATGCTTTTTTGACCTCAGTCATTTCTTATTGACAGCTACCTATTAACTCAAGATGGATTTCTATGGTGAGACACTGTCGGGTGAAATTGCAGAACGATTAGAATAGATTTCCAATAGACATTCTTTGCAGCTCATTCAAAATAATTTAACATGTTCCTGTAATAAATATTCCCCAAGCAGCGTGTGTGACTGTACAACCCTGCAGGCATTTTGCTTTTAATACTAGAAACCAACCTGAGCCCAATAATGTAAGGTGAAGGACCATGTTTGTGTTACTCTGTCATGCAATTATTGTCAACCTGCACCTACTGTTCACGTCTCTGCTCCTGTCTCCAATCCATTCAACCACATAGATGCAAAAGTTAACCAGAGAAACAAAGTGAGGCCATCGCTCATTATACTGAATTCACAAGCGTCAGTGATGGAAACTTGTCCTCAAAAACTACGTCATCCTCTCTTTGTTTTGAGGCCGTTGGTTGATGTTTTTGAACCGCGACTTAGAGGACAGACAACTTGGAGACAAACAGGGCTGCAAGTCTGTTTGTGCTCCTGCCAAAGCTGACCAATCGCGGTCTGGCAACCATGCCTGACCGGGGCTCTAATGAGTGTTCCTGAAGGGGTCAACAGTTTGGAGAAAGTCGGACACGAACCCCACAAACAACCTCATTAGTTCAACTACAAACTGAATATTAGCAAACTTTTAGGATCTTAGTAACCTGCAAAAGGGACATCACACCAAAGATTCATGTGTAATGTCTCTCTAATGAGACTCAAAATCTAACAGGTCTGCAGAGACAGCCTCGTTACTAATCAGGCCATAAATCTACACAACGAAATTATTTCAAAATAAACTACAGCTGGAGTAAAAGTAAAAACTGAGATTTTAATAGCCTAAAACAATAATCTGGCAAAAAGTGGGTTTATAGATTACAGGTTTTTCATCCAGGAGCTAAGAGAGAGAGACACACACACACACAATCACAAATACACAGACAGCTGAGCTCAGGAGAAACTGGGAAAAGGGAAACAAGGAAACACAAGGAAAATGGTGGTGCACAGCCGAGGCCGTGACACAATCCGCCACCTGCTCCTCTTTAGCCAATCCTATTAGCAACATAATGTTAGCAGCTTCAGCCCTGTCATCTTAATGTGCCACATGTGCATGTGTGTCTCCTTTTCTTCATTATCAGCAATGACTGCGTGTAGGACACAGGCACGCCGCACTGAAATTTGATTTGATTTGCTCTGATTGGATTGATTGAAGGGAGACGGTCATTGGATACTTACATTAATATTTACAGGGACAGAAAAAGAGAGCGAGTGGAGGCATACGGAGTGAAAATGACTCATCCTTGAACTGGGTTGAAATTGATTGTGTCAAACCGAGAGGAAAATGTGTTCTCCCTCAGGAGAGGTAAGAGGAGTAAAGGACAGAGGACAGGCAGGAGGGTCAAAACAAAAAAAAGGAGGTAAATGAGTTCTCCCCGAAAACAAAATAAATTCATACAGAAGTCGACTGTAATATGAGCCAATAATATGTATGCATTGCTTTTACTCTCACCCTGTATGGATCGAAATGATTAATCTAATTTTTACCTCCACGTATGAGCATCAGTTCCCCTTTTCTTTTCTTTTCTAAGCTCTTATTCGACCTATTTTTTCCACCGATGTCTTACAAATATCTTCAGGCTATCTTGCCGTTGTTCTTAGCCTGAAAGATTTCAAGAAGCCTGCTGTGCAACCATCAAACACTGCCGATGTCCACAGACAATAACATGCAACCTAGATAAGACTGTGAAGGCTCTGGACTGTTCCACCAGACATCAGCAGCTGCATGAGTGCTCTCCCACAGATGTTGTGAATGTTTTCTGCACAATATCTATAAAATTGCAATTAAAAAGACTTTTCCAAAGGGAATTACCTGCAATTGGTAGGGTAATGTTAAAATCAGGGATGATTTAGAGAGGTACTTTCAAAGAGCTGGCAGTGTAAACCTAGAGTTGAGTGCGTATCCAGAATGCTTGATCAACTTCATTTACGCTATTCAATAGTGTTTTAATCCTACGTGATTACAGATCTATGTGCAATCAACATGTTTCACACTGTTGCTTCCTCGAGTCCACTCATCACAAGATCAGCAACAGGTGTTCAGGTGTTTGGTATTTTCCTCCCCTTACGCTCTCTGTGTGCCCCTTTTTTGCAAATGCAAAAAGTAATGCATATAAATATCAACATTTTACTTAAGGCTATAAATGAATGTGCAAAAAATATCCATGCTTAAGAACCTGGATAGATATTTTTTGTGTGACCTGCAGGGAGCCAACATGTCTTGACTCACTCTATACACCTGCAGATACAACTGTTATTTTACGCCTGTGATTCCTCACCTGTCCTCTAGCTGCCACCACTGAGCACCACCTGACCCCTGCCCTCCCTGCCCAGCTGCTTCCTATTAGTCATTAGGCTTGGTATAAATACAGGCTGTGCACCTGAAGTGTTTGTATTTAGCCACAAGTCCTGTGAACTGTGTTTATCAGTATGTATAGCTTACTATTCTGTTGGTATAGCTCCTCACTTGCTTGACAAAGCCAGCAATCCAAGCTGACAGAAGTAGTATGTGTCATTATGCCTCCTGCATTGAAATGGAGCAGAGCTATAACGGTCAAAACTCAAAGATAATCAAAGAGAACAAAGAAAACCAGGAAACAGTCGCGCTGCATGAGCCTGAAACTACTGAATTGTTCTAATGACACAAAATGATAAAGTCTTTCAGTCTAAAGCAGAGAAGGACCAGCAGTCTGTGGGTCGTAATTTAAAGAGCACCCACAGCTTATTGCTCACAGTTTAAATGGTATTTAAAATGTGTCCATAAATTTCCAGACTCATTATTTGCCTGCCTGTTCTAATGACACTTGCTTTTTTGACATTTGCCAGCCTTCAGCTACTTTGTTTTCCTTATCTAGCTATTGATTTCATGGCTGTTGGCCAAAATAAAAAACTACTTTTACATGACATTGTCTCCTGAGTTTACAGATGAGTCCTGCTTTCTGGGTCACTGTAGAGAAATACTATTATTATTTGTTGTTTCCCCTGCAGTGACTCACAGATGCAGTTTACCACAGTTACATGGGCTGAAAAACAGTCCTCGTTAAGTCAAGGTGAAACCAACCAGTAGGGACTCAACTATTAATGGAAACCCTTTAGGTGCTGCAGAGGTCAAACCTGTGACCTTTCACTTATGGAGCTCCCTGATGCAATAAATTTAGGGTGCCGTGGTTGAGGTCGAGGGAAATAACTTTAGGCCCAGTGATATTGATTGGCAGAGAAAGGATCTGGCTAATGCCGTTTGCCAGGGTCTGTTCTTCCCTTCAGGTGGAAGAGGAGAGTGGCATTGTCTGCCGACTCCACATCCTCAGGGAGGTCTCAAGCTTTATTTATCTCCTGTAAAGCCTTTGCCTGATGCTCTTCTTTGTTTGCTTATTCACCTGAGGATTCTCATCTCATTCTTCAGTGATGAGCAGGACTTTCAATATAAATCATGCGCAGCTTAAACACACCGACGAGGCAGGGAGGTGAAACTGGCCTTTAAGAGTAATGATCCTCCTATATCTACTATGGAAATCAGGACAAGCAAGAGAGCTTTATTCCTACCCTTTCCTCAGGATATCCGCTGTTACTCTTATCCAGGATGATGATATGCAGAGGCCATTCATAAAATATAAACTCAACTAAAGGAAGACAATATTCAGCAATTAATCAAGAAAAAGAAATGGAGGGGGGAGGATGAATGTGAGGCGGCTGTGAAACATGGCCTCATTCCAGAGGGTTTGTAAGTCAACACAACATCAGCAGATATGGCTCGAGATTTTTTTCGTGATTACCCAACTGGAGTGTAATAGAGTCCCAGAGGTTAAAAAAAAAGCTCTCAAATTAGTATTTTGTGTGCATGAGATTGTAATTTTGGCCTTCATTATAATTGAAATGCAAAAATTAGGAAAGACATTAAAGCACATTCAGTTATCTCTGGATTTCGCTGACTTTATAGACAAAACTGCGTTTAATCCAGTTAAGTTTTGCTGGATGATGTTGTACTTGGCCTGACAACTTCTTGCATTTGGTGCATTAGTGTTATCAGACTAGAGGAAACACACAAATCTTACTGACAGCAGCCTGAACCGACCGGTAGTATCACAGTTGGGGAGGGGACAAGGCTGAGAGATCATCATCATCATATATATATAGTAATACATATATATCATTACTATATGCAGTAATGAGTTTATAGTTTGAGTTTTTAAAATAACTGCTAAAAAAAAATTTCATATGTAAGTTTTTTCTGTTTAAAGATTTAAAAAAAAATCTATAGAATGTAAAGAACATCAGTTTTAATGAAAAAAAGAGCTTGTGTTGCAGGCATCTGCTGAAATTAGCATGCTAGCCAGCTAGCCCCAGTCTGTCCTGCCTTGTTATATTTAATTTGTGCCTCAAGAGATGAAAGTGAGTCACTGCAGCTCCTGTGTTTCATATTGGGAAAAAGTCACAGTGTGGTCGGGGTTAGGCTGCACAGTGTTTGGGTAAATAAATACTTGATGTGGTTTAGGAAAAGATTAAAAATCTTTATTTTCACAGGAACTCAAGGTCAGTCTCCTGGTTAAAAGTCCAATATATGATCCACCACTCACTATGTGACGGGTTGGAAGTGAGCTCCACTATTAGTCAGATGCTATATTGCAATAATTCACAAGACCATAAAAGCATTCACTGACTCTATACGCATAATTGCAGCTGCTGTGCATCTGTCAGCCAAGTATCCTATTATTATGTAAATGTGTGCATCAGGTGTGCAGAGAACTCGAGTGTTGTCCAGGAGAGAGCTTTAGTCAGAGAGGGTGAACCTGTTGGTGGTTGACATTGTTTGATATCAAGCTGTTGATCATTGGAATTTCAGCCTTGAATACATGCATCTTTATTCCTACTTATTCCACAAGGTCACATGGAAAACACATAATAGGTGACTGTGCAGTAAAAGACAACATGAGTATTTTTCTTACTTAACCTTATTTGCGTGTCTTTGATAGAGGAAACATATGAACGGTATACAAACGTAAACCAGAAAGGATCAGGACCAAAATCCAAATTTGCAATTTACTTACCATGCAATTAAGTGCTCACAAAGCTCTATAGAGGCCTGGGATTCATTTACATGACCAGTGCTTGTATACGTGGTCATACATCAAATATAAAGATAAAATATGGTTTGGTGCATCGTAACTGTTGGTGCATGTTGCATCATCATCTCTTCAATTTTTTTTTACTGGTCATAATAAGTCAATTCTCTCATCTAGAATAAAATGAAAACATAATGGCCTAACGAGTCACCTTTGATGGCCCCCAGGGGACAAGAAGTCACATTGACATAAGAATCAATGACAATTCCGATACAAAAATTAATCTGTAGATGTAGCTCACATCCCGGCGAAAAGGGTGAGACCGGAAAAAATGAAAGTGACGCAAAAGTATTTTCACAGCCTGTTATTAATTTCAGGGCCTGTGGCACAAAATGCCCCAAGCCCTTATTAATGTCTGACCCTGTTTAACCCCTTCGAAGATTTAATTGGATGGGAGATAAAGAGCCTGCAGATTCTGCTCTGAGTTGAACAGGTTTGAAGTTTCATATCCTCCTGATCACAACTTGCAGAAGTGTTGAGCTGAGGAAAAACACACTCTGTGTCAATGTAGAAAGCAGGAAACGACGAGTTTCCTTCTTACTATACAACTGAAGCTGAATTCTGCGAGAAAAAAAATGAGCAGTCTGAAGATAAAGTCCTTTTTTTCAGTTTTTGATAAATTAAGAGAATAACAAGCAGATTAAATGCAAATGAAAAAGTAATGGTTAGCAGCTCTACTTTCAGCACAGCTTTGTTGCTGTAGATGTTTTACTGCAAATTACTTATTGGTTATGATCATAATATAAATGCAGAGCTGTTTTATTAGGCACAGACTTATGCACTCATTTTATTGCATTAAGACTTGCAATGTACATAAGCTTGACATAATTCAAAAATTTTAAAAAAAGGGGAAATTTGAGCACATTTGATCCGTATTGAGTTAAATAAGAGATTTTAATCGGCTATTTTCACATTTAGTTGTGAAGGCTCGTAATTAAAGTTCTACATATCTTGAGGTTTCTAAAAATATTTCCAAGATAAATATACTTTCTCTCTTAGGTAATAGTCCATTTCACCCAGCAACACTGGACTCTGACTGGTCTGTCTTTTCCTTTTGTCTCCTGTAATCACATGCATGAACTTGCCAGAGGTCAAAGTGTCTTGCGGACCGAAGATTGGAGCCTGAACTCCATGTGTGTGTCTTTGTGATGGTGCTAGATGTGGGTAATGGTGTGGATAAATGGATACTGATGTTTTTCCCAACTCAGCCACTCACTCACTCACGGCCAAACGAGTCCCCTGACAGAGCGAAAGAACAAACCTGAGAAGGACAGAAAGAAAGAAAGAGAGAGGGAGCGCAAATACTGGTGAACACAACCGCCTCTCATCTCTCGCTGTCATCTTCTCCAATGAGAATGAATCAAAAAAAAAAAAAACCCTTTTGATCGAAGGATATTTCGTTCACCCTTGTTGCCCTCTGCTCTTTTTCCCCACTGTTCTCTTCATTTGCTCTCCCGTTCAGTCGTCAACTGATTGGCTTTGCAGTGATCTGATAGGAAACTAAAAGCATTTGAATTCTTTGAGGAAAAAAAAAAAAGTCTTTGGTTTTTCTCTGTTTGATGCTGGGTTTGTTTGATAAGGTTGGTTGTAGGATTCATAGCCTAAGGAAGTGCTTTGCATATATTTTAACTGTAAGTTTTCCATTAGTGAGCCAAATATAATTTATTTTCCATGTAGAAAGAAAATATAACATCTTTTAAAAACCTTAACAGGGTGTTCTTTGCTTCCAGGTGATAGCTTGATTGGTCCAACATCTCTATGGATATTTCTGTGCCGTTTGTGTCACTTTAAAGAATTCACTTTGTTGATATTTTTGATTTGTCAAGTGCAGTGAAATGAATCATATTTTCTATCTAAATATGTGAGAATAACATCTCTGTCGAGTTTCTGATTGCTTCATTAGCAGTAGATTATTGCAGAGTCTGACTGTGTTTTGATAATAAAACAGGAAATCACAAGGCCTGATGGGGAAAAAATGATGTTTTATAAAAGTCCTTGACGAGACTTTTATGCAAACAAGAGACCACGTTATTGAAAGAAATCAGATTACTACAATAAGCGTGCTTAAATACAAGACAAAAATGACTTTTATATGTTGCTGCTATGTGAACAGATTTCTTCCTCGTCTCCTTCTTTTTTCTTTTTTTCTTTTTTTTTTGAGGTTTCTTGTTGAAATGAGGTTTCATAAATCAGGTTTTCTGCAGACATCTGAGAGTAACCGTCCAACTTAAGTGCATTTGAACAGACCAATGTATTGATCTGAATAGAGGATGTCAACATACATAATACGCTCTTGTTTGGTTGAACAGGTTTACAGATGGATGGAGCTTGATGCCATATAGACGAGAAATGTCTGAACACATTTTAAAGGGGCATTACAAAGTATTTTTCTATGTTTTTTTATGTGAGCATTTGAAATTAAACCAGTTTTAAGATGTTTCACACTTTTTTTGTCACATGTCATCAATCACTTTACTGCAGCCAAAGATGCCACTATTCTGATATCACAGCAAAGTCAAACTCTTAGTGGACAAAGCTTTGGGCTCAAGAAAGAAGATAAGAAAAAGAGAAAGAACATCTTCAGTTATGTTTATCATCCTTGTCCTCTAATTGATCAGCGCTACCTTTATGCCTCGAGGCGGGAAGCATTGTTAATCCCGCCTCCTGGCCTCAACACTTGTCACTCATCTTGATGAGTTTGTGATGACATATTGCCTGAGGCTGAGGTGATCAGCATCCATGAAGAGGTGGCAGCAGCAGCAGCAGCAGGAGCAGGAGGAGCAGGAGGAGCAGGAGGAGCGAGATGGTGAAAATCGCAACATCTGCAGTGCAGCGTTCGATCCTAGATTTTAATTGGGCCTTTTCTGTGGTAATATTTAGCTTTTTTTTAATGTGAATCCCATAACTCCAACCTACAGCAGTGTTTTCCATGTCCACACTCATTGTTTGCATCTCTTAGTGCCTTGCGGGGACTTTAAAGAAACGTTAAATCTGGATTCATTTGTTCACATGCACCTACAGTCTTATGATAAAGCCCCGCTAATATATTATTAATGTGAAAAAGTTGCATATAAAAGCTTTGATTTGAAAATAATTAATACCACAGTGAATCCGCAGTATACTGTTTGTCGTCTCACGTTGCCTCATTGTGCGTCTCCTTTACACACACACACATGAATCTGTATTCATTTAGACATATCATTTTCAGTGCTGTGAAATAAAGCAGCTCTTTCTTCCTGAAGCTGAACTGATACCAGAGGTCGTTCGATGATATTAGGCTCGACTCCCACATTCCTCGTGGTCTTTTCTACCTGAAAACAACAGCTCTTCACCTCCTGTGCCCTTTTGGCTGGCTGTCCACCTCTATGGCACAACCTTTTCAACCGAGTATCTCCTCAGTAGCTGTAGAAACAAGCAGCAAAGAACTTTAAATGGCCCTTTCGTTGAGGCACATGATCACCTTCATTTTTCAGCTCAATTAGCACGTGTACAAAGAGGGAAGGCTCAGATTACGAGCTTTTCAATAGACATTTAGACAGGGGGTGTGTGGATAAATGCTGCCAAGGCCGCCCTCTTACGTCAACATCATCTCCTCTATTCACTCTCCATCTGCAATCACTTTTTCTTTTCCTGATTGTTGTTGCCCTTTTACCTCTTTTCTGTCTCCCTCTCTGCCTCTTCGCTGAAGTTAATCCAACTGCACGGCAGCTATTTTACTGTAATTGAACATTATCTGCAAAAGTGATGCTGGAATTAATTTGACAAAATTGATAAATATCACACTGAGTAGCTAAATATCACATTACCAATATTGATAAATGTGTCATTTTTTTAATGAAATGCGTCCTCAACAAGCGCCAGGCACATATCTTGAATCAGCGGGAATCAGTAAATATAAAACAGCAAATTTGTCAAAAAGTTGCAAGGGGTTTGAATCTGTTTCATAACCTTCAGCTTTCAAAACTGTTTTGAAGCTGACGTAATATTTAATAAGTGATTCAGGAGACTAGTTTTAATGAATTCACACCATTTCCTGTCCCCACTTGGCCATGACACGCCAGAGACGAGCCTCTTGTGGCTGCAGTGACGTTTTATCCTCATCTCCATCTGTCGCTGCGTTTCCTGTCGTTTCGAAACGCACCTTGAAGCAACTTTATGAATCTTTTTATGGACTTCATTAGGACTTAGCAATATCAGATAGATAATATTATGCTTTTTTTTTGTTTGAGATCTAAAGTGAGGAGAGGAAAGTAAATATTAAACCCTTGTAAAGGAAATTGAAATTTTACTTTTCTACAAATTACATACATTTGTAAAATGTAATTATGACATATAAAAGTAAGCAACAAGGTGGAAAGTTATGCTTAATTTCAGAATTTAAAGTTAAAAAAATGACATTGTTGCAAATTATGCAAAAAAAAAGAAGTGATATCAAAAGACCATGTTGAATTATCTGAACAATTGCTGGTTTTGCATTAATTTATGATTTTTGTTGCTATAAATTGACTGACTAGATAATTAAAGAAGGAAACCCTCATTATTACAGCAAAGCTGTGAGGAAAACATTGTAATCATTGCAGAAAGTGATGATTTTGCATAACCTTGATTGTACAACTGTGTGTAAATGCAGAGATTAAAATGGCATATTTGATGACAAGGACTTTCATTGTGTGCCAGAGTTTTTTATGAAAACTGCTACATTTTACATAAAAAATAATTTCATTAAATTAACTCATTTTGTTAAATTAATAATTCATGCTAAATGGAGGTGGAATGGTGCATCTGCTGGCAAGGTTACAGCGGAAATGAAATCAAAGGACGAAAGACATGCAGACATTAGAGAGCAGGGGAGCACATGTGTGTGAGTGTCTCTGTGCATTACATGCGTTTCTGCATAATATGTATGCAAGGCTTATACTTCAATCTGCTCTCACCTGACAACTGATAACACTGGTCCTTTGTTTAAATGCATTAAACACATATGTTGGTTCTTTCCTGACAAATGGCTACTTGTAGATGTGTGAATAGCGCTGCCCACTACCCTTACGTCCACTGTATGCAATTTCATGCCTCATAATTACATCCAGTGACGTCATTTTAATGACCTCTGTATGATATGGTAGATAAAACAACATTAAAATCCCAGTAGGCCTCTCAAATAGCATTAGTTTATAGCCGGACGTCTGTTAAACCTCACTGACAAGACTACGGCAAATCATAAAATATTTCTGTGGCATTAAATCCACAACTCATCTAAGGCTCCTGAGTTTTACTTGTCTGGGAGTTTTTTCTCACCTTTACCAGCTGAGTTTTAGTCACCTGAGTTGTTGGTCTTCACGTTCTCATATAACTTTTGTGACCTGATTTTTCCAAAAAAAATTACGTCTTGCATTGTTTACATGCATGTTTACTTGCTAGAACTCTTCTGTGGGTGTATTTTTTGCATGTTTTTGCACGTCACTGTCACCAAGTGTCAACCAGCAGGACAGCATCACTCACCTGGTTGTTGGCGTTCATCCTAATGGACGATCACTTGTAAAAAACACACTGCTCTACAGCTCTATTTGAGATCAGAAGTTTGACAGGGTACCTTCACATGTTCGTCAAACCTGGATACCGCTTATCGTCTGTGTGTGAAAAGCCTTTCTGCCAGAAAGCCTCTCTAACGCATGATTTACACTGTAAAATGCAGTTTGTTCAGGTTTGGAAAAAGACAACAACACTCCTGTGAGTGAAAGCCCTGAGTCGTCCTCCCAGACACTTCACCCTGAAGTCTTCACTCAATACTTCAGCAGTACTCCTCCTGTGTTTGGCACAGCCATTGCAACAAGTTTCTAGCAATGACATGGATGGGTTAACATTGGAGTTGTTTGAAGTCCAGATGCACAACCCTTCAGCATCTGTATTAAAAGCTTAAGGGTGTGACAAAGTGTTGGTACTTGACAGCTGGGAATGAGATGGAGTGCATACCTCTACATAAGAGCTCTCGACACATGCATTAAACACAAAATTAAACAGGTGTTACAGGTGTCAAGAGCTCCTACGTCTTTACTACGTGCAACAGCTGCCAGGAAACAAATTCAAAACCTTTTTGACTTTTAAATCACTTTAAATATTCAGTTCAGATAAGCCACACTATGTGAGACCTGGATGTGTTTTTATCTAAGAGTGTTCTTTTGAAGTTTTGGCGTCAAAATTGTACAAATTCACAGATCACATGGTAGGTATATTTTACAGGCAGCTGTGGAGGCATGTCATGGCCAATCCTAACATCCACCTGCTACATTTTTGCTGCAAGCATGGAGTGAGACTGTAACCCAGAAAAAAAGTCAAGAGAGCTGGATGGTTTAACTACTAATTTGTTTTATTATTATTTAACAAAGACCATTATCCTTCTCTAACCTCAATCAAACTGTTTTAGTCACCTTAAAACACCCAGAACAGTCAAATAAATCACATTTGTAAAGGTCTTCTGGATTGTTTTAAAAGGCAGAAAGGCAACCAGATTCATCATTTAAGTGAGGACTCGCTCTAAGCTCAAATTGCAAAGTATCTAATCTATATGCAGCGGCTTCCTTTTTCTGCCTGCAAAATAACCAAAATCCCCCTTTGAGACAAATTGTGTCTCTTTTTGTGTTTCCAACAGAGAATAGAGAAAGTATCTGCAACAAGTGCTGCAGATGAAGCAGCGAGAAGAGCGAGCTACACAGAACTGAATGGGCTGAGCTGCTTCCATTGATTCCCATGATTTTGACAGTTAATTGTATTTTGTGACTCCTGACACTGAGCTGTAACCCACTCAGCCATTGAATCACAATATATCACACGTCTGTCTATTGCCATGATTTACTTGCTCTGAAACAATTGTCCTACATAGTATTTCAGATGCACTTAAAAAAAAATTAATCCTCCCCCCTCAAGCTGTAACTGTCTTGATGTTTGGACCCAACCAAAGAGCTTCATGGGTCATTTAACAGCATAAAGCCAGAATGACATTTTGTTTTTATGCTTTACTGTCCTAAAATCACCATTTGATGGATGAGATTATATCTTTATTATAACATTTGCGCCCTCTCAGTATTTATGAAGCAAATCAGGGAGTAAAGAGCAATAACAGTGACCCAGCCTCTGTAGTCAAAAACTGGTTCTGTTATCCCTCCCTGATGTTGTGTCCTTTTTATTAAAACCTCAGTACTTCGAAAAACTTGTTACATTTATGAGAAATTGCATTTAGCTGTACATGCACCATCCACACAGTGTTTAAATCAGTCATTTTATTTACAGTTTTATCCAGAAAATATCGTTATGTAATGCTTTCACTGATGGTGCGGCTGTAATGGTGGTTGGAGACACACATTAATGCACACACACACACACACACATGCACGCATACACGCACAGACACAGAGGCACACACACGCATACCACACGACCACCTCATGTGAAAGGTTTCTGCCCCCCAGCGCTTTAAAAAGGCGCAGTGGTGTAATGCCCAGGCGCACTTAGCGCTGAAGCGGTGGCCGCGCAAGAAAAAAGGAGCGCACCTCTGGAGCCGGAGCGCACGACGGAGGGGCGGATCTAACATGACACCGGCATCTGCTCTCTAATTCCTCACTCATTCTCCAATTAGCTCTCTCGGGCTGGATCGCCGAGCGTTCACAAGTTTCCGCTCTCTTTATTGAAAAGCGTCCACATGCGCGCACGGTGCAACAGAGTGCTCCCTCGTGCACCTTTTGCTTCTCCAGATGGGTTGATCGAGTAAACGGCACGGAGACCGAATGGTCGGTGCAAACTTTGGACCGATCCAAACTTCGGGACTCAGCGATGATCGTTTGCAACGTGAGCCTGAGTTGTGCGCACTGTCCCGGAGGAGGAGCTGGAGGCACGGCGGCCACGGATGCGTACGAGGAGGTGTCCGGTTCGCTTCCTCCTCAAACCCTGAGCCCTAAGGGGCACCTGGTGGTGGCTGTGTGCCTCGGCTTTATCGGCACCTTCGGGTTCCTCAGTAACTTCCTGGTGCTGGCGCTGTTCTGCCGGTACCGGGCTCTGCGCACGCCCATGAACCTCCTCCTTGTGAGCATCTCTGCGAGCGACCTGCTGGTCAGCGTGCTGGGCACCCCATTCAGCTTCGCGGCCAGCACCCAGGGGCGATGGCTGATCGGACGCGCTGGGTGCGTTTGGTACGGATTCGTTAACGCGTGTTTAGGTAAGCAGCTGTTTTCATGTGTTCGGCAGGTGTCACTTATGTTTAATGACCAAAACAGCACGTGTCAGGTTAATTAATACATAATCACATCTTTAATTCTAACCCTTCCTCTTATCTTCTTCCTCTAATATTGATTTTTGCCATTTTGCTTCCCAGCAAATTAGACAGTGTGTTTTTTCAAACATTGCAACATATTGATAAAGGTGTGTCTCCAAAATGTCATTTTCTCGCCTGACTGCGCTGCTCACCGTGCACGTTCATGCTTAAAACATAAAACATTCCCTTAAGAACTTAAAGCTGCAGCATTTCATCAGTTCCTCGTCTTTAATGCAGGACTTTGGACATGAAAACTCAGCGGTTTCTGTTTTGGCATCTGCACGCTCCTTTACAGTACGATTGCTCTGCTTTGCTCAGAGACACTCAGCCAATCTTCTGGCTGTCTGGCTCAGCAGCTTATAAAAGCATGAAGAAAACATGCGTTGCCTGCATTAATGGGCCACATGTAGATCTCACTGAAAACATTCGCGTAATCCTGTTAGTCCATCTAATCCTGAAGTCAATTTCAATTAAAACTAAGTGGTGAGGGTGATTATATTCCGCTGTTCTTTAAAGCTTTCAGACTGAATTTTTCTTAAGTTCCATTAATAATTTGACACGGTGAATCAGATTTAGTCTCTCGTGTAACTCAGGAGAGAGATGCAGAATATATAAACACTAAAAAAAAAATCATAAAACACGGAAAAAGCATTTTTGGTCGTGTTACGTAATAAATGTGCCCTTGTTGGGCTCTTATCTTGATCCTTGGAGGGTGTGTCTGCTGTTTAAATGTGTGCACACTGATCCCTTTACGTGTCCCGGGATCAAACCTGTGACTTTATCAGTTTCAGGACAATTACTTTAATCATTGTTGCGGATTAATTAATGTGACCCCCTCATCACTGATACAGGATCGTAATTTTCTGGCCACTGGAGCGAAGAAAATTAGAGAGGAGAGATGACGATTTGGGGGGGATGGCTGTGTTTTTATTTTTTATTACTGTAGTTAAATTTTGACGTTTTCTGTCTTGTTCTTAAGGGACTCCGGCTGAGTGCAAAAGGAAGTGAATAATCAATCCATAAGAGCAGACGTCTCCTCTCATTTGCTCGCCTCTTCATGTCTGTCTGTCACTTTCTCTGCCCTCCTGCTCTTAAATCATTTGTTATCTCACTGAAGTCTGGGCTTGAAGTCGCTTACTGTAAGGTGCAGTGAGGTGCTGGTGTTCTTAACTCATTAGTTTCCTCTTTGGTGTCTGGACTTGCAAGAAGATGACTTTGCTCTTAAATCATTTGTCTTCTCTTGACTTGAGGTGCTGGAAGGTGCAGAAAGGGGTTTCTGTTGCTTTTAACTAATTTAACTTATTGATCCAATTCCAAAACTTGCAGGAAGATGTTGTTGATGTTGCTTTTGAATCTTTTATTTTCTCTCTGGACTCTGGACTGACTCTGTGCTGTTGCTCTTTTCTTAAATCAGTTGCTTTTTGTTTGAAGTCTTAACATGCATTTTTGTATTATAGTTATGTAGTTATTATAGTTGTTGATGTTGTTGCAGCTCTGAAATCACTTGTTTTCTCTCTGGAGTCTGGACTGGATGAAGATGTTCCTCTTCCAGTGCTTCCCACGTGATAGCTCGAGCTCGCGCTTGTCACAGCCCCTATGGTTGCAGGGCTGCATTTGTGCACGTGGACTAGATGCACGATGCATTTCCGCTCACAGATACTCGTCTGTGCACTGTCACGTTGCGCGGATTTAGAGGCTAATCAAACGTTGTGATAGCCATCGCTCTTCCGTTTTGAGGGAGATTGTGAGATAACACAAACGCTCCATAAATAGAAAATCAATCTGTGGCGTCCAGTGTTGATACTGTGGCGTGCCACTACACATAATGAACGCATGGTAAACCATGACTTAAGTGAGTTGTTCGTCTCTGGAATCAAGACTTGCGGTAAGATGTTGCTGTTGTTGCTGCTCTTAAATTAAATGTTTTTTCTCTGGAGTTTGGAGCAACACTGAGATTAGATGTTGTTGCTTTTAAATCAGGCAATTTTTCACTGGAGTCTGGTCTAGCGTGCTTTTTGAACTGGACGCTGCCTACTTTCTGTTTTTCAAATCAAACTGGATGATTCTGACTTAATTCCTCACTAACTTTACAGCCAGTAGCAGAGTCAAAAGCTTTCCAATGTAAAAAATGTAACAAGCACATCTTTATAAAAAAACATTCCCTCTGTAATGATAAAAGATATCTGACTTGCTGTTTATCCATAACTTCAAAACTTTTGAAATGGATTTTACACTGTTCTTCAGTTTTTCTTGATATGAGCAGCTGTAGGATTATCAACCAATAACCAGCAGCACCCAAACTAGACGTGAGAGGTTCACAGGCTCACTGTTCAATAATATCTGAATGAGGCGCTTTAAGGATTTGATGTTTGAATTGGCTGTTCATTGGCTTTCTAAGACTATGGAGTGCCTAGATGGGCGCCCTGGCATCAAAGATGTGTGTGAGTTGTAAATGATTGATGAGTGTTTGGTCAAAACTGATCAGATGATGGGAAAACAAGAAGAAATGCAGCCCAGGATGAAAATGTCCTGAAATAACTTCAAGGTTTGAACAGTTTCACATATTCTAACAGATTAAAAGCTAAGTTAAAAGTAGTGTACAGGTGTAGTAATACCATTAACAGTAATTATAAGAGCTCAAACAATCAGTTTACTCATCAATTTGTCCATAAACAGAAAATTTGTCTTCTACTGTTTTGGTAAGTGATTAGTTTTTGCAACAAATGCCAAAGTTTCACTATTTCCTACTTTGTTATTGTGATGATTTGCTGCTTTCCTCTGTTTAAAAAGGTTGTCAAATGAATATGCATGGGTTTTGGCATCATGGCTCAGAGCATTTGAATCATCATTTTCATATGTTTTGAAATTTCGTACTTTAATCTGCTTTAGCAAAACACAAGAAGCAGATTAACTGATAATGAAAATAAATGTTACTTTTACACCACCTGAGCGAGCAGACAAAGTCCCATTTAGTCAAAGTGTTCAATTTGATCCATATTTATTCAGAGTAGGTTTGAACTCTGCAAGGTTCAAAAAATTGTGCTCTCACTGGAAAAAATGCTGCTTGAAGACAGGATTTAGCTTAAATTGCATTTTTCGCCCCAGAGTGCATATTTAGCTACGGTATCTTTGTGTTTAAGAACATTAAATTAGTGCATTTGCTGAGGAGATGTTTTGCACACAAGCAGCTTCCCAGTGTTTCTTTGTTGATACATTTGTTGATAAGGGTAGAAATGAGAAAAGCAATCAAGTGCATAAAGTGCATTCCTGTTCAGTGATATCTGATTATAACTTTTATATAAAGACAAACACAATAACTGCTCTGCTGAGGTGCACGACATCAGTCAGGACCAAAAGTGAGAACAGTAAGAAAATATTACCTCTGCAGCATTTCACCAAGTTTAATTTCAAACTTTTTAAGACTTTTTCAAATGGAATTTAGTACTTGTTTTATAACCCTCTCTTCAAATTTTTAATAGAAAACTAGAAGTGATGAACAGTATTGATCACATTTTGTGAGTACTGCAGTTTGTTGCAATAACGGTGACTGATTAAAAAAAGTTCATTTAAAATCACCTGAACCAGAATAAACAACGTAACAGTGGGATTGCTAACTAAGTAAAAAATTATTAATCCACTGAAATTCAGTTAACTTTTTTGCTTTAAAACATATTTGCCCATTATGAGTTGATAAGCTTGGTGCATTTACTGCAAGTCTGATGGTCTAAAATTACATAAAAAGCATGTAAATAAAAAACATTACTACTTATACAAGACAAGAAAAAAATGTATATCTGTTTTATAATAAAATTTAAGACTTTTACAGACTTTTTAAGGTATTTTCAAGCTCTCTACTTAAAAAAAAATCCCTACAAAGCACAACAATACAAAAAGCTTTTCAACTGCAGCGACAACAGTAAATGTGATTTATCAGCTCCAACACTTACTAATCAAAATCCCAACAGGAACTCATGTCACTCAGTTCAGTCAGTCTCTTCAGAGATACTTGATAACTCACAGACCTCATGAAGCGGAAATAGATCTACTCACGTTGGCAGGACTGAAGGGAAAACTCAACCGAGATCCCTCATTTCACCTTCTGCCCATGAGACTGAATCCAGTTCATTTGTGAACTCTGAGATGAGACGTTGCCTGACCTCCATCAATCACCCTGACTACATCTGAGCTCCTGTGCAGTCAGAGGCTGTTAAGAAGCTTGTAATCAAACGTCATCAGGTCCCCAACACTGGAATAAGATCTTCTCCATGAGGCCTCGGAGGGGTCTTTCATTTCTCCTTCCCTCTCTCAGGTGCAGAAAGTGTGAAGGCTAGTTTGGTCTTATCTGATAGACGGACAGCAGTATCAGTTGTTGGTCTTTTTTTCACTTTTAAAAAGAGAATAAAGAGAAGCTGAAAGCATTGATTTGTTACTAAGAGAAATCTAGTTGTGCAGGCAAGTATTTTGATGGTTTTTATTTGAGTTATTTGAGCACATATGCAGAAAATTCCCAAGATCCCTTTGCCCTGATTGCTTTTCTCTGTTTTTTATTCTTGTAAACTGCCGTGTTTTTTTTGCTTTAGATTGTTTTTGAGAGAAATTTCAAGATGTCTCCTGAGATTTAAGAAAAATCTGTTAAGCTTTTTTCCCCTTGTCTTTGAAATGATATGACTGAATGATCAATGGATTATTTTAGGAAAGACGTCTTCAGGACGAGTCTAACTGGGGAAATCATGTGTCTCTAATTGTCTTCTATTATCATATTAGAGCAAAAAAACAATAATTTCCTGGTTACTTGCAGTTACTTCATGTTTAATGCGCTTTTTGTGAGCTGGAAGTTGTGCTGAGTGTTTCTTGGTAGTACTTGGAAAAAAAATTATTTGATTTGGCATAATTAGTTTTGCAGCTGGATCTAAAACAATAAAGAAGAAAAAAAGAGAGAAAAAACAGAAATAGAAAGTAACAGAGAAAGAGGGATACAAGGGGGAAGAGAAAGATGGTAATTTAAATTGAGAAAGACAAAGGAAGAGTGGGGTGAGACCGAGGGAGTGATGAGCAAAATCAGGAGACTGAACAAAGATTAGATCCTGCTCTGACTCAGACTTTGGACATTGGCTCAATTATTTCCCCATAAATCTATTCAGCACCACTCTGGAGTTGAGTTCAGAAGAATCAGGCTACAGGTAAAAAAAAAAAAAAAAACCTATTAAAATGCATGGAGGAGAATCAAAGAGAGCCATGCTTGAATCAAAGCCAATGTTAGGGATTGATACTTTTAGCAGAAACCCAACCAGGGTCTGAGTGGAGACTCTGCAATCATTACAAGAAGTTAACAGGAAATTTGTCGCAGATTGGAAACAAGGCTCAGTTGCTGAGGGGACAAAACATTCTCATTACAAAATCCACCAAACGAGACAGAAGAGATTGATTTATCCGTGATTATAATACAATTTTGTATTTCCAACGCTTATTTAGTTTTTTTTTTTTATCCTTGTGATAATCCTGCAGGTGATTAATAGTTGAAAACTTTAACGACATTAGACCAGACATGAAGCCCTCTGTCTGCTGATTATGTGCAATTAGACAATCATTTGAAAACAATTTGTTATAATTACAAGGCAATAATCTCAAGTTTACAAGAGGATTATTGTACAGTTACGAGAAAACAAAACATTAAAGTCAATCTAATTTTTTTTCATATCAAAAAGAGTTATTTTTGTTTTTTTGACCCCTTACAAACCCCTTTTTATATTGATATATAGTTGAATTCCAGGCGACAAAAGGTGTTCTTGTTCAATGATGTAGTAACTTGCCTTAATGTGATTGGCTGGCTGCAGGTACAGCAGACTCAGGTTACCTGGAGAGCTGATGTGATTGGCAGACAGAGGTGGTGCAAATTCAATTTTGTGAGCACAGGCACATCAACACAAAATCATCTTAAACGTTCCCAATAATCTCGCTCTTTGCTCTTTCCCACCACTCAAGTCCCCACGGTGTCAGCCAATCAGAAACCTTTATTATACGCCAAGGTGCTGTTGTTGTCTCTAATCAAGGTCTTTGTCCCTGGGAGACTCGATAATAGAGGTGAAGTGCCCCTGGACTAGCAATTTGCGCCCATCTGTGCTGATTATCTGTGATTTAAGATGTAGTCACTTCAGTAACAATTTCCTGAAATAGAAAACATTTAGCTTGTAAGAAATTAAGATGCAGAAAAACACTGTTTGTTTTTTTTTCAATGTTTTTTTGAATGGGAACAGATTTCAGTCACAAACCAAATTAGATGGGATGAAACAATTAGCTGGTTGAGTCACAACACTTTTCAGACTCCTGTTTGATCCACATATAATACATTTACTTTGTCACTTTCTCTTTTCTCTTACAGTTAGCCATTCATGTTGTGCAAAGGATGTTTAAGATGTTATTTCAAGGCAAAATAGTTACATAATGTTGCCTTAAAGCCAGTTCGATGAATGCCTCTTATTTAGTTTGGGATACTTTGAAACAATGGGGTATGTAGAAGCACTGTCCATTTATTATCTGTGCACTTGACTTGAGTGTTCAAAGATATCTGAAAATTTCCTTCACTTTGGATCTAAATGTGCTTTGATCATAGCCAAATAGCTGTGAAAGAAGACACAGATGCTTTAAGTTTGAGAAAAGCCCAAAATTTGACCAGATGTACTTTTTAATTTCAATCCATCTTCCATCTCCACCACCACATTCATGCCAGGACGCTCTGTCACTCCCCTACTGACTCCTTCTTCTGTGCTCTCCCCTCCTCAGGCATCGTCTCCTTGATTTCTCTCGCCGTTCTGTCCTATGAACGTTACTGCACCATGATGACGCCCACTGTGGCCGATGGCAGAGAGTACCGGCCGGTGCTGGGGTGGATCTGCTTCTCCTGGCTCTACTCTGTGGCCTGGACTGTACCTCCACTTCTGGGCTGGAGCAAATACGGACCCGAGGGTCCCGGCACCACCTGCTCAGTGGACTGGAGGACCCAAACGCCGAACAATATCTCTTACATCGTCTGCCTGTTCACCTTCTGCCTGGTCCTGCCGTTCTGTGTCATCCTCTACTCCTACGGCATGCTGCTGCATACCATCAGACAGGTGAGATGCTGCAAAAGTAGATGTTACAGAGAAGACATAAAGCTGACTCTGGTGTGAGCTGGGAAAGTGTATATGAGCCAGAAAAGAAAGTACTGAGATAAGACATCAGACAGAAAATGTACTGTGTTTGTAATTGCTTCAAATGCACACCAGCTGTTCACTCTCTCATCTGTGACTTTAATGTATCAGAAGCCTCCTGACAGTCTGACTGTTCAAGCAGGAGCTGCAGAGTTGACAAGAGAGGGAAGAATATCAGTTCATATGTGTCAAAGACTTGAGTCTGAAAGCTAAGAAAAAATAAATCACGCCTCAACAATCTCCAATCAGATTTGACATCTCGACGAAGTAGTTTATTAGAGCTGCCTGCGCCAATTTATTCTATTTCCTTTACCGCCTCACACTGTTGCTGACTCACGTTGACATGCAGACGTTTCTCTGAAGTGTCTGAAGCCATGTCATATTTGCTGAATGTAATTTGCACTTTGAAGCAAGAAACAGTGAACAAGAGAGGTTAAGAAATGAGCCAATATGTAACAACCGGAGCTTGAACGAACCCTGAATTGCAGCTTTGTGGTAAAACATCTCGTCTGCTTCTGTCACGTAGTCCTAAAAGAAAGTTTTGTGCTTAGGCAAGCTTTGTTTTTTGAAACCATAGGGGTTTTTTAAACTTTAATGGTAGCACTTGCATTATGTAGGATGAAGGGTGAGAGTTTGGATGATGTGTGTAATATGGTGGGCATGTTCCCTTTGAAATCAAGCGAGAGGCAAAACATACATTATTTCTCTCCGTCTGTGTCTCCCTTCACCTGAGTCATACATCGACTGGTTCAAACTCTGGCTGTTTGAAAAGAAAAAGCAAAACCAATAAAGAGCAGGCACGTAAAGGGGAAAGTTGGAAAGAAAAATAAATAAAAGAGAGCAAAGCTGAGGCTGAAACTGCTGACACACACACACTCACACTCACACTCACAAAGTGTGTAAATGAGAAAAAGTTATGAATTAGAAAAACAATCTATTAAGATGTTTTTTTCTATTTTGACTCACCAGCGTGTCGAATGAGGTAATAAACACACAATATGCACAAAATTGTCCCCTGTATCTCCAAATGAGCCGAGCTTTCAAAAAAGTCCAATTTACAAACACTAAATAATAATCATGATAATTACTAATAATAATAATAACCTAAGTGGTTCAAGTAAATTGTTTCTAACTGCAAATGTATAACTGGATGTCTCGAGGGGGGGTCTAATCGATTTGGGCCTTAATGCCTGTTACAAGCTTGAACAGGCTTGTTTGCCCCCACAAAGCTATTTTCACAACTTCATAATAGAAAAAGAAGTCAGTGTGGGCAGAAAATCAGCTGAACATAGTTTAGATAGAAACCTGTTCAATCCAACCAGCACGTAAACTGCAGAAGGAAAATGTCTAAATCTTGAATAATTCAGTTTTATCCATCTTAAAATATCAGCCAAAGAAGGGAAGAAGAAGTAAAACCTGGTCAAAGTTGGTCAGAGAGAGTTGAGAGTGGCGCCCTCTAGTGGAAGTGGAAATAACTTTAAATAATTGGGTGAGTTAGCTGACTTTAGTTGATAAAGAGAGGAAGCGGAGAGCAGCACAGATGTTTTGTAGGTGTCAATGACGGGATTACAGACGACTGTCTTCATTATTCTCAGCTGAAGCGCTTCATTAAAGCTCAGGGCCACACACCTTTCACGCCTGTTGTTAGCTAATCACAGGGGACAAAAACTCTTTATTTAGCTCTGCGTATCTGTGTGATGCACCCCCTCAAAACATGCCTTCACGTTGTTTTTGGTTAAATTGGGGTTTTAATGATCAAAGGAAGAGTTTACACACAAATCGTACAAAGTGGATGTTTGAAAGTTGATTGTAATTTTAGGCTTAACGACTTTCACTGTTTTCAAGCAAAAATAAAGCGATAAAGGGTTGAAAAAAAGCATTTGACCTTCATGTTGAGAGACTGTAGCAGCAAATTTGATCAGCTAAGAGATGTAAATCTGTGTGTTTGTGCTTGTAAGACTACAGGTGGTAGATTTCTTCATTTTCCTTGTTCTTCTGCAAGTATTGTTGCTTGTTTTAGCCTTATCTTGATGATAATTTGGCAGCTACAAGTGCAGAGTATAAACGTTGGTCATCTTCAGTGATGGGTCGTGCATCATGTCCAGTCTCCAAACTTTGTCCGGGATGGTTCAAATTTTTGTGCAGCCATGAACAAAACTCTGTCTGTGTCCCTGAGCCAAAGATGTTGTTGTGTTGATGAAGACTTTAATTTGCCGAACCATTTACTGCTCACTCTCTGCACTGCCTGCAGGCAAAAAAATGAACCTAATTGAGCAGCAGCCTCGATTAAGGTGTGAATATACGGAAATTATATAAACATAATTGAATAGAAAGTGTTGGATTAGTGAAATTTCTTTAATATCCCAAAATAATTCTTAACTGAGGAAATGAGACAAGAGATGATAAACAAATGGTTGTTGCAGTTTCACCTTCTCCCTCCTGTTAATGCACCGTCGCATCAATCCTGAGGAAACTGGTTGTAAATAAAACAGAGTTTGTCTTTGTGTTATCAGTAAAGTGAAACACAAGTTGATGCAGCTTCACTGTGATCTGTAGGCTTTAGCATCTTCTATATCTCTGTAACATTAAACTATTTTTGTTGCTGAGTTCATTATTTTTGTTTTTCTGTTTTTATTTTTCCAAAAATTTGATCATATTTTACCAGAAGAAGCAGATACAGACAGTGTTGGCTTCTTGTAACTCCAACAGCTTAACAGAGTTTGCAGGAGGAGCAGCACTCAGTGACAGGTGGATTGGATGGATTATGTTTTTTTCAAACTTTCATTGTCGGCAGAGGATCAATTCCACTGTCTCGTAGTTTCTTTAACATGTTAACATACCTGATAACCATCAACAGGTTAACCTTGTCAATGTGAATATGTAAGCACAGCCTCAGAAAGAGTCACCAGCGTGGCTCTTAATCTCGTTAAACAAACCCTTTACGGTTCTGAAGTGAAAAGTTAACCTCAGGAAGGAAGTTCAGGAAGTCTGATCGCTGATATAAACACTCATATACAATGTTTTCTGGAAATAACTTTGAAAGTCAGATGAAAACACCTCCAAGGAACATTCATCATCATTCAATCAGCGGTGATTTATGTTTTTTCAGGAACTTCCTGCTTCCTACATTGCAGGAGAAGTTTTACGTCCTTCTGAACGAGATAGTTTGTCAGTAATGATTTTGTCAGACACCTGGAATGAATCTGAGCAGTTTTCACTCTCTGGAGATGGTTGTCCTTCTCTGCCTCAGTCTGAATTTGACCTTTTGACTGATGAAAGAGGTTCAATTCTTCTTTTGGTGCAGTTTAATAAATTTCCATCTGCTTAAAGTTGTCATCATCAATTTCTCATCACTGACAGGATTTTCCGTCATTTATGCCAGAATGCTTCCTCACTATCGAACAGATAATCTGGCAATCAGTGTTTTCATTGTTTCCTGGTATGTGGCATGGGTGTGGTGCTGTTGGTGAACAATGGTTTAAAAAAAAACAAAAAAAAAAATCAAAGAGGGAGATCACCTGAGAACCAGAAGGAAAGGTTCAGGCTGTTTTTTATGCACAAGTTACCTCAAGCATTAACAAAAACATACGAACTGGGGTCTTAAAACTTCTGTGGATATGATCAAAAATTCTGGCCATGGCTGGTAATTTTTAAAAAAAATAAAAATACTCGGGTGGAGAGAGTGTTAAGCACCTTAAGATTGACAGAGGAGGAACAGAGAGATAAAGTGATTCTTCAGACTCGGTTATTTAACAGATGATGCGTTCAGAATTAAATAATTAAACTGAGAAAGTGTCGAAAACAGAGCCAGATGTGGTGAGAAGTCTCTCGGCATCCTGCTTCCTGTCGGCGTCAGATTGAGACGGGTGGCATGTATGTTGACAGATCCTTGTAGGAGGCGTAGAAGAAGAGGAGATAAAGAGAGAGGGGCTGGTGGGAGAGAAGAGCACCGAGGAAGAGTTATGACTGTGACTTTTTTTGGTTTATCAGGCCGGCAGCCAGACACTTTGCCGCCTCAGTTTTTTAACTGCAGAGCCAGATACGGTCAACACCAAGTGACACCAGCTTCTCGATCCTTTTTGCAAATTATTCAAGGTGAAGGTTCATGCGTGTTTGTGTGTGTGTTTGTGGATTTGATGGACAGGAGACTCTCTCTTTTTGCTGCTACCAAACTGACCTGAACACTAGAGGTTTTTCAGACACTGCAGGCAGCTGTTATTAGCAATAATACATCTGTGGTTTCCCGTATTTAAAAAAAAAAAAATCAGTTAAGATATGAAAATCCTCACCAACAAATTCATTCACATTTTTCTCTTTTTCTATTACCACATCACAGAACTTGGGAGCTGCTGTGAATAAACAGATGAAAAATGTAGCAGATTATCGGAGAGCCTGAAGGCAGACAGATAACTGTCTTTGTGTCACGTATTGGTTTTACTCATGCAAGTGTTTCGGTTCGCTCAGAGTTATGTGCAACACGTTCAACAACACTCAAAATAGCTGCTGGCAATCCACTTCAGGGTAATAAACAATCATCCAAATTACCAAACTGATAAAGAGCTCGACTCATTAAAAAAAACATTTTGCCAGAATCTGGAAACAAGAATCGTGCAGATAACAACTGCAGTTAATGAACTGATAACAATCCTAATTATTTCCGCGGCTTTGTTGCGATGTGATGATTTCATAGGTCTAATGGTGTGTAAAGACCTTTTTGCAAATTAATTAAGGAAAACAAAATGCAATTTTTTTTCTGCAGAGAAAGACAACAGAAAATACTCAAGGTGATCAAGATTTGCATCAGATGAGGAGTGTGTTTAATTTTGCTCTGCTGTCTTGATTCTGGTATGTAAGCATGAGTGTGTGTGTGTGTGTGTGTGTGTGTGTGTGTGTGTGTTTGGGTTGGTATGTGTGTGTTGTTGTCTTCCAGCAGACTAGGTGTAACATTACCTGGGGGAAAGATAATCCTTTGCTTACACTGCATGCCTTTCTCTCACTTGCAGGGCACCTACACACACACACACACACACACACACACACACACACAAACATCTTCACCCACACACACACAAACTCATTCCCAGAGTTTTGCAGCATGTGATTAAATCTCTTGTGTGTGTGTGTGTGTGTGTACATGTTGTATGTTGAAACCTGAGAAACCGAACAAAAGAAAAGAACTAAAGGAAGAGAGAAAGTTCAGGCTTTCTTCTCTCACTGTGAGATTTATTTGTTCTCATTTGTGAGTCATAATATTATTATATTTCTGAATGATATGTTTTTTTCTTTTTTTACACACACCTCATAATTTAGACTACTGGCACAAATTACATGGAAATCATATGAAAACATATTTTTCTGCGTGTTGTTGGAGCAGAGCAACAGTAAAGTAGCAATGACGACTCTTTCATTGTGTTTGCTGGCAGCATTAACCTGAGAGCCTCGACTCAGGGTGAAAAAAAAAGAATTTTCATAGGATTGCCACAAATATTTTGATGTCTCTTTAGTGACAGGAGCTTAGCAACAGTTGCGTGCAAAAAAGGTCACCAGTTTGGAGGCCTTATACCTCAAAAACTGTATTTTTATTATATTCTCTTTCAATATATAACGGAAGTATGAAGTGCGTTCAAGGTAGGAATTGAGCGTCCATACTGCATATTTGCAATTTCTACACATCCATCCCCATAAATCCAATACACTGGAGCTTTATGTATGTACAGATTCAAAAATATCTGTATTTACTGAGACAGCCAACTCTCTACATTTGTAAATAACAGTTACAATAACGTCTCTGTAGGTGTTCAAGGCCTTTAAAGTCTAGAAATCAATGCAGCTCCATGCGCAAGACTTAAATATGTGGAGAAATGCTTGTCGGTCTTGACGTGCCAGTTAAACTAAGTTATAGACAGCTACTGCTTTGGTTTACAACGGGCACAAGATTAATTTATTGTCATTTCACAACAAAAAATTTGTATAGAGAATTACTTAATGCTACAAATAAAGTATAAAACTGTAACAATAGAGTAATTATGAATAAGTTCAGAAAAATAAATCTGTCTTTTGTGATATTTTAGTGCAGAAAACAAGTTTAGAAGTCTCATAGCCGCAGGAAAAAGTTGTAGGGTCAGCACTTTCATAGTCTTTGTAATTGACTCCTTACCTCATCCTATAACCCCCCAAAATAAAACTTATCACTGACTTCAGCAACAGTAACTTTTTACCATCTTTTCCCCTCTTAGCTGGCTTAGGCAAGTGTCTTTGTCTTTGCTGTCCTTGTGCATAAAACTATGTGAATTGTTGTGTTTGATGAAGAAAGAAAGAGACAGTAAAGATTTTTTCACTGCCAGGATTTGCACTTTGTATAGATATTGAGTTATGTCAGTTAATGCACCACAAGAACTCTCAGGCTTCCTGGAAAAAATAACTCAACAACAGAAAAAATGAAGTAAAAAAAAACATATATTTCTATAATCTCCACCGTGTTCAAGGACCCCTGTGCAGCTCTGAAGCTCCTCCGTCGGCTCCGTCTATTTGAATTGTAGACTTAAGATTCAGGATGGACTTTCAGCCTCTGCTGCTGGACAGAAATGTACAAATTTTGTCTCCTTTGTCCTTCCCTTCAGTATGATGGATAATCCGGATGTAGACTTTCCACCCATGCAGGTCTTTCTCTTGAAGCAAAGACTGTTTGTCTAATTTGTTTTGTAGGACGACGACTTCACATGGAGACCGAATAGGAAACTTGCCCTTGGTACAACTGGAAATCAGACAAAAATAAGAAAGTTTTGTTCTTAAAGGACTGATTATTCAAAGAAAGTAAAAAAATCATACATTACATCTTAATTCATATGATTATTCAATTATATGTAAAGGGAAAGTCAAAGATTTTTGGTTACACAAGTGCTGTTTTGCCACATTAGATGGGGAGATTAGTAATACACTCATGTGATATAATATGAGAGTATCACTGATTACTAAATACCAAAAAATATATGTTTTGTTTAATATCTTGAAAATGAAAGTTTAGCTCTTTTTTTTTAGCTATTTTGATGTACAGTTTAGTTTTTAGCTTTAGTCTTGCTACAATTTAGTTTACAGATATGAGAGTGTGTCAATCCTTCAATCCTCCAAAATAAAACCCAAATATTTTGCTCAAATGTTGAATTATTTATTGAACACGCTCGACTAAGCTTTTCACACATATCAGAGTCTCGTCTGCATGAGAAACTGGACCGACTGCATGTGTTGTTGCTACCTCTCCTTCTTGTTAACTCCTGGTACTTCGATGTGAAGCAACACTGATGTTTGTCAAACTGGCAAGATGATGGAAAACATCCTTGACGGTGTGATGGTGTCTGGTCCATTCGTGACCTGAAACTGTCACATGCTCTAACATATTGTATTTTTTTTTTTTTGCCTCATCCTCGTTAAGAATCACTCCAGGCAGTCGATGCACAGGCCTGAAATATTCGTATGACATCCTGGAGAGCTGACACAGCACCAGTCTGCAGGATTGAGAGGGTGCAGTTCGCTCAGAGTGTCACTGAAGGGATGATTTAGTTCAAACTGTGAAAGCTCACAGATTGAGACCTTATGGCTCTCGTCGGGTCTGCTCATTCAAACATATCTCTCTCAGGAAACATGATGGCTCATACATCAATTAATTTGCTACCAATATTTACTAGTATGTCATAAAACACACACACAAGTGCAGGTTTAAGCTCTTATATATAGTTTTTAGTTTTATTTCACTTCATTATGGGTATAAGAAACAACCTGCAGAGAACTTTTCCATCACATTTTTGTCACCTTTCATTTTTGTCCGTCACCTCAGTGTCTTGTGATAATGCAGCTCTGAAAAATCTCCTCCAGTTACAGACATTTGAGACTTTAATACTCCATAATGTCACAGCAAAGATCATATTTGTAAAATGATTTTTCTAAGGAATTTAATTACTTCTAGGTACATGGAAACAAAGGGAAACGACCCCATAATACCTCAGAGATGAGTGTTATCGGTCATTTTCTCCCCAGTGTCAACCTGCCGACTAGCTGATCTGAGATAAGATCCTCTTCAAGTTTGACAACCAATCAAAATGACTTATGACTTACTATCACTTCCAGCACAGATGTTTACATGTTTTTCTCTAAATCAAACTTTCTATCAATATAGTTTGTTGATTTATTACTTTATATAATTGCTGTTTAACAGAAGCAACAACATCCCTGAACCTCATGTAAGGTAAAGAGCCTGAAAGTTGTTTTCTAAATAAATGGAAAGCAAAGGTTACATCAAAACCAACAATTATTTCATTTAAATTGGGAAACTAATTGCAAAAATAGCTCTCAGGGAAATACAAAAAAAAATTAATTAGTAAGACAAATATTAAAGTTGAGCCATAATTTTAACTCGCAGACTTATTTGGCAACTTTTTTTTTGTCTTTGCTAATACACGTACAAACACACAGCTCTTAAACATAAAAAAAAAAAAGCAAAATCATAATATCTGGTGACTGTTTGAGCAGTCAGTTGCTTCTCCTCTAAGGATACAAGTTTTCCACTGATGTTTGACTCCAATTCATTAGCTCAAATGAAGCCGAATGGCCTGAACCCACAATGTGAATCTTTCTTATTCCACCTCTTCTGTTTGCTTTGTATATTTTAAATTACGACGCCAACTTTGTTTCTAAAAATGCATCATTTATGCTGGCGGTGGAGGATGTGATTGTTTGGGTTTAAATGTCACTTTAGAATTTGCGGCTCCCGGAAATGAAAAAATTTCAATAGATTCAGCTTTTGTCATTACTGCTGGGATCCGTCTATCTGTTGATTTTATAAATGATGGATTGTCTGCATGCGTGTCTGCTCTCGCTCGGGTGATAACAAACATCTGTCTCTAGCAGATGCAGACATCGGCACCTTTCCCCTTTCTGAGAGTCTGTGGCATTTTTTTTGCAAATTGGTTTTTACTGCACTGTAATACAGCAGACTGCAGTGTTAAATCTACTGCATTACTGTGTCACCTTCTACCCGGCAGGACTGAACCAAGAACTGAGAGAGGGGAGAGTGCAATTTATGCCCCTCTTCACCTCACAGCAGGACGTCTGCTTCTACTGACTTTACTTCAGAGTCGAACAGCCATGTTTTGATGCTGAAGTTATGAGTTTTTTAGTTGTAGTGGCAGTTTGTTGTACAGAAAACATACTGTGGGAGAAAGAGGAACAATGAACTTGCACTTTGCACCCTTTTCTCTCAGAGCCATAAGAGCCTTGAATTCACACTTTACAGAGAAGGTGAAAACACCACTGTCAATTGAATCAGCTTGAAATCATAAAAAAGGACGTCAGAGGCTGATTTCATAAATATATTTTGGATGCTCAGACGTACAGGTCAGGCTTACTGCTAACTCTTCCTCTGTGTGACCTTGTTTAACTGCTTGCACGCTTCAGATGTCCACAGAGATGTCGATGCTGCTCCTGCAAGCTCCAACTTTCTCCACCGAGTGTCCAAAAAAAACATATATTCAGCTAATGTTTGTATTTTTTCATTTCTGAAACATATTCTGCAGATATACACAACCAGTCCGTGTTGAAGGGTGTAATGTTGCTGGCACGATAATATTAGAGTGCCAACTGATTATTTTTTACTGTCTATTTTTGCTGAGAACTGTGTGCGTCACTTGAAAAAATAGGCTACACGCCGATTCCCTGCATGACACGCTGCCGCCATGCAGCTGATCTGACCTGTGATCCAACATGAGAGCTGTAACGAAAAAGCAGGAGGTTTCCTGACACACACGTGCTGCTCAGGTGGGCAGTGTGTCACAGGCGTTAATGCAAGAAGGACTCACTTTTTTTTTCGTAATGTTACACTGGAGCTGTTGAATTCTTCCCAAAGGCAAACGTTTTCTGCCGGAGTGGAGAGAGCCAAGCAGTTGCTGGGTCAGACATGTTTTTAAGGAGTCTGACCTCTTAATTTACTCAGAATTTTATAGCTTATTATCCCTAAAATTACTTAAATAAGTCAAGAAAAGGGAACAGATTTATGTAGATGTCTGACTTTAAGTTTAACATAAGTATGTTTAGATGTTTTCTTCAGTTTCAAAAGTATTGCAACAATGGATGCATCTACACTCACGGTGATAGTGCAGTTAGTGTTGCATGCAGCCATAACTCTCAGTTCTTGACCAACCTGGCTGACCAAATTTATAACCACTGAAAAGAACAATAGTTTATATTTTTATGAAACTGCACAAAATTTTGAGACTAACTAAATGTAGAATAAAAGATAAATCACTTTCCATTTAATATACTTATACTTGATTTAAAATCATGTAATAAAACTCCATGATGCTGATGAATCATGACAGAGCATTTAAAGAAATATTCCCAACTCTGTGCAACAGACAGGAAACAGTTGTCACCATGGATACCGTTGGATGTCTTGCTTTCGTCCCTCCAAATGCGTAAGCATGTGCAATAAAACAGACGTTTTTGTTTGCTGGTTTTTTACAGGCCAATCAAATAAATCTGGAAGGCAGCAATGTTTCTGTTTTTTGTTTTACTTCACTACTAAACTGCAGATTCTGTTAATTGAAAATGAAGTCAGGCCTCATGTGGAAGGATCACGGTCATATTTTTAAGAAGATTTCTCCAGTTGTCCGTCATATTCGTGGGTTTTTAAAGGTTAGTATTGTCTCAAGTGTTCATGAAGCACAGTGCAGATGTCAAAACCATGTGAGAGAATTTCAAAAATAGTCTAACATTCTATTTTTTTCTTTTTTTTTTTTTTTTTTTTAGATATTTTAGATGATAAATGGGTTGTCAGCCACTATGCTGCTCACCACGGGATAAAATGGCAAAATGTCATGTCCAAAGGTCACTTTTGTTCGTGTTGTCCCACATGAGTCTGATTCCACTTGCATGGATTTATTGTTCACTTTCACTCGGCACTAACTTATTTGGAACAGAATAAAAAACGTCATACTTCTCAGGTGAATATTCAGATGAGAGGTAATGTGAGGAACCTTTACTTTTTTGGGAGTGATTAGGACTCTCCTTGTTGGCTCATGTAGGGTGTTGTTATTTATAAGGATCTGCTGGGGAAGCCAGAGGACATTAACTTTGGCATTTAGCTTTGGCAGGCGAGAAGGAGCATGCAAATGTCCGACTGATCCACAGTGGAGATGCACAACAAAGACTCATGGAAAGCACTTTGATCCTGTGTGACAGATTACAGCCACTGTGGAGGAAATCTGATATTTTAACAGTGAAGTTGTAACATTTTAAGGAGTCATAATGTTGAAATGACTCAGCTATGATTTCTGAAAACTGTAGTAACAGTAAGAGAATAAAGTCTGCAGTTTTATCAGAATAAGCAATCAAACCCATTGAATCAGGTCTTGATATTAAATACCAAGTTTATATTTTTGCAGAAAAAAAGCTTTGATCCTTTTTACAGTTGAGAAGCTGATATGAACTAACATTTCTCAGATAAACCCAATTTTAAAAGAAATTTCTGTTGTGATGAACACCTTTTTACCTCTTTCTATCTAAATCAATAGACCAATACTGTGGTTTGGATACAAAAAACATGTCTTGAAGCCTGATAAGATGGATTTTCAATATCAAATTATCATGCAACCTCACAAATCCAGCTGCCTCACAAGGTAAAAACACGTATGAGCTCAGAGGAAATTGCTGTGCTGTGCTTTCATACCAGCTCACACACCCTCTGACAGAGAAGCAGCAGGGTAACTACAAGCTGCTGAAACAGCATCAGCATTGTTTTATGTTCCTCCGTTTGTTTACATCATGGCGGTGCCCTAATGCAGGTTTTTTTTTTCATCTGCCAGGTGCGCAGTGTGAGCTCGGTGGTGACCCGTCGCAGAGAGCAGCGGGTGCTGGTGATGGTCGTTGTCATGGTGGTGTGCTACCTGATCTGCTGGCTGCCTTATGGAGTCACAGCTCTGCTCGCCACCTTCGGCCCCCGCGACCTCCTGACCCCTGAGGCCAGCATCACGCCGTCGCTGCTGGCCAAGTTCTCCACCGTCATTAACCCTTTCATCTACATATTCATGAACAAACAGGTGAGGCGCTCTGACACTGTCTTTTACTGTATGTGTCCATGTTTTTCCTGACTGTAAATCCATCATGGTCTGTTAAATGTTCTTCTAAAATGTTATTTTATATTGAGGTGGACACACATGATGGTAGTTAAATCTAGAAATTGTTACTGATTGGCTTTAGCTGAACTAAATCTACTCTATCGTGCTGTTTTATGGTTAAAATCAATGGTGCATCATGTTGTTGGTGTAAATATTGCGATGATGGATGTGACGAAAGTAAGTGGAGGGAATAATACAAAAAAAACACAGGCCAAACATGATGACTACACTAAAAAAAAGATGTAAATGAGAGGATTTTATAAACCTTTTGATCAAGTGTGAGCTTCTTCTCCACTGTTATGAAATTCAGCTTTCTTTAGATCCAATTTTTGCTTCTTTAACGAAGTGTAACATTTCCAGCCCATAGTACCTATTGTAGCAGTGTGGTGTTACTTTACTCGAGTAAAAGCCCTGAGTCCTTCCTCCATCTCTGCCTCTTGGGTCAATTAAAGTCCTGAACTTAATGAAACAGCTGTGGGAGTCAGCTGCTGTGTGTCTAACTGCAGATCACATGTAATGATCTGCTGGAGAATCAGACACCCAGCACACTAAGTTGTATGAGATTCACACCCAGAGAAAGTTAATGTAGGCTGAAGCAGACCTCCGCCACCCTCCATCTGCCGGGTCCTAATTTACACCTGCAGACAGAACGCAAACACTCCCACGTCCGGCTATAAATACACATGGAAACACACAAAAGTGCATCCGGGCAAACAGATAAAAGACAGAGGTGTGACGTTACTATCGCGGTGTCAGGATAACAGGATCGTCATGTGAGCACAATCACAGGCAAAATCTGTGACATCCAAGGACACAGCGAAGGAAGACAGTAACGAGACAGACAGAGGAGGTAATCTGGTTAAATGACAGCCATGGAAACTTCAAGGTGCTGCAGCGTTTCACCGTCAATAAATCATTACCGCGGTCATTAGTAGATTAGTCTAATAACTGCAAACAAAGTGGGCATCACACACAGCGTGACTTCACAAGGCTTTGGAAATGTTTTCTTTGATTCCTTTGAAACAAAGACACAATTTGTTCAGGCTCATTTATTTGAGAGATTCATTTGTTTCTATGTTGAATAACAGAAGATTTCATGAAAAGAAAAACTTGATATGTGAATACAGAAAATGAGCAAAGAAGGAAACAAAGAAAGAGCAAAAGGAAATAAAGGAATAAAGAATGAAAGAAAAAAGGTCTTAAGGAGGACAGACATAAAAAAGAAAGAGAGGAAATAGAATAAAGGAAGAAAAATAAAGGTACAAAAGAAAGGCAGAGGCAAAGTGATAAAAGAGCCAGAAACTGTATGAAATAAATGGAGAAAAACAAAGAAAAGAGGAACTGAGAAAGGGAAAAATTAAAGAATAAAGAATAAGAAAATCAGAATTGAGGAACAAAGTCGGAAAAAATGGCAAAGAAGGAAAGAAGGATCTTCAAAGCATAAAAATATATAAAGAAAAAAAGGAAAGATGGATGAAAAACTGTTAAAAGGAGAGCAATAAAAAGATTAAAAAAAGAGCAAATAAGGAATGTTAGAAAGAGGCTTTCAAGGCAAAAAGGTAGGGATGAGTGATCAGAAATAAAGGTACAAAGAAATGGAAATTACAGTTAAACTAAATATAAAAATTAAAGTAAAGACTAAAGAAATGACATTCAGATAAAAAAGCAGGCGAAGAAAGATGAAAGATGAAAGAGGAAGGTGACTGCAAGGACGAGTGTAACGGGAGAAGTTTGTTTGAATCTCTGAAAGCTAATGCGAAGCTTTGATTTGTGATTACGATGTTAGTATCAGAGAGAGACAGCGATGCAGTGACCTTTTCCTTCCTCTGTCACACACTTTTATCTCTTTTTCTCTCTTTTCATCTGCCTCCACCTCAGTCTGTCTCAGGAGACATTTAGCTTAACCGTCTTTGATGCATGTGCATGTGAAGGTGATGATTAAGCTACTCGCTGAACTTTGCGGGGCCGCGGATAAATGCTGGAGGTTTGCACTGTGTGGCGCTTTCAGTCTTCAGTTCCTCCCAGCCCATAACTATGGCAGCAGTGTGTTGAGGCGAGTTGAAGACTTAAAGCGCTGCTCAGATTCACGCCGCCGACCCGAGCCGTCGCCAGGAGAAACACGCCGGTACAGTCAACTCTGCAGGAGGAGCCGAGGCGGTGAAATACAGTTTAAACCTTTCAGCTTCTTCACAGCATCTGATGCTGCTTTTCCTTTTTTTTGTGTGTCCTTTCTTTTGCTGTGGTATGGAAAGAAGGAAGGATCGGAGAAAGAAAGAATCAAAGAAAGAAAGAAAGAAAAAGAAAAACAGAACAAAGGTAGAAAAGAAAGAAAAAAAGAGGGCAAACAGAGGAAAGAGCTAAGGAAAGAAGGAACGAGGAAACTAAAAGAAAACAAAAAATAAGGCAGAGGGAAGGATAGAAAAGCTGAGGGACAGACTGAGGAAAGAAAAAAGAACAAGAGAAAGAGGGAAAGAAAGGAAGGGAGGAGGAAACAAAGAACGGAATAGAGACAGAAGTAAGAAAGAATGAATGAAATAAGGAGGGAAAGAAAGAAAGAACTCAGAAAAGAAATAAAGACAGAAAAGAAATAAAGAAAGTCAGCGCATAATCATGGAAGAAAGAAAGAAAGAAAGGAGGGAAGAATAAAGGTAAGAAACAAAGAAATTAGAAAGAAAAAAATAGCCACTTTTCTGAAAGTTTTTTACAAAGAACTTATCTGCTTATGTCAAGTTTTTAATTCCTGAGAAAATGGATTGAAATGTGTGTTTTTCTGTGTTGCTTTGTTTTTATTTTTCCCTTTAAAAGTCCAACAGAAGTAAAAGTTCCCATAACTGAGCTGCGGCCCTGAACTCAGACATTTTTATTGCTCTTTACTCTGATTTACATTGTGGTGTTTTCATGTTGACAAAGAATGTGTTGACATGCAAGAAGAAAGCTACAAACTGTTCACCATCGATACCTTTGATTCTTCATATTTTGAGTTTTCTGGTGAATTGAAGTTAAATAAATGGCAGTATGACAACAAAGCTTCGCCTACAGTTAAAGAAGGAGCAGGAATACGATTTCAAAGGTTTATCTCCTTTTCTTTTGGAGCTCACTGCTGAAAGTGCACACTGTTGCACACAAACTTATCACCGTGCAATCTGGTGTGTGTTGGCCTCATAGACACAAGGACACACACACTGATTTGGATCTGCAGGTGGGGGTTTGGTCAGTCCTCAGCCTTAAGATCCCAATCTGTGCCTGGTTTTAACCGGAGTCCCTCATGACGTAAGCTCTTCCTTCCTGTTCCTTTCTTATGTTCTTCCATCCCTTTATCCTTCACACTTCCCACTTCACACATCAACCTTTTTCGTTCCCCCAGAGGTCTTTGCTTTTAAACCAACAGCCTTTTTTTTTTTTTTTTCCCTGACAAGCGAAGCTCTGCGGTAGATTTTTATATTTCATTTTTATATTTGAACTGAAGACACCAGAAGATTTAAATGTATTAAATTTGAAAGCTGCATCCTTTTCTTTGGGTCATAAAGAAATTGGCTGATTCATGACAAACAGTCAGCCAGTATCTTTGATAAAAAGCACCACAAACTGTTTCTCGTGGCTGGCCGGTTTGATATGCGGCGCCCTGGGGAAATGTAGTAGACTTAAAGTATACATGTGGAACCAGAGAGTATACTAAGTACACTACGTTTATCCAGGGGGGGCACGCTGCCTGCTGGACCCCCAACATGAAGGACGGAGGAGGGAGCTGCTGCTAAACGATCCTTATATTCTGTTTGTTTGACATTTACTGAACGATTGTTAACTGAATTGCTCTGATTTTTATTGCTTGTTTCTGAATGTCACCCTAATGCTTTTCCTTCCCTGTTGTAAAGCACTTTTTAACTGCGCCGACGTTTCAAATGTGCAAAATAAATAGCTGTACTTTACTTTTAGTCCCATTATCGGTAGTCGGGTCAGTTTTGTTTATAAAATCCACAAACAAATATCACAGTTTTTGTACTCATTATCCTCAGACTCCTGATTTGGATAAAGACAAAGCTTCCCAATAAAGGATGTTTTAAATCTGGCACTATTTTTAATGTGTTTGAGTGTGTAAATGACTTGTACTTGCTAACCCTAACCCTAACCCTTATTTGTTTAAATATCAATTTTGCAAATCTTGTCTAAAAACTTTCAGGATTTCAGAGTGTCACATTCTTCTTGAGCACCACCTTTAAACCTGTATGTGTGTGTGTGTTTTTGCAGTTCTACAGGTGTTTCAGGGCCTTCCTCAGCTGCTCCACCCCCGAGCGAGGCTCCACCTTAAAGACATTTTCACGGCAAAGCAAGACGCTCCGCACCGTCCGGCAGGTGAAGGAGCACCACGTGTCGGCCCCCGCCCCCTCCTCGGCCAATCCCACGCCAGACTCTGTCCACGAGTCCTCACACAGAGGCAGCCACGGGGCCCCGTCACCATCGAAACAAGACTCTGCTGCTTCAAACAACCCCGCTGCAAACCCCCCAAAACCCAAACTGGTCCTGGTGGCGCACTACAGGGAGTAACAGCAGAGGAACAACAACGGGAGATGAACGTTTACAGAGAAGAGAGCAGGTCTCCAATTAAGCAACAAATCCTCTTAATAGTAAAAGAGCGAGTGGAAAGTTAGCTCAGTGCGAGACTTTAATACAAGCTGGGACGTTTTAATCCCAGAACAGGTCTTCAATGCTCTGTGAAGTCGGAAAACAGGGATAAAAACTAAATGCCAGAGTCATCCTGCTTAGGCACTGTTTATAAAGCTGAGCCTCGTTACGGAAAGTTTCTGAGCCTGAAATCTTATCTGAGCTTGGGATGACATTTAGGATATTTGGTATTACAGAGACATTGTGTTTCCCACAGAATGGCAGTATCACAGTGGCCGGGCAGTATTTATATGTATTATTCAAACATTTGTCTCATGGAAATGTGTTGAAAGACTGTTTAAGAAGGTTATTTCTTATTTAACTATTTTATTTATCCATCTTATCTAAGTGTTTCCACACAAACCACTGCTTCACTGCAAACCCAACCGCGGTACTTTGGTATCTTTCCAGCTGCATCCATGGTTTTGAATGGGTATAATTTAAAAAAAAAACCTGTTATTGGGAATTAAAACCATAATTACTCACTCGTGCCATTAGGTGTGCCATGCATGGGAGTGTGAGTGCCGTCACCGTCCTCTTCTCTCACCATTATCAGGTATAAATTTGCTTTTCACCACATGAGGAGATGTTCGAGTGGCATCAGAATGTGTAAAAAGTGTCAATTGCATGACACTCGCAGTCGTTTTGTGACAGCTGACAGTCATCATCGCCCGAGCAGCGAACAGAGTGCAGCACACACGTGGCTTTTCAAGCTGGAGGTGGATGTCGGTGCCAGCGGTGCCTGTGCTGCGATGCTGCAGGAGGATGGGCAACGTATTAATCACCCAATTTCCCTGCTTCTCAAAAAAAAAAGTTAGCAGTTTCATTTAGCATCAAATGAAGTCCAGCACCATTGAGCGGGATGGTCCTCCTTCCTGCTGCTTGCGCTGCAGCACTTTGATGTTTGTGTTGGCTCAAGTTTGTTGCCCGTGTAAACAAACTACAACTTGTTGTTGTTTTTTTTGGCACAGATGCAGCAACAAAGGAAGAGAAAACTCATTGGCTGATGCACTTTCTCCTGTTTCTTCTCAATCCTAAATGTCAAACATTTTGAGAGAAACGTTTGATTTTAGGAAGGAGAGCGATTTTTTTTTGTGTGTGTATTTGTTTTCTGTGTTTTATGTGATTGTGTTTGTTTTGTTCCTGTGAGGACCTTTGAGTGTCAACCAGTAAGTGTCTCCTTCTGATTGATTGGATCCAGGCAAGGTCACACGTGTGGAAAAATGACACTTACAGATATTCCCCTCAGTTCCCTTTTATTCGGTGCCAGAGTGGTGGCTTTGCAGAGTTTAATTGCCTCAACAACAGCAAAGAAAACTGTGTTGTTCACAGGCAAACTGATCTCCATGTGTGTCACGTCCAGCACCTGCAGGGATGCTCATTCCTCTGCATTTGCACGTGTGACCGTGCCCTTTGTTGTTTCAACATCCTGCCTTTTTTTTAAAAAAGCCCAGGTTTTCCACCAGTGAGGGGACAGCACAGCTGACAGCAGCACCTCGGCTCTGTCCTCGGACTCCAAACCTTTCTGTAGAGTCCTATTGTGTGATTATTCTGTGAGAGTTTACAGTGAGATCTCTTTGTAACTGATCCACATGGAATAAGTCGCAGAGGTAAGCTGCCAGTTTCTTTTGTGCTTTTTTCTCTCCTGTTTTGCTGCATCTTAGAAAATCAGGCCTAGTCGTTGTCTCTTTGTTTGTTTCACCTTCAGTTTGTCAGCATTTTTGTAAGAGATGGACTCTTTTGTCTGCTGTTTGGCTCTTGTTTACCCTGAATATATTGCTTCAATTTAATGTCACAGTTTCATTTTTTGCAAGTGGTGTATAATTTATGCTTTATTTGCAGTTCAGTGTTCAGACTTCGGTTTAGGAAGGGAGGGAGCATCCTCTGACCTTTATGTGGCACACAAGAAGGAGGCAAAACAGTTACTTAACTAAATAATGTTCTTTCTTAATCTGGGAAATTATGCAGGAACATTTTGGAAAAAGCACAGCGTTCTTGACGGATATTTCATAAACTGTTTGTTGTTATTTTTTTAAGAGGAAGGGGGGTAAACGGGGCAATGAGGTACTTTGTGTGTAGCTACCGTTAGCAGGATTATTCTTTTTTTTCCAACGATAATTCAGTTGAAGAAGGGGGGGTAAGCGATTTTCCTGACCCCATTTCCATGCCTGATATTTGAGGATTTGATACAGAGTATTAAAGATTTGTTGAGCAATTTTATGCAATTTAGAAGAGAGAAGGTTTCTATTATGCCTTTATGTACACTTTGCTGCATATGGGCCCTCTGTCGCCGGAGCTGGGACCGAAATGAAAGCCATTAAAGGGACATTTCACCGTGTTATGAGGGACAAATAAAGAGATTTCTGTGTTTTTCAGTTGTCTTGATGTTTCTGAAGGAGCAGTTTCTGTTTGTTTTAGTGGAAACGTGGTTTTGTGTTGTCTCCTAATTGTATTTTCCTTTGCTTATGTAACATAAATGAAATCATGTCACAAACAGATTTGAGTGTCTCAATCTTTTTCTATTTACTTCACCCAAAGCGTGTCAGAATGTGTGTTTGTGTGTGTGTGAATCTTCCTTCAGAAACTAGAGCTCACTGTCATTTGCTCTCATTCTCCTCCCTCTTAGCCATATTCATATGTGGTGATTAATCCATGAATTATTAACACGGGCATTATTTACAGAGAGGGAGGCAGATTAACGGTCTAAATTACAGCCTTCGTCTCAGTGAGGAACAAACAGCAATCGGCGAGTTTGAGTACAATATAACTACTGACAGCCATGAATGAATAATGAGCTGAGGGCTACAAACACAAACACTCTCACAAACACACACACACACGCTTGCACAAAGGCAGAAAGTCAATAATACGTGCAGCACATTTGGGCAGCCGCTCAGAGTAAACTTCCAGTCTTAGAGTTTTGGGCGAAGTATTTATCTTTTGTGTATTCAAGTCATGTAGACTTTAAAAGCGGCTGAAAAAAAAAGTTAGTTGTTTTGATTCTTGTTTGCAAAGGCAAAATAAAGTTTATAAAAAGTCTATTTAATCATTTCAAATAATCCCTGCTGCATATTCTACCTGTTGTCTGCTATGTTTAGTCCAAACAAGTTGCCAGAATTTAGAAGAAACACACTTTTTCTGTCTCACACATCAGTAGCTTCGCTCATTTCTCAGCTCTCCTGTTGGCCAGCAGCTCTGGTGTGTAACCTTTAGATAAAAACTGACTGATGCGGTGCTCCAGGAAGGTCTTTGCTCCATGTTTACATCTTATGGAATGATGGATAAGACAGAAAAGATTCCCATGTTGATAACTTGTGAGGGTTCACGACAATGTTAGACGTCTGATTGCATAATGGGTCGCTTAAGGTTAAGTTTAAGGTGCATTGAAAATATAAGACTATACTTAAATACAGTGCTTCAGTAAATACAGCTACTATTTCAACAGACTTAATAACTGACTGTTTTATCTTCTGACTCGACAGTCATAAAAAAAACAAAAGGAGCAAAGAAACATTACAGAGTGTTAAACGTGCTGCATCCACACCTGCAGGAAATGAAAGCTTGCTGTTTTACAGAGCGTGGACTATTGAAAGAGATCGATCTGCCTGCGCTGCAAACTGCAGCTCAGAATGGATGTGTCTAAACCTTCGAAATGAGCCACGACTTTACTGAGCGTGTACACATGTGTGCATTCATCAAAAGGGTCATCCATTAGCCTACTTAGACCAGCAGCACAGCAGCAAGCCTGGACTCCGCTGCAAAAAAAAGTGACGGGTGTAAAATGAGAGAATTATCTTGTGGTCAGCACTTATGAAACAATGTTGGACTGTTTTTGCACAAGGGATTTAACAGCATAAAAGTGAGAGAAACACTTTCTGTGTACTTTGGGCAAACTGACCCTTAAGTAGCATTTCTTAGACATTTTAAACAAACCGTCCCTGCCCTTTTTCACCATAAATATAGAGTAATCTCTCAGAACAGGGCTGCTCTTTGCTTGTGTGCGTGTTTGAGTCTGTTTGTCTCGGGTGCGATCATAAACACTGAGGAGCGAGCCAGCCGTGCTCTTATCACTTGCAGAGACACAGATTGTGTAATCAAACAGATTAAAAACGAACTGATTATCAGCTCCAGACATCAGAACCAGCAGCAGCAGCAGCAGCCTTTATGTAATGTTGCATGATGAGCTGTCACTCTGCGTGAATTCCAGGACACAGAGCTACAAATTCAAGATGATCACTCCTCATGTCCAGTTGGTTATGAAATGTTTTTTTTTTCTTTTTTTAAGCTGAGATCATCCATATCTAACAAATTAAAACATGCGTTTTCTAAATTAGCCTTTCAACGCCACTGAAAAGATTATTTTTGACATGTTCCAAAGATGTAAAAAAGTAAAGTTATATCAAATATATCAAACTTTCTGTAATCTCCTTTTATCCTATAGAAGACAGTCCATGAAGATTGATTGATTGATTGTGTTTATTTTACTGGTCAAATGAGCTCAAACTTGCCCCATGTGTATTTTTACAAGTAAACATTTTTATTTTAAAGCACTGCCAAGTTTGAATGTTACAGAGAGTGATTTGTCATCGATCCTCAGACCCCTTTCCACCTGAGGGATCCAGATAATGAAGTAATGCAGGATATGTTGGTTCAGTGCACGATATTGATCACCATAACAATGAAAATTATTATTACAATAAAGAGAGACTTCACAGTTGGACACTCAAAGACTGTTTTTTGTCATCGGATGATGGTATTTAAAGTTTACTGTCCCCACTTTATATCAACCTGCGTTTCCCCTGCAGCCAGAATATGTTCAAAATGTGTGTGGGTCCTCAAAATGTTTCAAAACAGGTGATTTCTTTCCTGTATTAATTGTCCTTTAAAAGGTTGTTTGATATTTCTGTCTGGCTATATCATGAAAAAATACAGGTTCATTTTGTAATCTCATCCTGAGAAGGCGGCTCCATATAACAGATTTATCAAAAAGCTAAAAGCACAGGATTGATTCAATGACTGATTCAGAGCCCTACTTAATAACAACCGCTCAACATGAGGATCTCTTTCTGCTTCCACGACACTTCAGTTTCTGCAAAATGAATTTCTTTATTTTGATCAAATCAATGAATAGAGTGGAGAGGACACATGTAGTCAAAGTGTCTCCAACTAAACATTCTCTGAAGACATTAAAATAAAAAAACAGGCACAGATTTGGTGTCTGTGTTCATTGTGACCATAAGTAAAAGAGATGCAGCACTCTGGATTTTTAATCTCACCACAGTGATTCCAACAAATGTAGATAAACACTGATCCACACAATTAGGATAAATCAGAAAAGATAAATGAGCTAATTACCAGAGTCCCTTTTGTTGCCAGAAAACACTTAGTAAAGTCGAAACAATAGGAAAACACCTACATTATTAACAATTTACTGTTTGAAATGTCCTTAGCGTGTCCGTCCTCTGACTCCGGCATAATTGGACTGAGCAGAACTGTCCTCTCATCACATCGCTGTGTCATTTGTAACCGGGCCAAGTCCAATCCTACAGGGAGTCGTATTGGAAAAAGTGAAAGTGTGTCTCCTCTAAATCGCTACATGCATCCTCATTAGCAGCTTGATAAAGAGGGAGGTTAGGATTGTTTTTTTTTTTAATCCCTGCGTTTCCAGGATGAATGTCCACGTCTGTTCGAAAGACTGAAACACTTTGTTTGGAGGAAGATGCGAAAGAGCCCAGAGTCTTCACTGAAATAAACCGGATCCTGTCTGTCTTTTTCTTTTTTTTTTTAGAGTGTAGCACACACAAGTGCAACAGGCTGATAGCAACAGGATGCCTCCATGATTGTCTGTTTGTTAAGTCACACTTTATCAATCAATATCTGTGAGCCCCGACAGCCCCGAATCCCCACTCTGTGATCATTTAGTATAAAGGACACACTTGTGATCTTGCATCACAGCTAATCTTCTGGTGTGTGTATCCTTAAGATTGAAATATTAAGAAACAGATAAATATGTTATTATATTTGTGGTCTCTCAAGTTTTTAAATTCAGTTATATTTTAAAATCTACTAGTGCGAGCCAGCCTTCATTTTATAGAACAATACAAAACATCCAAACAGCGTATTAAAGAGATGTATTTCAGCCATCAGCTCCTGTTCCATCACTGTTTAAAATCTATCTCTCACTTATGGAGCGGTTAATAGAGGAGGTAAATAAAAGTGGATTGCGTAACACATCTAATAAGCAATGGTAATTCCTCCTGTTATGACTCTCCAGCTCTCAGTTCCCACAAAGGTCAGCTCTGTCTAGAGGGCTTTCTTTTTCAAACCATGAGGTCTAACCAAATTAAATGCTACAGTGACGAGGCCTTTATGCAGTTCCAACTTTTAAAAAAATAAAAAGATCCACTTCAGTTCAGTAGATTATTGTGTTTTAATGAGACCTTTTGAATAAAATTAGAATCATTTTGCTTATTCTAAAACTTGGAATTTCCCTTTGTGGTTCACTGCTTAATTAAGGGCCAGGTGTGTATAATCAGCCAGGTGCTCACTGTGTGGCAGCTGCTAGCTTGAGTTTAGACTCCATGAAGTTGTTTAGATTGAAAAGTCATTTAAGCTCAGGGTTCTGGTAACAGCTGTAAATATAGATGGCTGACACATTGCTGCTCCCTCCAACTGCACACAAAATGAAGCAAAACGATCCCTGATACAGACACTGCCATTTTGCACTTGAGATATAAACTGCAGCAGGAAATTGGTTAGTAGTAAACTATGACTGCTCCATTGCTACATACAGATATTTAGCAAAATTTAAAATGTGTATCCCTCACAACACTACAATCAGATGTACAGTGATAGAATCTGCAGTGGCCAATTGTTTGTAAGGGTTTAAATTTGCAAAATGGATCACAGCTTATCAAAGAACAATGCACATAATACAGTTTTCTGTCTGATCTGATGTGATCCAAGCATAAATAGTGATAAACAACTGCAGCTGCAGTGTTTGGAACAAAGTGCTGCAAAAATGTCAGGGAATGGAAATGCCTTATCGTGTCCTGATCTAAAAGCTGATTAGATCAATAGCATGCCATGACCTGTTGTCTGTGACTCTATTCTATTGTCTTGCTGTAGCAGTTTTTCCCTGGTACACAAACCAATATTTATATCTTTACATCTGTAAATATGTGAGAATGTGCCAGTGCTATGTAGTGATATTGTTTGTTTGTGTTCGATCAAGGCCTCGACGACTGATTAGACGCACCTGCTGAGCAACTCATGCAGAAGAATTCACTGTGCATGTCATATTTTGCACTGAGGAAAGTCCAACATGACTGAAACATTCACCTTTCATTCACCATTCACCAGACAGTTTTTCACCTTTTTTCAGTGTCTATGCAGCCCTGCATTGGATTAAAACCAAGCATATAAAATCCAGACTTCAGTCTGAATCTCATTTTTATTCCCCGTGTGAGTTCTCTCATGCAGCATTTACATGTTGACTGTATTGTAATGTTTTGAGTTTTAGAGGGAAGATTAAAGTGATGGTATAGCTTGCACTTGGAATCTGTCCCAATGAATTTTAATGTAAGATAACAGAGTAATATGGAGGTTAAATTATTATCATGATAGCAGCAAGCATGCAGTTTTTATCAGCCCTAATAGGAAGAGGAACATAATTAAAATGGCAATTATTGGAGAGAGCACAAGCTGAATAGATTGATCTAATTTATTGGTCTAATGTAATGAGTGTTCTGGTACTTCCTGTTCAGACTGAAGGCTGGCGGAAACTATTCATTGCTCTTCTTGATTTTCCAGACGAGGTTTGACTACATTGAAAAGACTTTTTTAAGATGCTGAGTATTTCAACGATCCATTTGAATTCAAGATCTTCCACATAAGAACACATTTTCTTGTGGTCCCTTTTGTAAAGAATTTAAAAATAATTTCCCTGACCTATGATGTTGCTATTGTACAGAAGCAGAAATTCAAAATTATAAAACTCTGTAATGAGAGCAAGAAAACATCAGACATGCTTTCAGGTCTTATTAAGGCTTTAGCCATTAAGTCACAGAACCACCAATAACTCAAGGATGGAGACCTTTACTGAAAAATGACCCTCATTCAGCATAGCACCCCTACCTCCCTCTCCTGGTCGAAGGCTCTGGTGAAAACACCACCTGAGACAACAGCAGTGGAACGCTGATCACACACTCCTCCAATAGCTGCTGATGGGGAATCCATCACACAGCCTTGCTCACTCAGGAGGAACTGCAATTAAAATTAACGGTTTATGTTGTCAGGGTACAGAATTGATTCCTTCACCCTGAGCACGTTAGCTCGTTAGTTTCGACTAAGGAAGTGGGATTATGGATGCCAAAAAAATCAACTGAAAGTAAGTGATGCTTCGGGCTATATAAGTAAAATCATTTTTTAAAACAAATGAATACACAATAAAATTGGTTTATGCCAATGCCAATTGGAGAAACAAAACTGACTGATAAGAGATGTTAAGACAAGAAGAAAGAGCACTTAAATAAGACCAGAGATATGCATACATGGGCTGAACAGTTATTTTAGCTTTAATTGTTTGTGAAATCCTAGCTTGCAACGGGTGTTTGGTGTTATATATCAGTTTGATAAGTGTCATCCTTTGGTTTAGGGGTTACTGCAGCAGTATGAACATGTGGTGCATATTTTGAAATTTGAGAATGAATAGTAATTTGTATTGTACACGATATTTTTATGATTTAAGAGGAGAGCAACCTGTTCTAAGAATTTAAGTTTTCATTTTACTTTAATTTTGTCAGACCTTTGGCAATCTAAAGTTTTATGCATATATATTTTCAATGGTGTGCTTTACTGATTAGATTTACATTAAATACATTGGCTGGAGTGGGCTTAAACTCACTGAAAATAAGAAAGATGTTCTGCTTGAAGTTAAGTGCAAAATTTTAAAAATCATGATCTGGGGACAAGATTGTATCGTCTGCATAAAGCAGGATAATGCACCACAGCACTGGAAAATGTTTATGTCAACAGTAAATAACTGAGGGCGGAGTATTTATCCTTGTGGAACACCTTTTCCTGTCACTTTTACGATTGTATGTGTGTTGTTAGAATTCAATGTAAGTTTTGGTTTAACAGGAGTTAACTTGGATATTATAAATGCTTGCATCCAGAATGCTCTATTGAACGAGTTAGAAAACAATGATTTAGGCCTCAGATTCACACCACCAGAGCTCTGTTTTTAAGGCAGCTGGCCTTTTTTGAAAACAAGAGCAACATCCTTTTTTATTCAGCTGCCTGTCTGATTCCATCCTTGCATGCAAACCCACACACTACAGCATTTTAGTCTGCGTTTGTGCATTTTTTATCTTGCTAATTAATTCAGGTGACTAGCATAATTTTCTGCTTTATGCCTTATAAATCATACATTTACTAATGCCACCACTAGTTTTCAGTCTGTTGTCTTATATTCACTGTTGTTAATTTCATATTATTTTACATCTGATGGACAAAACCTTCTGACCTGGTGGTATATTATTTAATTCTACTAAGTATGATGCTTTTGATTGAAAAGGCCTCATCTCCATTCTTCTATGCCTGCCTCAATGCACTCACAGTGTCAGCATGAAAACTGTAAATCATCTTAAAGTGTAGTTCTTTGATTTAGTTTTCTCTTTCATTTAACCTTGTAAATTGACTGACGGAGCAGTCCCCGAAAAATACCGGACAGTTGAACACCTTGCTGTTGCATGTTCTCCCAGAATGCAACAGGAGACTGTCCAGTGTGTTCCTTAAGTCGGCTTTGTTTTTCCTCTCACCTAATATAACCCCCGTCCTTAGTGCTTGAGATCACTGTTTATTTGTCACCTCCCCATGTGATCATTAGCACATAGCACGCATCATTGCCTCTCACGCTTTTACTCACTCTTCCCCGCTTCTGTCTCTTTGTGATAAATATTCCTGCTTCCTCACATTGCCTCTTCTTTTGTGTTCACGCTCTGTCCTGCTGCTTAAACTACCTCCACAATAAGCTGACTGAATCTGCTGATGTCTTTTGTGTGTGCAAAACAACGTGAATTTTCAGGTTGTTTTTCATGAAGATCTCCGTGCATTTGAGACTCAAACAATAAAACAACTGATAGCCAACTTATACATGAAACAAATTAGTTTAAACAATGTGTCATCAGAACATACAGTATCTTACAGCACAAGGTGGGCCATTAACCGTGGGAAACATTTAAATAGATTAAACTAAATTATTAAAACATTCCTGGGATGTCCCTTTACAAAGTGTAAATGCTTGGCAGATTGTCAGTTTCAAAAAGTTGCAGAGCTCGCTCTAAAAAAAGAAAAAAAAAAGGTGGGGTAAGAGGCTTTAGACATTTTCTTACAATTCATCAGGCATCTTATTTGAAGCATATTCATATTGAGTCTTTCTTCTTCTTAAGTCCACGAACACTCTGTGCCCTGCAGCCAACATCTGGTGAAAAGTGTGACAGATGAGTCTCAGCTAGTTAGTCTGCAGTTAGTCTGCCCCCCCCCATCTACCATTCTGTATTTTCCTATTTTAAAACTCATGCTTAGTCATTCTCACTCCCCAGACAATTGAAAAATTAAATTAATGATTTGATTGCAAATGCTGTAAATTGTGTAAAACAATATTATGTATCTATGCTACAGTGTAAATTAAATTTCTTTCCCATTAAGCTGGTAGATGAATTAAATATAAAGGTTAATGGCACATGCAAAACAACACCCTTAGGTTAACAGTAATATAGTTTCCAACCATGTCTGAGAAATTTCATCATCTAAACTGAAATGTGGCCTTTTCAGATTACTCAGCTTCATCCCATCTTCCCCTGAAACCTGCCATCACTTTTCTGCCAGGAAAAAGCAACACTCAGTGTGATCTAGAGCCACTATTTTTATCTTGACGACCAAGGACTTTATCATGTTTCTGTCATGATTGCAAACATAACAGAGAAACTATTTGCTCTGTTTATTAATCGGTATTTGCATAATCATATTGATGGGACTAATCAGGCACAAAATGACCAGAAGTTGGTAAACATGTTTATTTTATTCATCATTTTTCTGTTTAAATGCCCCGTCATCTCTGTATTTGTAGTGGCTGCTTATCTAAAATCACAGCCGTGAGCTAATATGATTTTCCTGCTTACAAGACTTTGAACACACACACACACACACACATTCAGAGGCATTATTGCTTATTCGCTCATTGTTTGACTTTTTTCTCCTGAGCTCTGAATGAGCTCCTACAGGAAATGTCAAAGGGCGTCGGGTAATGAGAATATTAATCACAGCAAATGACTCACAAACAGTTAGAGACACACTTACAAACACTCTCATCCACACCTGGGCATGTACACAAGCACATGCAACGGCCATGTGACAGTTGTTTATTGTCCTACCATTTACTTCCATCCATCATCTCTCACCTTTGACTTTCTCTCCGTCCTGCAGCTGATGACGACAATCAAGACAAATGCTGCAGCTCATCCTCTCCTCATAAAAACATCCCCTCCAATATCCTTGACCTCCGAGCTCCTGCCTGGATGTGGTCGTTCCTTTCTATTCGCCCTTTGCTCTCTCCTTTCTCTCTCTCTCTCTCTTTTGTTAACCTTGTGTAAGGTTGTGTGTACACAGTATGGCCGGGTTACATGGGAATAGAGTGGAAACAAAAGCCACCGCTGCTCAAGAGGCCAAGTATAATGAATACACAAGCAAAGAGACTTCCAGGAAAAAAATATAAAAGCTTCAGTGCTGCTGAAGAGGCAAAATGAGATGAAAAATAGGCAGGAAAGCTTCCAGCAGTTTCTTGCATTTTTGTGTGTTTGTGACTCATGTTTTTAGCTCTCCACTTAATGTTTGCATTTTCATATTTATTTCAGGTTACTGACAGAGCCGCTGCATAAAATTCTCATTTCATGGAAAATAACACAATTGAGAGCCATTTTTTTGCTTGTTAGATGCTTACCTGCTGCGAACATCTTGGCAAATAAAAACAATGAACAAGACAAGACAAGCAGAGCTCAGCTGGACTGTGATGGATCCTGTGGGGGGAAATTGGCAGAGACTAATTGTGTCTCCCTTTTCTCACAGATTGTACCAGATTCTTCTCACTTAAAGTTGGTGCGATGCAAGGAATTTTTTAGATAGTTTTGCCTGGTCTTTCTCTGGAAAACTGTGAGTTGTTTTGTTCATTTGATTGTTAGGATAAAGATTAGAGTGTTTGCACTATAAATTACTTCATTTAATCATCATAATTACAGGCCTTTTTTATGCATAAAAACTTGAAAAAAGCTGGACATTTGCTGCCAGCTGTAAAATGTAATTTTGACACATATTACTTACTGCAGTAAAATGTTAGCTTAGCCTGTCTGATGACATGTTTTGTGCTTTGTGGTGTCACGGTTTGCATTTTTGTTTAGTCTGTGACCTGTTTTATTTTGTTGATATCTGCTTTGTTCCTCTTTCAGTCTTTGTTTGCTTACCTGACTGTTTTTGACGATCACTTTCCCTCGATCCTGATCACCTCACTGTGATTCAGTCCATGTGTTTGAGTTGTGAGTCGGTCTGCATCTCTTTTCCAGTCCTGGATTTTTTCTGTCCCTCTGTCTCACTTCCTGATTTCTACTGATTACATCCTGGATCCTTTGTGTCAGACCACTCTCCTTTGGATTTTTTTTCTCCTTTTGACTTGTTTGTTTGTTAGTTCAATCATTTTGTTTCTATACTTTCAGTTCTTGCATGGCCCAGCCCGCCTCTGTTACCATCCTTCTCTTAGTTTTAAAAGTAACTTTTTTGTTTCTGCAACCTGCTTTTCTTTGTATTTATTATTTGTCAGATACAGATTCGATTAAACAGAGTCTATCTCAAACACTGATGTATCTGCAGACTATTGAGGAAACTACACTAAACAGGAACAATGTTTATCAGAAACAGTTTGTAAAATACAACAAGAGGAAGGACCCAAATGCAGATAATCCTGGCAGAAATGAAATTAAGTGAATTACTGGAAATAGCTATTTTTACCGTATGTGACCACTGTCTGCTAATATTCCTCTAGATATGAATAAATCTACTTTTAAAAAGGAAAATCGCAATTTATAAGCCAACTCTTTAGGGTTCAGCAGAGGAAAAAAAAAAAGATCACCAGTATTGCTGCTAAGTGGCAGGTTAAAGGTCCAGACAAGGACAGCGTAGGCTAGGATAAAGTTATATACAGGTCTCCAATAATATTCACAACAATCCTCCTCCTTGTTATTAAAATGTCACTGGATTAAACTCTGTGGGAAGTCTGTTCTGACATGTTGAATTGTCTCTGGGCACTTCTGAGTAAAGGAGGAGGACAGCTTTTATTTATTTATTTAATTATGCCACTGAAAGAGAATGATTGTCATTTAATAAAATGAAAAAAAGTCTTCTTTTTTTTTGTCCTGAATGCTACTGCTCCATCTGACAAAAACCAGGTCTCACTCATTACCCTGCTAATTCCATCTCTGTTGCTGGCAGCATCATGTTTTCTGCAGACACAACTCAAAAGAGAACTCCAGCCTTGGGGACAGGTGTTGAGATTAACATCTCAGCAAGACAATGACCTGAAGCACACAGCCAAGGCTGGGCTGACTTAGTGACAAACCAGGACTTGAGCCTCATTGAAAACAAGTCACAGATGTGCCCAATCTGATGCAAACAGACTCTGAATCTGCATGGAGGATAAGACAAACTGCCAAAATCCAGATGTGCAAAGCTAGTAGAAGCAGACAGAAAGAAGAAGCTGTGATCGATGCCAGCAAAGATTCTATGAAAAAATGAATAAAGGCTGTAAATGCTTATGAGCTTGAACTTTGAGATTTTCCACTTGTGGAAACAGTGAAGAGATGAACAAAAGATTTAACAAGGCCACTTGTTCATTTCCAGAGGGAAACATCAGGACATCAGTCTGAATTTATCAGGGCGATTTGTCATGCCTTCTTACTGCCAATTCAGTACGCTCCACTGCTTGAAGTATGCGTGTTTTAATGAAGTTGACACCAAACGAATGTTTACAACACAGCAAAGCACAAACATTTTAATTGAGAGAAAATATGAGAAAAAAATGTTAAAATTAAAACTCAACAAATGTGCAAATCTTTCATACAGTTCAGCTCAGTGTTTTATTGCTCTCATCAGTGTATTACTGAGTCAATTTTTTAATCATAAAATATTATTGAAATACTGAATTTTTTATTGGTCTTTATATCCAACCAAGGCTTGATGTTTGAGCTGTCTGGCTGCAGCTTTACCATTTTGGCTCACTTTTAATGCACTTATTGTATTGTTTTTGGCCACAGCAGGCAGCTTTACTCATCCAGCAGCTCTGTGCACCCACCATACACCACCTGCTCATCAAACTACATACAGATGAAGCTAGAAATAAAACTGGAAGTAGGTTATGATGTAACTAACAGGTTAGATGTTATTTTATGTGTAAGTTTGTACACACTTGATAAAAAACTGTTCTCTCCACTGCTGGGTTAGTGTATCGGTACCTTGGCTACAAGTCCCTTAAAAGAAAAAACTTGAAACATTTGAATGTATGTACCCTATTTGTTTGTTATTTAGGTCATGCCAGATCAGACCAAAAAAATATCTAAGAGAAAAAGGAATTTGTGCATTGTTATAGAATAGAAAAGTGCTTCAATACCAGTGCTGGAAGTGGGTCAGAACTCGCCAGTATGCTTTACCAGAATGTAATCTTTGATCCATCTGCTTAAAATAACTTAAAAACTGAAAGAAAACAAGCAAACCAAAATAAATGCCTTTAAAACTTTAGAATAAAAAGGAGAACTTCTGCTTTTGTCGTCTTCAGTGTATGCAGCACTTCCTGTAAACAAGATGCTGCAGCACAGTAAAACACTTGAGGAGGATTTATAGGTTTGACAATGAGTCGTCTGCAGAAATCTTGCCACAAAATAAATTATCATTAAAAGCATAAAATTGAGCACAAATTGATTTTTTTTTATGTTTCTTATCCAAACACAAGAAGCCAGTCTTGCCGGAGTCACGGCAAAGGCTTCATATCAGTAATCACATCATGTTCACTGTAAATCATTGTAAAAATATTAGATACAAGTCAGTAACAGATTTTCAGCAGCAGCAAAGGAATGATTCATACAGTTCTGTATAAATGAAGCAAGTGGTCGCAACTCTAGAAAAAGTTTGGCAAGTGCCGAGGCAATCAGAGAACGGCCAGTAAACATCAAGTTGTCTGATTTTAAAATCAAACTGCAGCAGCATCTGTTTGTTTGTGACTGATCTGGAATCACATCCCTTTACTCTTTTTAGCTCCTTCAAAATCAGTTTGATTCATTATGGGTGTAAATATAAAACACACGGACAGGTGGCATTACATGAAGCTCACCTGTTTCTATTCTTACCTGCCTCCTTTTTTTCCCTCAGTAATGTTACATCAGACTTACAATAGTGTCAGTCTGGATTTAAAAGGGCACAGAGAGGCACCAGCAGACCCAGAAAATGACACAGCAGAATTGCAAAAGTCAAATCTTTCCAAACCGTTATCTGCAAAAAAAAACTCCTCGCGCTCTCCTCTGTCCGTCTGAGAGATGATGTTCGGTCCTGGTCTGGTCATGTTTACCGGGAGGCTGCAGAGTCTGGCACAGTTTACAGTGTTTTGTCAGCTTTGTCAGGTACTTTAGCAACAAGTAAAACTTCTGGCCGGAGTTGGAGGACATCAGAAGTAAAAACTAAAATATATTTATATAATTTTGCAGCGATCACTTAGGTTAAGCCCTACAGAAACAGCTTCAGGGTCGTCTTTCTCCTTGTTTACACATTAAGGGTTGCAGTTTTTGAGAATCTCACAATTCATTTTTTATGCTTAGAGTCACCATTTAACTTATATTGTAGCAAAAACGACTTTTGATTGAATGGATTAAAATAAAAAAGGTGGCTCTATTTTTTGTCTCCTGCTGTGGGCCAAACCATTTACTCTTGTCCCTCATCCACTGAGTCACAGTATAAAACGTGGCAATTAAGATAAATGATTTCAATTCATTTTCATTCATTTCATTTAAGGAAGTTAACAGCATTAATTACTGAACTTATTAATTTGAAAGCATCTTACAGTTTCCTGCCTGGTGGCTAATAATGAAATAAAGTGAGATGAGTGAGCATGGTTATTCTGTTCACCTCAGAGCTGGTTTACCTTTAACGCTGCGGTGTGTGTCGGTCAGCCGGTTTTGTGTGTGTGTGTGTGTTGCTGCTGATCGCTTCTCCCCCTCCGTTAACGTTAAGTCTGTGAGTGACGGTGTAGAAAGTGAAGGGCCTCGGGAGAAAGGAGGAGGAGGAGCCATCTGTTGCCATTTTTAAACATCTGCTGATCAGATGTGTACAAATACACATAAACACACAAAAACACACCCAATCACGCACACACACACACATACACACACACACCCGAGGCATCGTTGACTCCAGATGGCACAGCTTCATCAAACATGGAAAGTTTGGAAAGCGCGCAGTGAAGGAGACACGGACGCTCACACACTCACATATTCAGACATATTTTATTAGAATGGACTTTGTCACGGCGAGAAAAACGGCTGCTCCACTTTTTACGTCCCTTCAGATATAATTTCCACAGCGTTTCATTACTCTGCTTTAATTAGACGTAGGAGAAGAGACAGAGAGGAAAGCAGAGCAAATGCTTCTTCTGTTCACCACATGATGGAAGCGACAGCCAATCCCAAACTAACTTACAGGATAATATAAAAAAAATACACACTTAAACACACACACTTGTAGCTACATGAGCACACACACACACACACCTGGCAGTGTTTTTAAAAAGTGATTAATATTTAATCAGACATGCTGTTAGCCGGAGATGTGCCCCCTTTGAGCGACGCGGTGATGAATGAGAGCTCACGGCGAAGGATGGCAAGATAAACACGGCAGCATCTCCAAGACGACAGCAGGAGGCGGGGACATCCATCACACCAAGGTTGCCACGACAACCTGTCGCCCTGGCCGTTGCCAGGCGACCGCTCGTGTCGCTCGCATCCGAGAGCTGTGGCCCTCGAGGAGCATCCAGCACAGGATCCAACTAATCACCAAGTTATACAACAACAGGGGAGAAAACAAAAGGTGGGAACTTTTCAATGGGGACAAAACAGAAACACACTGAGAGGAGTGTGTGTGCGAGAGTGTGTGTGTGTGTGCGTGTGTGTGTGTGAGAGAGAGACACATCTGGCCTTCAAAACTCTTTCTTGGTTTGTTTTTTTCTCTCATTTCAAGTCCCAGAGACCAGATAAACCCTTGTCTCACATGGAGCAGAAACAAAATTACATTTACATAAGAATGTCTGCATGCGGATGGTATAATTGTTTCCAACATACCTAATATCTCTGAGTAATTAATACAAATTTTCATGTAAATTTGGTATGAAATTAGTTCATGCTTTTTTGTCTCTGAGCGACCCTGTTTCACAACGATAAGACAACACCCCGCCCCAGCTCTCTCCCTCTCTCTCTACAGTTTTCCACGTCCTTGTTAACAGTTTCTCTCTTTCCTCGGGGAACAAGAGGAACCTTAATGACTGAACTAGAAAGAGACAAGATCCTATGTCTTCATAAGAAAAGCCTACTGTGCAAAAAAAAAAAAAAAAGCTTGTAATGAAAAGTAATGTTACGTTAAACTTATTTAGCAGATTTTTATGGAGCAAAATTTGTCTCACTGTTGATACAGTTAGTTAAGTTGTGTCTTGTGAATTGACATTTGGATGAATGCTCATTAATTGGTGCAGATGCACAGGCCAGATAGTTGTAAATCCACACACAAATATCTATAAACAATGTATATATTTTCCCTATTTCCATACACATTAGCTGCAATAAGGAAGTCTCAAATTTAAATTAGCTCGGGAACTGTAAAATTTGCATATGTAGATCAAGTGACTTAGCCTTAAGACGGTATGTTTTTTTGAATTATGATGCACACTGTTATCTGCTACGCAACACATGTCTAGGTCAACCCAGAATGCCTTGCAGCAAGCTTCTACTTTACCTCTAATCTGCTGTAGTTTTCCAGGCATCTGCTCAAACCCAAGTCTGCCCAGCTATGTAGCTAACAGATGCTGCATCCTAAAGGCCCTGAAGGAGACTCAGGCACCGCAGCCCAAAGCAGCAGAGAAACCGACCAACAACTGCAAGTTTGCTCCCTGTGGATTTGCTCGTTAGTCTGTGGGAATCGATGGCACCTCACCTCCTCTGCCTCCTGCTTAAAAGTGCAGCAGTAATAAGCAAGGAGGGAACAACACATGCAGCCACTGTTAACATGTCACGTGCGCCTTTTTGCTGCTGTAGCAGTGATCATCCTGCGTGACAGCAGTCAGTTTTTTTGCACAACTCGAACCAGAGAGAGTCGAGAGCAATGCATGTGACAGTACAAACACATCCAGAGAGGATATTATAAATGTGTTTGCATAGAGACCAAGCTGAACCCTTGAGGTTCGACCAAGGCTGGAGAGAGGCACCGCTGTGGGAAAATTGGGGATGTTTAACATCAGAAGGGCAGCAGCGTCGTAAACGAGCACACAGACAACACAGAACATCAAGGACTTTTTGTCCACGTTTGCCTCAAAGTTTCCTCTGAAAATTCATCCGTTACCTTCCCAACGGCTCATAAAAGAATCTTACAACACAACTAATGTTTCCAAGATCAAGATGTAAATTTAAGTGTCTCCCTCAAACTCTGCAGAGAACATTTCTCTTTTCTTTAAGGAGCACAACCTCAGTCTTACAGGAGTTTATAGGAGGAGGCTCAGATCAGTGTTTGTCTAACAGACGACATGCAGGCTGAAAGCAATAAGGTCTCAACTGATTACTTTGCATTTTTACACTTCAACATTAAATTAGCTTTTATTGCTCTGACTTTTTCATTTGACACTATCGTCCGTGTGTTTTGTTATGATTAGGTTGCAGGCTTGTTGTTATGGTCAGTTTATTGTTTTTTTATTGTATTTTTATTTATTGTGTTGTATTTTATGGTGTCTTTATGTTTCAGAGAACTGGACCAAATGAATTTATCAGAGTAAGAGAATAAAGTTGAACTAGATCTTAAGATTCACACATCTCTGTAAAAAAAAAACAACTTATTACTATGAAACAGGAAAAGATTTTAAATATATGAAGATGAAACCCCAGGTGGTTTAAAGCAGAGAGTTTCCGTTTTTAATTAATCTGAGTTTAGGAGTTAATAAGGAGTTGTACCCTTGCAGCAGCAGCAGCAGCAGCAGATTGTCTTGTGACAACCGTGCAATCCACTTAGACTTGTTTCCTGTTGGCTCTAGTTAAAAAACGAGATCAAATCTATCAGATAAGAAAGATTATTAATCACCCTTAAATGAGATTTTTGCGATTGCAGAAAACTCAAATGCAGCGCAACTTCAGCACCGTAAACAATTTCACTCCAACTAACTCCAAAGTTAAATAAGTGCATGAGACAAAGCTGAATGATCCGAACTCTGCAGGTCTCTGGTGTCCTTGACAAAGAGCGAGAGCCAAGTCAGGCCGCCGGAAAGTTGGCAAAAGAGAGGCGACATGAAATGAATGAGAATACTGAATGATATGGAGGGGTAGAAGTATTCTTCAAATCCCCTCATATTAATATCGTGGACTCTTCTTCAGTGTAATCCTGATATAGAGCCGCTGGAAATCTGCCTGTGAAAACTGCTGACTCGGACTTCCTCTGACCTCCCTTCCTCTGACTGTGACTCTGCCTGTGGTGATGATGCATGGGGGCTCTCGCACATATCTATGAGTTCATGAACATAAAGATAATACACCAACAGCGCCGTTATTTGTTGCAGTCTTACCATAGATATTAAGTACATTTTAGTCTCATTCTTCAAAAAGTCAAAGCAAACAAGAAAACATTTAACTGATTAAATAAACCCACTTGTTCCTCATGAGATATTTCTTGCTTCTTTAACCCCTAGCTTGAATTAAATCTCAGACACCCTCCATTTATCCATCCATTTATCCATCCATCCTGGCTCCAGTCACACCAGCAGCAGCCAATGCAGACTAATCCAGACGTCCTTCTTCCAAGCATCGCTTTCCAGCTCCTCCTGGGGAATTCCAAGGCTTTTCCAGGCCAAATGAGATGGGAGATGGCATCTGAATTAATATTTAAAGATGATCAGAAAATGCAGAAAGTATATGTGTCGTATAAATGTCGGAAAATATGTATGTCACACTCATGAATTGATAAACTGTCATCATCGCTGCTCTTCTAACAGATCGTGCAGCGGAGGTGGTGCAGATGTTTCACACGTCATATTTAATTAGCTGATTTTGCTCATTGTCTGTTGCCTCCACTCGTCTCTCCTCGTGTCTCTTCCTCTTCTCCTTCGCTCTCATCACAGGTGGATGGGACTAATATGCTAGGAGAGGAGGCGAGGAAAGGAAACAAGGGTGCAAAACAAGAGCAATGAGCAAATGAGAAATAAGATGAGGAATAAGTTATTTTTTGCTCCTGCCTTGTTAGTTATGTACCTCGTGACACTTAAAAAAAGAGATATATTTACAGTAAAGAGGTGAAAGATGTAATTGATTTTTTTCTCTAAATATACCATAAACATGACCTCTTGTTTTACACTCAGATGAAACTGCACAGCATGTTTCTGTAAGACGAACCCACCTGTCTGACTCAGAAGAGGGAGATGAGGGAGCAAACCAGTTATCCTTCCCATCATGACGTCTTATAATCGGTGACGGTCGCTGGAATATTTCCGTACATCCAGACGCTCTGTGAACGCAGCCATGTAACGAGACACCTGCTGTGTGTCTGTGTGTCTCAGCCTTCTCTCCTCCTCATCATCCGCTCACCCACTCTCTGTCTTTTTCCTCCTTTTGCTTTTTCGGCTTTTTACCATGCTTTCCACGAGTGACCCCTCCATCCCCCCCGAGGCGGCGTTCCACCTGGTACCAGGTTTCCAGCTCTGAACACAAGGGGACCGGAAGTAACACCTCTTTCTTTCTTTTTTTTTTCTTTTTAGGTGATGCATCATGGCGACATACCATTGCAGCTTGTGAGTCATTTCTAGCTGTCTGTCATATCCAGAATCTAATGTTTCTCATATTTTATGGCACTTTAACAACATGATTTTTTAAAACCTGCTAGTTTCAGTCTTAGTTTAAGTGTAGGTGCAGCTTTTTTTTATTTAAAGTGATGGTTAGAACTTAATTTTTGCACTTTTTATATCAGATGTCTGTTTCACCCTGCAGATTTTTCTTTACTCTTGTTAATTTTAACCTTTTTAGGGGTGATTTCATATGAAAATGTGCTGTATTTGTATCCATGACTGCTTAGGGTTCTTTTCATAATAAGTTAGCACTTTATGGAAGTGTAGTGTGTCATTATTATTAATATTCTCATTGTTTCAGCTGTTGTTATTGCTAAATACTATTACATAATCCAAAGAGATCATGTTTTTTTCAGTTCAGTTTGTTTGTTAGCAGCAAAAAACTACAACTTGAGTTTGAAGATTCATTGACTTTAGTTTAACAAAACAAATCTTAGTACAAAGTTCCCTTTCTGTAAATTTATGGAGGATTAAAGCCACTAATGAAAGCTCACGGATGTGATTGACAGGAGTAGTTTTCTTTTTGTTATAACGAGAAATATTTCGACAACAGGTTTCCTCAGAGGTGACGTGCTGCCACAACTATGCTGCTTTAAAACAGTCGGAACTTTGTCAACAGAACAGTATTAAAAGTTTTTTATCTGTGAAGGGATAAAAACATGCGAAACGGACTCTCCGATTCACTTTGGCCGTCTGTCTGTTTTATAGCTGTCTTTTGTTTTAACAATGTCCTGATAGACAGAAAACACTTTGAGAGCCAATTCTTTTAAGGGACCTGCTACAAGCCGAAGTCGTCTCAGGGGAGCGAAAAGGGACATGAAACAAGAAGAGGAATATGAGGAGGCAGTTGGTTCGGTATTTCAGGCTTTTATTGTCAGATATGGCAGCATAAATGAAACATCAGGGAGAGCTCCGGCCAAGATAACAGACCCTGAGTACGAATAAAAACACTATACCAAATTAACTTCCCCAAAATCTGGTTCAATTCAAAGCCAAACTACGTTCAACTTTCTGAGACTCTTTTTGTGCTCGAATCACTAAATCAGCAAAGTTGTAAAAATTAGACCAGTTGGGCTGATAAACAAAAACAAACACGTTTTTTAGTTAAATCTTAAACCTTTTAAATAATGATAATTAGTGAGCAATGACACCTCTCTTGCGTTTTGAAAGAACTTGTGCCAGAGAAAAAGACATAAAATCTGTACAAAGACAAATATACATTTTAAACGGGTCACAATCTTGTTTAAGTATGATGAGATGCTCCCGTTAAAAAAAAAAAAAACAGCTGTCATTTCATGTGAATGTCTGGATGTGCTCTGCATGTGTTTAATGGCTAACGACAGGACAGAGGTGTAAAGGGTGTACAGTAATTAAACAGTGTGATCTATTGTTAGTCTTTGACAGACAATCAGCCTTGACAGCAGTGACTGACATCCACCTCGTCTGCTCCTGCATCTGCAGCCACAGGAGGGAGCCCTGACTTACGGTACTTTGTGTGTGTGTGTGTGTGTGTGTGTGTGTGTGTGTTCGTAGCGGTGCAGGGGGTATGACTTTGTCAGCAGCTGGAGGCAGACTGACTCGGTTATATTTAGGCGTAGCAATCTGTTGCCCCATCACATAAACAGATGAGACACATGCCGTCACTCGCTCCTTCATTCACTTGCATGCAGTTTGTCTCCTGCTGTCTCCTCTTTGATTAGTTTCTCTTTATTGTCTTTTGCCTCGCGGGAGTCCGCAAAAACAGATGAATACATGGAGGCCCTTGATCTCTTGTTCTCTCTCTTTAAGGAGCTGTATTTCATCTTTTTTAAATTCCTGCACCTCCACAGGAAACACACACTACACTAACCTGACAGAGACTCAGTCTATGTCTTGTAAAAACTACCATTAGACACAGAATTTATGTTGGATTTTATGTTTCCAGAGGGAGTCACATGAGTCTGATCTACTTTCAAACAACTTGGGTCAAGACTTTGTACTTTAAGTTCACATAAAGGTTGATTTTATGCACAGAAATGAAAGCAAATTCTTATTTATCTTAATTATCTGCCTTGTCTTTGAAAATTTATTGTTTTAATTTTGTCTAAATAAGTTGGCTACTTCTTGTTTTGCTTAAGCTGGCATTTTCTTAATATCTGAGTTGCCTAATAAATATTTTTATAGGTGAACGTTTGTGTTTGCAGACTCTTCATGTTTGCACAAAAGTTTGTTTTAACTATCAGTAGTTTGAAGATTAAATGCGTTCAATGTTTGGTGAAGTTTGATGAAGGCCGTCTGTCCCTGAGTCTAAATTTGTCATCGCAAAACTAATGTAATACAATTTCACAACCTCAGTCAGTAAAAAACTTTAATGAGAACTTCTGTCTTCGAACTTTCATTGCATGAGTCTTCAGTGTTTTGTTATGCACACACACACACACACACACACACACACAAAGTGAGTACAGGAGGTTAGTGTCTTTGTGTGATGTGAGGACAAATACACACAAGACGCTCAAAAAGGACAAAAGAGAGATCGAGTGCATCCCTCGAAACTCTGATTGAAATATATTTATCAGAAAATGTAGTTAAAGTAACAAAAGCACAAATTAAAGACGAACAAATGACTATTGAGTTTAAACAATTAACTTTGAAAGGTCTGCGGAAAAAAATTCTTTTCTTTGTTATTTTGTTAATTTCACTTTCACGATGAAGAGCTGGTGTTAATCTTTGGATCAATTCATTTTAAAAAGATTGTTTTTATTAGAAACTTGAAAAACTTGAAAATTATTCTCTAAAGGCATCTTTTTTAAATGCAATCAAGTATTTCTCTATTCAGGACCTCGTATAGACGGGATACTCAGCAGTATGGAGTTCTTACAGACGACTGTCTAATATAAGATCTTCTAATGATGTTTTTCATAGTTTTACCCGTTTTTATTTGCTTTCTCAAGTCACTGCTTTAAAAACAACATTTCAAGACAAAGACATAAAGTTACTGAACTCTGAGCTATTTTAACTTTTTTTTATCTTTGGATGTTTCAGAAGGTCATTTTCTGTCAAAGTTGACATTTTCAAATGTCTGTCTAAATCACAACTGCCTCAAAGAATGAGTTGGCATTTCCAAACCTGCACAAACTCAACTTCTGACAAAGGAAAAGACCATTTGCTGTCTAAAAGTATTTTCCTCTACCTTCTCTAACTTGGCCTTAATTTTGTTTTCACATTTTTCTCTGTCTAGACTCGATACTTATGAAACTATTTGCATTTGACCAAGTTCATTCTTAACGGTATCCTTAACTGTCCTGGATAGGAGTCAAGCCCTCGCCTTCACCTGCAAAGCATCCAACCCCGATGCCTCCATCAGGCTGCTCCACAAAGGGGAATCCTTGTTCACCAGTTTAACAATACTGGCTGTATTTTTCACCAAGAACAGGCCAGAGATCAGGTGTTCTTTCATGTTGTGTCTTGCTATGTCCGGCCGAGCACTGAGGGTCATTAAGGTGGAGATTCTTTGACAGGATCTCAAGAGTCACTGCTCCGTCAGGCTGAAAGGACCCGGAGAAGATGGTTCTGGCATCCAGGTTGGATGCCCTCTGCATCCCTCCTGCTTTTGGAGTTTTCCCAAGCACGTCCAACTGGGAAGAGAGGGATGAAATATCTCATCTGGCATGGAAAAGCCTTTTGGATCATTTGGGAGGAGTTGGAAAAGGGACATCTGGAATACCTCGTTTAGTTTGCTTCCACGGTGACCCAACCGGGACAAACAGAAGGAAATTGATTGATTGATGGATGGATGGACCATATTTGCCATAAATTACAGTAAAATTGTATTTCGATTAACAGGCAACACCCAGTCCTGCTTAAATATCGGATAAAATCAATTTTCCCATGTCATCCGAGGAACTGATTCCCTCTCTCTGCAGATGGTCCCTGCCCCTGACATTGAAGTACATTCAAGAACAATTTGTTCTGGTTCATGAACATTTTTTTCAAACATTGTGCACGCACCGTGCAGTTTACACCCTCTCGATTCAATTAACCCTCTAAAGTAAAACAGAAAGAACATGACCACTCTCATCCTCTAACCTCATCCTCACCCTTTGACCGCATCTCTTGAAATCAGTGTTTTTTAATTACCTGCTTCATCTCTCACCCCAGAAGGAGCCGCGGCTATGATGACAATGGTGGTGAATTCTTTTAAAGGCAGCTCAACTTTAAAGTTTTCTGAAATTGTCTGAGTGCTAGAGGAGCTTCCCTGGAGACTCCTGAATGGCTGCTGCTGTTAATGTGTCTGAGAGCTCTGGGATCGATAAAGTCAAGCCTCTGCTCTCCGTGACCCTCTCCTCATGCTGTGTGTGTTTGTATTTGCAGAGAAGCAGCACAGCACAGGATGCACCGAGAGGCGGGTGAGGTGAGAGTACATGGGCAGAGAAACCCCTTTAAAAAACAAGTAGGCCTGTCTGTGGGAGTTCAAGTGTTGTTTGACTTTGCTGACAAGTCAACCTGAAAAATAAACGGGTTTCAGAAATCATGATGTGAGGATTTTGGGAAACATTCAGACTGAATGGAGAGTCAAGGTTTGACTCATAATAACATTCTGTGTAAATGTAAGTTACAGGAAAAAGGTTCACCCTCTTTCCTTTTAAAAGTGGATCAATTTACATTATTAAAACAATTGAAATTATAAAAAACTTTTTAGTCTACATCAACCTAATATATAAGAAAAAACCTAAACACCTTTTTGCTCTGTATATATCAGATGTCTCACTTGTTGCATTTAAGTGTTGAGTCAAGTCATTTAAGTTGAGCTAAATGTCAAGATTCAGTAAATGAAACGCAAAAAACAGCTTTCTAGAGCTTTTTATTATAACATTCAAAATGGAAAAAAAAAATCTTTACATATTCCATCACTGACAAAAAGCAACAAGTAAAAAAAAAAAAATTAGTAAGATGCATAGATACAGAAGCAAAAGCTGAGCAATGAGAAGTAATTACACATTCGACTGGTGTGAGGAGGTGGAGGTGAAAACTGGAAAAGCAAAAAGCCAAAGCAACAAGTTTAAAGCAGCAAGAAGGATGAAAACATTGCTAGAGCGCCCTCTGCTTTCTGAGCGTGCTCCTGCAGCTGGAAATTATGTGTGAATGAACGTGCATGTAGGCCTCTCTTGGGTCCATAGACTTTTCTCGAGTCCCATATCTGGTCCAGGTTGGACTTTCTGCCGTGTGCTGAGTGAGGCGGTCGAGGGCTAAGCTACAAGGATGCTCAATGTTGTTTACTCATGTCCATCTGCATGCAAGTGTGTGGGATGATTATTTCTTGCGGTAGTCGTCTGCGTAGGCTCTGTGATCGTCCTGCTCAGAGTACTGGTCTCCGTAGCGCCTCAGTATGTCCTGCAGGCTTGGCATGCCCTGTGAGGGTGGCTGGTAGAACATGTGAGGCTCCTCCTGGCCGCTCTGGTAGGGCTCTGTCTCGTACTGGTCCTGTTCCTGCTGCTCTGGCTCGGTCTCTGCGGCCCCCTGGTTCTCCTCAGGGTGGTGCTCAGGCTCGGCGTGGCCCTGCTCGGGCTCGTAGCGACGAAGGCGGCAGTCAGGGTCGTGTTCAGGGTCGCAGTGCGGGTTGGAGGGCTCCAGGACCCCGTGTCGGGTGCCGTCAGGGTTCAGATGGGGCTCGTAGGCCTCAGCAGTATAGGGGATGCGGCGGTGAACTCCAGAGCGCGGCTCGCTGGGTCTTACAGGGAAGCATTCACGATCGTAACCAATGAAGCAGTCATAGCCTTCCTTGGTTTTTCCTGGGGGGCCAAGAGGGTGGTGCTCCTCCCGGGGAGGCTCTTCATAACTGGGATTGGAAAATGGGTACTGCTGCCTGGGGGCGGGAGGACCACGGCGATGCATGGCGGCCGCTGCCTCACGCATTGCAGAGAAAGGGTCGTTGGGGTCAGACTCTGGAGCAGCCTCCATGCGTGGAGCATAGGGGTCATTGACTTGAGCTTGGGCCATGAAACGGCGCAGGATGGCATATGGGTCATTAGCTGGAGGAGAAGCTGGGGCGCTAGGCTGACGGTACATGGCGTAGGGGTCATTTACTCTGTTAGCATTAGCATAAGCATCCCTAAACATGGCGTATGGGTCTTGGCTCTGCTCAGCAGCAGGAGGGGCAACACGAATGGCAGCAGCCTCTTCTTTTTCCTCGCTTTTGTACGCCTCGGGGGGAGAGGCAAATCTGGTAGCAGTGAGAGGGTTGCAACCTTCTTCAAAGAGAGGGTTACAAGATCCAGGGCCTGCGGGGGAAGGAGGGTTGGGGGCACGGGGCGCCTGGAGGAACACATTACAGTGGATAGATCATTAGTTGTAAAAATCAAGGCAAAGGTGCAAATAAAAACATTAAAGATGGGAAGCAGCTGTTAAAATCTCTTACACAAAACTTTAAAATCTATAACAGTGACAAAAAAAAGACATACCACCAGGGATGCAGCATAAGCGCAATAGGGATCCCGGACTGGATCACAGTTGGGGTACTGCAGGTAGAGACCAGAGGGGGCTTTCTGCACCAGTTTGGGTTTGCAGCTGGGGTCTTTTTTGGGGTCACAGCCGAGGTGGGCGTAGGAAGGCAGAGGTCCAGCAGAGGGCGCATACCCATAGGCTGCTCTCAGGTGGTACTGCAGACACTCCACATCTTCAGCAGAGCAGATACGCAGCAGCTCGGCCTTCTGCTCCTGAAGCACAACAAACAGAGGCAGATACCGTCATTTCATATCATTAAGGCCAGAGAAACTACTGTGTCTAAAAGTATAAAGGCACTCGGTGTAGATTATTATGTCAATCAGAATCTTTTACCTAAATTAGTGCAGTTTATGTTTTTTATAGCACTTTATTGTAAGTATACTCAGATTGGACCGGTTGGATGAACTGCAAAGTTTCTTCTTTAGGATTACTACAAGGAGGCACCAAGGTCCAAAATTTTCTTATAAAAAAACCCTTTACATTTTGGTTTTTATGTGGATTCTGTGCAGAAACACATAACTGCGACATCATGAGGTAAACATACTGATGTCTCAAATGTATAGAGAAATATGTGGAGTGGATTTGAGAAACACTTTGTACATCTTTGTACACAATGTACCAAAACATATTAAATACTTAATGCACAATGTATTTTTTTTTTAAAGTTTGCTGAGTTTGTCTCACTATGGTATCTTCTTAGCTTTCCTCTGCTTCCTTATTTTGATACATCAATGGGTCGGATACATTTCTTAAATCTTTGTGATGTTACTACTATCTTTACTTTATCTGTGACACTAAATGTAAAAATACCTCCAAAGTGACACTGAAGACAACGAAAACACATGACTGATAAAGACATTAATTGTGGTAAAAGAAAATGTCTGAAAGCAAACCTTGGAGAGGAAAGGCACTGCAGACGGAGCGTAGTAATAATACCCTGACTGAGGGTCTTTGCTTGGAGCAGCAGAGCGAACATAAAGAGGGGCTGGGGCCTTCACTGGTGCCGGAGCAGGGGTGGCAGCGGGGAGCACCAGGGGCAGGTAGGGGCTCTTGCCCTGGACCAAAGCAGCATACAAGCAGTAGGGGTCTTTGGTGGGGTCACAGGTTTTCACTGGTGCAGGCTTGGGGGGCTCTGGCTTAGGTTTGGGCCTGGAGGTGTGGGTGGCCACACAGTTTGGGTCATCAGAATCTGCGCAGGACTTGTAGATCTCCCCCAGGTGGCGCAAGTAGGCCTTGTAAGAGCGGCGTCCCTCAGCACGGTTTTTGTTCTGGAGGTAGGCCAGGTAGATGCGGTCCATCTCCTGAACCTGAGAGGTGGTGGGGGGGTCATTGATGGGTTAATTCAGATGATGCAAACTATTTAGGGCTAAAGAAAGTAGCTACACTCAAGTGCAATTACCAGATCTTAAAAATATTAGTTTCTACACTATTAAATTACATTATTTTTGACATCTTTCTCCAAAAAAGACATTAGGATTAAACAGAACTCAATGGCAAGTTAATAAACACGGTGTAATTTGTTGTAAAATAGTAGAGAATTATATTATTTATTGGAAAGTATCTACAAACTTTTTCGAGTAGGGTCATTTTTTTGGTTTCACTGTGTCCCTTTACTTCAAAAACTACTTGCCTGAGGAACACATCTGACTCTGTGGAAACTAAATCCTTAATGATATTCATCTACTCCATCATAATATTGTTTGAGGGTAAAACAAACAGTTATACAGCCACCTTTTCTGACTCACACTAGCAAGACTTTCAAAAAAATAATCTAAAGGAAAAAACCCCTAAGGACGGAGGGTTTTTTTTGTTTTCCTGTGTGTGTATGTGTGTGTGTGTGTGTGTGTGAACTTACTGCCTCCTGGTTGCCATTATCGGTGAAAAACTTGTACCAGTTCCAGAAGTCGGAGTGCTGTTTGTACCAGCTGATGTTCCTGCGGTTGCGGATCAGCCTCCTGTGTGACTCTGCAGCAGCTGCCCTCTCCTGGATACTTTCTCCCACTGAGGCCACGGAGACAAGAGAGAAAAGACACCGCTGATCCCGAGGCTTCAGTCCTCACCCAGACATCAAATTCAAGGACTCCTCTCATGACTTTTAAATTTTATAATAAGATACTCAAGGCCTCAAACTTGTTATATTTTTTCAGGGGGGCTTGATATCATTAAGCTCTAATTGTTTTTGCTTGTCAAGAAAGTGGCAGCTACCATTTATCACTTCAGATATCAATCACAGGGTTAAGTGTTGATGCTACACTGAGGTGCAGTGATAAATTTTGGGTGTTACTTTTCAATCAGAAAGTACTTTCACGGACTCATTTTTCAGCAACTTTCATGGCCTTTCACTCCTCTTTAAATGTATGCTATGATAAAAAATTCCATATTTACCGTCTCCTTTTGGTTTCTGCACAATCGGTCCAGCAGACACGAACGCTGCAAACACGGAGAAAAAAGCAAGAACAGATGTAAAAATCCAGAAGCTGCTGAAGTTAATACAAAGTCGTGGAAATCTCTCCCTGTTCCTAGTCTGATTATTTAACCGTGTCTGTAAAACACAAGACGTAATACATGAAATCAAACCTCAAACACTTACAGACAGATATTATTCATTAAATGGGACAGGGGTAATTGGCCGTGCCTGGAGCGCTGGCGACTGCAGCTCTCTGAGAGCACAGCATGGGGTTTGATGTTACAGGCTCACCTATAAAATCTACAAAGAGCTGCGCGAGCATTTGTGTGTGTGTGTGTGTGTGTGTGTGTGTGTGTGTGTGTGTGTGTCGTGTAAAATGTGCACTGTTTGACCCCATGCAGCCGAGGGAAACGACAGATTCAGCTCTGTTCCAGGTTTCTTTCATCTCCACAGGGAAAAGGTGTTAATGCCTTACAGAAGGAGAGGAAGAGGAGGAGAGAGGAGGAAGAGGGGAACAGACGACAGGTTTTAAAAGAGATATCCAGAGGGGATAATTCAGGGTTATGTGATGCGTGGCGGAAGTGGGAAAACCATCAATTTCTGATTAAAAAAAAAAGGGCTTTGATAAGCTTTGATGGAGTAATCTGGAAGCTGCGATGTGCACTGCAGCGTGTAAGGTCACAGGCGAAGAGGAGCGAAGGCAGAAAAGGCGTGAATTTGCAGAGAACTCAAGGAAAGATGAGGAGGATGAAGGTGACTGGAGGTGGTGGAGCATGGAGGAGGTGGAGGAGGAGGAAGAGGGGGAGGAAGGTGGGCTAAATGATGCTGCCTCAGTGTATCCGCTGTATTGTTTTTTACGAGCCTGTAAAAAAGTGGCTGGCACATCTGGAAACAGCAGCGCTTTAAGAGGGCAGAGGAGGAGGTGATGCTGACAGGTACTAATTTTTTACAGGAGCAAGAAATCATGAAAAGAAACTCCTCCTCCTTCAACACTTTTTCTCCTTTTAACCATCTTATTTTAAAAAAACATTTTTAAAGGAAGGATGAGACCTTGCCCCTTGGAAGAGCAACTTGTCTTCATGTTGAAGCTAATGAACACCTCAGGCTACGTGAGAGAGCCACGTTACAAAGCACATCAAGCTCAGATGAGTTTCAGTCAGTCTCAAAGTTTGGCAGTGATGTACAACTGCATGGTCACGTCCATGAACTGAGACCTTTTACAGTTCAACTTACTAACTACTGTTGTACTTTCTCTGATTTGCTTTGAAAAGGAGAAAGAAAACTTCTTACAAGATGAATACTGAGGTTAAAAAATGGCTCAATTTGACAACAAGTTAGCCATAATATTGATTTAAAGTTACAGTGTGCTTTTTCTCCAGTATAATGGGGAAATGAATGCAACTAAATTAAGCTTAAATTTAAAATAACTGCATAAAATGATCATTTAATGTGTTCAAAAAGTAACTTATTGTTTTGATTTGCTCAAAGTAAAATCTCCGAATCATGACCATTTTAAAAAGAGGTAAAGGTGACATTTTTCTTACATGCATCCTTGAGTAATCAGGACATGAATAGCACTAACCCATTCACTTAATATTAGAAATGGTAGAATGTAACTAAGTATATTTTAGCTAAGTATAACTAAGTATATATCAAATATTGCAGGGATTTTTAGGTACTTTTACAGCTTTTTTTTCAGTTTCTTTACGGTGTGGCGCTGCTCCCTTGAAAGCTGTGTGTATATTGTCACAGTAGCTGTCTGGATAGTGACAGGTTTTTACCGCCCTGCTGTTTACTCACCAGGCAGCAGCATCACAGCCAGCAGACTTGTGATGAGCACACCAGAGAAACTGCTTCTCCTCCTCGCAGCCATGACTTCACCTCCTCCTCTCCTGCAAATATCAAACGAAACAACATCAAAACGACGCTCGACTCCCACAATTACCCTTTATCACTTTCACATTTTTCTGCCTTAAAGTCTTGGTACACAAAATATATTTTTAAATCCATATATATATAAACAGTTTTTCTTGCCAACATAAGATCTAAAAATACCAGTGTAGAAAAATTCATTTTTCATCCTCTAGACTAGATTTTTTGCACATTCAGAAGCAAATATTTTTGGACCAAGAGCTCCAAAAGACATTTAGTTACCTGCATGAGCAGCAGTGCAGAGAAACTTACAAACACAATAAATCTCAGCTGGTAGGTGTTAAAATTTCCAGTTCACTTACAACCTGAGAGCCCGTTTATGTGCTAGTTGTCACCTGGAGAGCTTTTTGAAATGATCCCCGCAGCTCCAAAGTGAACTTTGATTTGGAGGCTTTAATCAAAGCTCCCGGCTGAGCTGAAGGTGCTAGTTTGTCGTCATAAAAAGAAAGAACCAGGTGTCGTTCTGCAGTGAAACTTGACTTCGACCTGAACTTGAAGTCGGGGTGAGTTACCTGAAGTTCACTCGGAGAAACGCACATTCACAGCAGAGTCTCTTACCTGTCGTTATCTGATCGCCGTGGCTCTCTGTGGTTCCAGATGTGGACTCAGATGAAGCCTCACAGGCCAGATGACTCAGTCCACCTGGTGTGTGTGTATATGTGTGTATTTGTGTGTGTGTGTGTGTGGGTATGATAGAGGTTCCTGGTGATCACAGTCCCTTCAACCCTTCTGACAGACTGCCCTGATGGAGGGTCCGGGCAGGGTTTTAAACCGAAACACACACACACACGCAACAAGCATTCATTAACATTTATGCAGAAAAACACACGCAGAGACCAACAAGACGCCTGATTGGTCCGTACTTTTAGGAAGTTTCGGCCAATCAGAGGCACCGTAATTAAAGACAGGAAAAGAAAGAAGGTGGGAGGGCTCGAAGCGGAGATGGAGACGTGGAGCGAAGGTGAGACAATTTGCTCAAGTTTTTTTTTTTTTTTTCTTTTTTTTTGAATTGAACAAACCTCACCGATGATAAAAATTTCTAAACTTCATACTAAAGATCAGAAATAAGACTCTGGATCTTTTTTTCATGGATGCATTCATACACCTAGCAGAAAAAAACTGAAGAAAGAAAAGGACAGAAAGAAAGAAAACATCGGGAAATAATAAAGGAGAGCCGAGGTGCCACATAAGCAACTTCTCAAAGACCCTCAATGAGGGCCAAACCACAGCTTCTGTCCAAACCTGAAAACACACACACACACACACACGTTGTGGGACAGCTGGTCTACACATGAGGAATTTGATAATCTACAGTTTCCTCCTCAGTTTAAAGTGTTCAGACATGCCAGCCTTGTAAGACACACACACACACACACACAGTGATTTCAGTGGGTCTCTGAAAACCCCCCATATATCTGCCATGTTTGATGCAGTTTGAGCACATCTGACTGGTGGACGGTCAGAAGACTGATGAGGTTTCTCCTCTGGGGAATAATAAGTCAAGTTTGTTTAAGACAACCATTTCTCTAATTAAATATTCTGAACTCTGCTGAACTTGCATGTCAGAAGTTTAATACTAAAATCTCATGAAAACACTGCAACTTACTCCTGATGAAGTTTTAAACTGATGACGGTTTGGAAACAAACTACCTTCTATAATCAGACTTTTTTCTCAATTAATGATAAATTCTGGTTGGTTCATGCAAACATGTGACATCACCATATTCCAATAGAGCCCCGCCCACTTCAACCACTGTCACCAGCACACAGACAGATGTTGGTGGCAGATATTCCTGTTTAAGGTAAATGTACTTTCTTATACAAAATGAGACATTTTTAGAACATTTATCAGGCAAGACAACTCCTACAATGTTTAAGATTTTAAAGGGAGAGCTGATTTTAAATAATTTACTATTTACTGCTGGGTAGCTTGATCTGAAATAGCACATTAGAATTCATTTACATATTCAGATTAGTGATAAAAATGTATCTATGAAGTAATTGGTTACTAAAGCTGTCACATAAATGTAATTGAAGAAAAAATATTTTCTCTCTAAAAAGTATAAAACAGTATAAAATATTTACTCCATGGTTCATAAAAGTCAATATTGACAGCTGAAAAACACTTCAGGCACATTACAAGTCATTCCTGGAATAAAAAAAAACATTTTACCTGATGAAAACACTTTATTTGCTCTCTATCTTTCAACATTTCCACATTTTTCTGCAGCCTCTTTCCTGTCTCATCGCGTCCCAGCTGAACATTCAGCAGTCATGTTAACACTGTATCTCGTGTGTAATTAACATCAGCTAACAGGTGTTTCTCAGCGCTCACAAACCTACAATCCAGACGGGAGCGGATTGAAACACGACGGCTCCAAAACCATAACTCATAATTTTCTCTAAAGCTGGAATGTGAGGGATTCTCAGAATTCACACACACACCTGGTTCACAAAGACAACTCATCGTCTTTTCTCTCTTTTTTTTTTGTAAAAAACAAAAAGACTTTATTTCAGTTTGATGCTGGGTGACATTGACAGAAGAGGAGAGGCCGTACATTTAGAGGAGAACTTGTATTCAGATTGAGCCCATTTTTTATTTCCTTATGTACACGTTGACAGAAACACACAGGTGTGCAGATGCTGTCGTCACTGCAGGTCGTCGTCGTCGAACAGATCCTCAAAGTCTGAGGACGACAGGATGAGAAGAAAAGAGACAGAAAAGATAAAAAAAGTTAGTTTCCCCATCTGTTTCCAAGAGCTGCAACATTCTCTGCTTTTTGATTTGCATATTATGTTTTTGTTTTTTCTGAAAACTGCTTTTATCATAAAGACAAACTGATAGAAAAGTTACTGAAAGACCCTCTTTATTAATTTACAACATGACTTGGTGTAACTATGCTGGAAAGAGGGTTGTAGTTTCATAATGTTAATGAAAAAGATTGAAACAATACACGACAGCTTGTGATCTGATTCCTCTCACAGCACCACGACTTCTTCTTTGTGAGTCCACACAATGAGACACTGCATGTACAAGGTCTGATGAAAAGAGCTCATCATCTAATATCACTTCTCTTTTGTCGAAGCAGTTTGTCATTTCCCTGTTTCCAGCTTAAGTTTTGTGATACGAAACTTAACATCTCTCAGTTTTCGGACACAACAAACAATTTGAAAACTGAACCTTTTGATGGATTTTATAAATTTGCCTTAAATCGGCAAATTCAAGGACTAGCTTTGACCTCGGCTTTATGCTTTAGGGAAGAAGCTGTGGCCATAAAAGCACAATGAGCTAAACAGATATCAGGAAGAAAAAAAAACACTAACATTAGAAACCAATCTTAAACAAAGAACTAATCCAGTCAAGACCATCAACTGCGGCACATTATGAAGTTAAGGTTCAGAAATACCATCTCTTAGAGGACATATTTCCAGATGCCACAGCCCAAGACGATTACATAAACCCACCATCTTCAGCTGTCTTACACCAGGAGACCTTCTTCTTGCTGTTGCATGTACCAGCATTATTCTAGCGGTGAATAACGACCGAATCTCTCGTGTTTAGTGCACTCTCAGCCGTCAATTTTCCTCTGCATGGAGGTTTCTGTGGGACCTGCAGTCAGTTGATTTAACTAAGTCATCTGCTCATGTCTCAGGTCTGCTCGTGAAAGGGCAGGGGCTGAAGTGGCCAACCATTGATTTCTAGTCCACAACTGGCCGCCCGTCAGCTTGAAGACATCTCCTATGTGTTCTGCTGTTGGTTTGCTCTCTTAGGATTCGGTGGCTCTGGTGTGTATGGGGAGCTCATTAAAGCTCACATGGTAACATGGCTGTTTTCAGTTCCATGTAAAATGTTTGCTTCTTCTTCTTCTGGACGTCGTCTTCCCACTAATTGAGGGTTTGCAAAGTTGCCCAGACAAAAGGTGGCTGTGAAACACTTACATAACAAACTACAGGTGGAAATTTGTTTGGAATAACATCCACTCGTGTAATTTGAAGTCCAGAATGTTTTCTTTTCTGCCAGATTTCAGACTCTCCCTTAAGCTGTTTCCATTGCTGACCACCAACATTCTTGTATTAAAAAGCTGAGATTTTGAGGGTTAATGCAGATTGTATGAAGAATTTGCTACAAAACATCTCCACCATGCAGTAGGAACCTTACAATACATAGAGTATTATTTGCAGCTATAGATATGTAGCAATTATTTATAAGAACTTATATATTAACATTTATCTGCTTAAATGTCTAAAACGGATTCTGGAAAAACTCTCTTTCATGTCTCTTTGGTCTTCCAGTGTAACAGCTTGCCCTTTGGCTACCCATAACTCTCTGTGGCTTTTAACACAGCACACAACCCACTTCAGCTGCATTTACCTCTTTTTTTTCCACAAAGTGGTCTGAAAAAAGATTGCCCATTTTTCACACCATTCAGTTGACCTTTAAACACAGCTTAACATGACATTGTCATGTTCACCTCGGGGGCAGAGGGGCACCTCAACCTCGGCTCACAGAGCCCCATTAAAGGGCAAAGCCTCTTTGAAATCGAACAAAGGTTTTAAATTATTTTATTTTTAAAAGTCCACGACCTCACCCATGCCTGCCCTTTTACAGGAAGAGTTCCCACAGTGTTAAATGTTTGGTGTGAATGTATAAACAGATGAGTGTCTGAATCTATAGAGGCCCATTAGTGCCACTGAAAATGCATTATATTAGCTTACAAACCATTAGGTTGCACTTTTTTGGGGATCGTACTCTTTGCCAGCCTTATCATATGTTCTAACTGTCTGTTTCCAAGTGAAACATGGCACTGCAATACACTGTGAGGGTCCACTGTTAGCATAAAGGGTCCTATTGGCACTCCTGTTGGAGCCACAAGCTGGAACGTGCTCTACATGAGAATTCACCGAGTGGCAGTTTGGAGTGTTAACAAGCCAAGTGATCTGAAGGAGTGTGTGTGTGTGTGTGTGTGTGTGTGTGTGTGTGTGTGTACATGTACAAGTGTTTAAAGCAGCTGACTGGCGAGGGGTCCTGCTGAGTTTCAGTCTGACAGCAGCTATAAACTCACTTTACCATCCTCCTCTACTCCTCTCTTTTTTCTTTTTTTTTTAACAATCAGCTCTTCTCTTTCTAGGTCATGTGCTGCTGAGCCAAAATTGTTTTTGCCTGCAGCCGACGCTGCAAGACAGAAAACAGATTAGCTTAGTGGTTTTGTGTGTGCCTGCTCACACGTAAATTGGTGTTTACAGGGGAACAACAGGATTTTTTAAGGGGTTAATGTGGTTAAAGCAAAAAATGGGATAATGTGCTTACACATAAACCCCAATTTCCCTCTTACAGCTTTCATATTACTGAAAAAATATTGTACTACTTTAAGCACATTTAAGTTATTTTGTTCTATGAGGAATATTTCCGGTTACATGATGCCGCTGATTTTTGAGCTTATTTAATCTACGCTGTACTAGGAATTGAGCAATAAGGCAAAAATATAATTTCACCATATTTATCAGGCAGGATTACAACCCATGATTTGACTTGATGAGCCATTTTATGTTGGTTTTCAAGACTTTTTTTTGTGAATTTCTGAACAGTACAACCAAATTTATTTTCTTATTAAAAAATTTGTGTGGCAAGTGTAGAGTTTCTTATTTATGCTGTCTGTTAGCTTGTTAGCTTGTAACTGGCAGTGACTGGCACAGTGTTAGCAGTTATTCTAACTAAAACTCTCACTCTGTACCGACAAGTCTGCTCTCCACCCGAAGTTTCAGGATTCTTTGCTCAGGATGGTTTTATATATTTAAGCCTGTATAAATTATGTATTGATAAATGTGGGTAATAAAGCAGAAGACATAAACACAAACCATAATATTTTACACGACCATAGAGGGACACTAGAGGGGTTTTACTTCTTAATCTCAAACTTCACTGCCAGATTTTACTCATAGAGGGGAAAAAATAGTATTTAGCTTTTTTTTTACTGTTGTTGTGTAATGCAAAGTGGTTTTGAACATTGTAGTTTTAGTTGAGACACTAATTAAGGAATTAAGTGTATTGCCAAGACTAGTTGTCACACACATAAAAGTGTGAGATAAAACAAAATTTCTGTTTAATTTCTGTTCAACTCTGCAAGCTTCCTCCTCACTGTCTGCTGTCCCGCTGACACTTTCTGTACTATATTGAGAGAAAAGCTTACTTAGTATACAAAAAACAAAGAGACTGTGGCTTACCATTAAAGAAATCAGAGTGAACTGCTTTTTCATTGGCTGCCAGGTCCATCAGAAGCCCACTACTGCCGCCTGCCTGTTAACACACAGCAGTACAACCAGTTTTATGGCACATAAGAGCATATGGTTAATATGCTTCATTACTTCAAATTTAAACAACAATGATGAGGGATAACAATGTCATTAAACTTGCATCGAATAACCCTGTGCAGTTGATACCCTTTAAATAATGAGTGTTTGTGCTTTAATAATAAAGTTTTGCATAATTACACCATACAAGGAGGGCTAATTTAGAAATTAGAAAGTTTGATTTAAAGTGCAAAAACTTCAGGATTGGACTTAATATTAAGGAAAAAAAAATCCTAGTTAAATTTCTGTGTATATTAATTGCCATATTTAACCTACATAAAGCCACCAGAAACTATTGATAAGTAGCAGTGATATAGAGTAACCAAGTACATTCATTTTATGTCACTTTGTACTACAATATCTATAATTCAGATATTAATGCTGGTCTTAACACTTTTTTTATACTTTGTGATAAGTAAAAACTCAGTGACTTATACTTGTGACTTAAGTTGTGTTGAAGGATTTCTGGATTGTTTTATAGTCAGTATTAATTAAACAAATAATTTAAGTAAGGTTACAGAGTTTAACTACTGACGTTAGCAATAAAAATAGTAGCTTCAAAAACCAGTTTATGTGGACAGACAATCCTTTTAGTTATATAACCGTGTTTAAGCTTATAATTAGGCGGAAAATTGGTATACTTCGACACATAACCTCATGTATAAAATGTTACAAAACGAGTAGTGTTTAAGAGTTTTATTATCAGGTTGTAGCATTATAACGTAACTAGCTAGCATAAACCAGTGCCGTCAACGATTATGATGATATTTTCGATCAAAATCTGTCAACCTACCTCGTCCAGATCCACATAAGGTCCAGCTCCTTCAGGAAACATCTCGTCCACTGCAGGTTTCATTTTTTTTTAGTTCAGATGTAGAACAATAGTTTAAAATACTGTATCTGTGGCTAGCTGAGCTAGCTGTGCTAGTAAACAAAGCAACCGTGTGCAACACTAAATTGTGCTCGGTCGTCCTGACCTCTTTACTTCCGGTAACAATACAGAACGTGATATGGTTTAATAGAAGAGGTCTTTCTCTGTATCAATTCAGAAAATTAATTTTAGCAATATTTATCCTAAAAATCTTTTGCAATAAGCAGTGGTGCTAATAGTACAATTTTTATTTTACACAATAAAAGTACAAATAAAATGTATGTAAATGTGAAGTACCCCCTTTATCTGATTAATTACTATATATGAAACGATTGAATTTTATTAAGGAGCAGACCATGGAAACAGTCAAGTAAAGTATATGTATCTCATTACTATAAGTATTGTACAGTAGGCCTACTTGTTGATTTTAACTACTACTAATTCTATTTAGAGTAGGAGAAAACAAAAATTAAAGTAATTTTAAGGCATCATTTTATTAATTCGTGGCACATTACATGTAGATATTATACATACTACAAAATAGCTACATAGACCTATCCTACATTTGCATTCTATATATTTCGGCTATGCTATGCCTTTTATTTACCTCATTTAATTTCTAAATTAACTTCCTCATTTCCTAATAATCTTCCTTTTTGTCAAAGTTATGAATGCATTCCTTTTATTTACTCAACTCCTCCCTGCCTGCCCTCATCCTGCCCCTCCTGGCTCTTTCCAGCTCTCTTTTTAGTGTTCATGTCCTGCATTGGTTTCATATCCCAGGGTGTCTCCGATGGGCTGGTGGGCGAAGAAGGCCCGGGCCAACTCATTAATGCGATCGTAGGCACCGATGGATTTGAAGTACTCGATGTAGTTCCAGAAGTCAGAGGTGGAGTAAGGCCAGTAAGGAACAGCTGGTGGCTCATCATATGGCACTAAAAGACACACAGCAGGTCAGGGAAGAACAGGAGACAAATTAAACTCACAGCGTGGTTCCACCTGTTCAAAATCTGCCCAGTGTTCAGGTTCAGTGAGCTTAGTTAACATAATGGAAAAGGCCCAGAAGGCCTGTGTAAACGTGTCGCTTATAAGGGAAAATAAAAAAGATCAAACTTCACTTCCTCTTCAAAATGCATCAAGCGTTCTGGTCTGTGTCGTGGAGTATCTTTGTGGTGATTTTTAACAATATTGATCAAACTTCATAAAGGTTTAAAGAAAAGTTTGGAGTTCAAATAAGAAACTTTTGGCTCTCTGACACAAAGAGGTCAAAAGTCCAGGAACACTTGCAGCATATTGAACAACTGAGTCGAACAATAAAGGTCAAAAGGATCCTAAGATGAATTTACAGGCTTTACTCAAACCTCAGCTTGTCAGGAGTTATTGGCTGCACCTGTGATGTTCCTCTTCAGCTGATGGCAATCAGTCTGACTGAGAGGTTACATAAGGAGGGCGGTGTTTCCCTGCTCAGTCGGCTGTCTGTGCTTCTGTTTGATTGTGTGTTTGAGTTGAGCGTGAGTGTGTGTGTGCGTCTGAAGTGGCCCCCTTTATTTTAAACCATGTGGAGTGATTTCTCTTCCATAACTTTGTATGTTGTCTTTTATCTTGTATTTTATATTTTTGTTTTTATATCTTCTGTACAGTGACCTTGGGTGTCCTGAAA